>JAABKJ010007545.1:305645624-306094860 GCA_011634705.1 Andricus grossulariae
ATGCGTTGTTTAGACAAAATTCTATTAGTTCTAGGCCAGAAATTATGCCAGAAAGAGGATATCCCATAGGAGTGCCAAAAAGTTTATAAAATGCATTCTGAAAGGTGCCATATGCGTTGTTTAGGCAAAATCCTATAAGTTCTAGGCATTGCTCAACTGGTATGTTTGTATGTTCTCTAATTATAAACCAGTTAATTTCGATATTTTTCAAAACAAGTTTGTGAGGAATATTTGTGAATAAGGATTTGACATATAGAGAGACTTTTTTTTATGATTTTCAAGAATTTGAATATTTTAAAGTTTTTTAATAAGGTCCCAGCTGCTTTTAATGTTAGATGTAGTTCTTCTAATAATTTGTTGGATTGCTTTACTAATGTATAAAATAATATACAAGAATAATTTTTAAAAAATGAAGAAAAACGCAACTTTTTTAGAAAGTTGTTAATTTTTGAAATCTAATAATTTTTTATTAAAGATATAAAGTTTCGGTGTAAGACGCTGAAATAGCCTAACATTTTTGAAAATTGAGAATCTGGATGAAGATTTTCTTTAAATGCTAATTTGCGGTGAAAAAATACTAAAAACGTAAACTTATTAGTAATAATTCTTTTTCGAATACTAATTTCCAGCTATACCTAAATATATGTTTTGAAACTAATTATAATCTCAAACGTAATCAAGGAAAATCATGAAACACTTGAAATTATCACATATTCAGGATTCGGGACTACTTGTCATTGTATGGTCCATTAGTTTTTTTCTTCACATCTGACATATTTTGTATTATTTATTATGCAAAAAAAAGACATACCTTTAAGAATCAAAATTTTTTAATAAAATGATATATATTATGTTGATGATGTATATAACTTTTCCAAATTAAAATTATTTGCCTTGAATCTCGCATGGTTACAAAGGTTCATTATGAAAGCTCTCGAGGTTGATAAATTTTCAATTTTCGTTGCTTAAATTTATGCCATTCGCGAAATAAAATGTCTTTCTGTGCAACTTACCATCAAAGTGACAATGTGCGTTAAGACAATCGAATCGATGGACAGTCATTAACTTGTCACTTTTACCATTAGTATGACATATCTTCGGAGTGTTATCGTCCTTAAAACATTTTTTTTATTATAATTTTGAAAAGAATCAATCGTTTTTCAATATGAAGAAACCATGTAATATTTTGTTTACTCACGGGGCAGCCTAAGGATGGACACCCATAAATCGCAGGATTCTAAAAGAAATATCATTTGAGTTAGTAGAAGTACTTTTTATAAAATTCTTCATAGTTTGATCATTTCAGAAATTTGATTTTTATTATTTAGAAAGGAAATAGTGTTCTAAAAATAAAAATAAGGAAGTTTTATATAAAATATTATATTATCTTTAATAACTCACTGGATCAACATTTTTTGGTGCAAAGGCGGTCGAAAATAAAGTTGCAATGACTAAAAATAAAAAATAAATATATTTATTTATTAATATAATTCAAGATCCATGGTTAAAATATTAGGTGTAATTTTTTTCACATGATGATTCTAAATCCGTTGAAGATTAAACAATTTATAGCCCTTAACGTTCAAAATTGGAAGAGGACGGTTTTTTTAATTCAATTTCAAAAACCTTTCATTTCTTAGTGAAATTGTTCAATTTTATTGTAAATAGTAGTGAAACAATTACTAATTTCATAAAAATTTGATTAAGTTTATGAGATATTCTAAAATTTTGAAAATAATCAAACTGACATTCAAACTTGAAAACGTTTCGAAAGATTTCAAACTAAATATACATTTTTGACATCTTCGAATCAAAATTTTCAAACTCCTTAAGGATTTTGGCAGGTTTCAATATTGTAAAAAAATTTTCTAAGAAGCCTATGCAAATTTTTATTAAATTTTCATTTTAAAAAATTAATTTTAACAGAATATTTGAAAAAGATTTTAAAAAAAAAACAAATTTCGATCAATCGTAAGAAATTTAACAATTACTTTAGAAAAAAATTATTCAAGATTAAAAGATATTTAAAGGTTTTAAAAAGATTGAAAAATAATTGAAAATTTGAAAAGATTTTTAAAAATTAGTTGATTTTCAACCATATAGTTTAATGTAAAAGAAAAAAGGATGACTTTTTACAAAACTGTTAAGTCAGGTCCAAAAGACGAGTTTTCAACAAAATATTAATTTTTCGTTAATTTTTCGATCAAGCCAAAAATTTCAAAATAATAGTAAGATTTTCCACTAAATTGTTGAATTTTCAACGGAACCTAATAAATTATCATCAAAAAATGGATAATTAAATTTTCAGTAAAAAAAAAGATTTTTCAGCAAAAAATCTTCAACTGAAATAGTTGCATCTCAAACCAAGAAAATTAAATTTCTACCAAAAAATACGAATTTTCAACAAAATATATGAATTATACTACATCGTCTCGTCCTCCAGGTCAAATATTGTAGTAACGTTAGTTGCTCGGTCCAATACACAGATTTTAAAGCTTGCGGCAGAAGAACTTTCTTTATTCCCTACTGGATGTCATACCACTGTTCACTCACTGCTGATTGCATTATGTTTTTCTGTGCGGTCCATGACACACGCGAAAATTTCATCACGTAAAAATAGTTATTCATAAGCGTTATTTAGAAATGAGTCCTTCTTCTGAAGATGCTTTCAGAATGCAACGACGTTCGTCACATCGTGGTCGGAGCTTATCTAGATCTCCAAAGATTTCGAGAAAGCAAAAGCTCCATAACCGCTTTGGTAGGGAGAGTAGAGTGCGTCCTGATAGAGAGCCGTTCTACTCTAGCCAAGAGTCAAGCTCTAGCTCCGAGCAAAGCTTCAAAATAAGGACGCTCCTACTGAAGAAAAGCAGATTCCAGAGGTTGTCCAAAAATCTGTGCTTGATCTTCTTGGTGAGGATCCTTTGCTGAACGAGTGCACTGGCCCTCCCATTCACGAAGCTTCGGTTGAGATATGGATTCCAATTTTAAAGAAGGGTTTGTCCAAAGATTTAAAAAAGGAGCTTCTAAGTAAGTACTCTCCAAGCGAAAATTGTTCATCACTCCAAGCTTCAAAGTTGAACCCTGAAGTCAAACCTGGTGAAAGTACTACGTCTATGACAAAGGACGCATACCAGATGCTCACCCAGAATCAACTGGGAATAGGCATTTCAGCAATGGGGATGGCTTTATCGCATGTTTCAGAAGTGGATAAGGTGATGAAAGGAAAAATAGACTTAACAGTCCAAAGTTGATTGCAAATTTTTGAGATGCAGGCAGGATTCTAGCTGACTTACACCATTCTGTTTTCGTGTCAAGAAGATACTTTATTGAGCCTGGTTTAACTTATTCTGCCAAAAGTATTGCCGCTAAAAGTGAGATTGACTCGTACCTCTTCGGTACAAATTTCTCGGATCAAGTAAAGTCCCTGGCCGCAGTAGTGAAGTCAAGCAAGGAGATAAGCAAACCTTTAACTTCTGGGACTTGTATCGCAATCATATATGATAACTTAGCTCATGACACGGTGGCTGTTCACGAGTATCAGAAGATAATAGTAGATTACTTGAAAACACATTTCAGGCCACAGAAAATACACTATTTCGTTGACGGTGCAGGGCAACATTTTATAAATGAGAGTAGCTTTGCTAATCTCCAAGCCCATGAAGAAGATCTTGGTATCCAAGTTGAATGGCACTTCCATGGTACATCTCACGGTAAGGGTGCATGTGCTGGTATAGGAGCGAATATAAAGAGACAAGCAGCACGTTCGAACTTACAATGCTCTCCGAAACATCACATAATCACTCCCCATGTTTTGCTTCAGTAAGCAAAGAGTATTAGGAAACCGATTTTTTTTTCAGCAGCAAAGAAAATAACGCCTTAGCCACTGAGTTACTGAAAGCCAGATTTGACAAAGCTGTTACGATACCAGGTACATTACAGTTCTACACTTTCATTCCTACTCAAGGTAGAAAACTTCAATTCAAAAAGTTTTCGTCCTCTGAGAAAAACGACATCTTCTCGAATAGAAAAAAAAAAGAAACCGCAAAAGAGGTCTGCAAAGAAAAAAACTGTTGAAGCCGAAGGGTCAAGAACTCGTGAAGTCAGGTGTACACCTTTGCTGAAGTCACTGGCGTGAAGTCACTTGAATTCACATTAAGTCACTGAAATCACTTGAAGTCAGTGTACACTCCATCGGTTGAGTTGTGAACCCCTCGGTTGAAACTATAACTAAGAAATCAAACAGAAAGACACATAATATTAGCATATAATATAACTTAACTTAAAAAACTGGCATTAAAGCGTTGCACAAAGATCCTCGGCGTGAGCGCACTAGGGGAGATCGCGCGCCACACGCTCTATCATGGCATCTTGTTTACGTATCGTTCTATTACTTAAAGACGAATTAATTTGCCACTCAAAAATTAGGGATCTTATAGGAAAGAATCTAAGCTTCCTTTTAAAAGTTGTTTGAAGAAAAAAAGTGTCGAAATTTGAAAAAAAGTCAAATTTATTTTTGATTTTTTAAAATTAGTGTCAAATTTTGACTTTTCTTGAAAATCGTTACGACCACCAAAAAGCTTGTGAAAAATTATATCAAAAACATCTGCAGTGAAATTTTTTTTAAATCAATAGGAAAAAAGTTACAAATTTTTGAAAGTAAGGCTTTGCTTAAAAAACCCAAAAATTGTACCTCCTCCACTTTGATAAATGATTATCAAAATTGATTAATTTTTGGTGTGAGGAGTACTATCTAATAGGGCTACAATTGGGCCAATTTTTAGCCCGATCGAACAACTTTCATTTTCGAGGTGGGTACACTTCAGAAATTATGTCCCATATTTAAGAATAAATCGAAATATTTTGATTTTTTCAGCAAAACTTTTTTAACTCAAAAAGTTTAAATTTGGAGTAACTAAAATATGGCAGATTGAAAATAAAGCTTTAAAAATTCGAAGTGTCTACAATCTACTACATGTACCGAAAATATCCAGCTATTCGTACAAAAATTTCGGTGCATAGAGCCTCTTCGTCCTCAAATTCGTACAGAAAAAATCCAGCTATTCGTAACGACATTTCTGTATACGTAGCCACGTCATTAAAAATTGTACACTTTAAAATTGAAACGTTTAAAGTGAAAAATGTTTTATTCCGTAGTCAAAAAAATTAAAAGTTGAAGTTAACATCAACGAAACTGAGCAGTGTGGTCTTTTAGACCAAAAAAATATATAAATAAAATATTGAAAACTAAACATTTTCTGACAGATGTTCAATTTGTTTAAAGTCTAACAATTTTACTATTTGAGGATGCACACTAGTTAGTAATTATCTCAAGTTCAAAAATTAGCATTTTGAAAAATGATTTTTAAACTCGAGGAAAATATTTCCTTTGTCAATTGTAACTAACTTTAGAAGATTGCGGAAGGCGAACTTTCAAAAAATATTTCAGTTTAATATTATTTAGTTATTTAGAGGTTTACATGTTTCTGCTTTCGCTTGCGGTAAAAGTTGAGCAATTCCTTTTTAATCCTAAGGTTGTACGGATGATTTTATTTTTATTTAAAAAGATGTATTGAAGAAAAATATTGTTAATAAAATTAACAATTGTGTAATTCCTGAATAAAATGTTGAAAATAAAAACCTACCAAAGAGATTCGTAGAGAGTTCTTCAAAGCATAAAATGAAGTGATAAAAGAATAACCTGAAATTTTATTTTCTAAAGGTCGCCTGATAATAGGAGTATTTTCCTCAAATTTAAAAATCATTTTTAACCATGCTTATTTTTGAACCTGAAATAACTAGTGAATATCCTTATTTATAGCGTCAAATTGGAAGCCTGAAAAATTGAACAATTCTGGCCCTACTGACGTTTGGCCCCAAATAATAAACTATGATAGAACTATGCCTTCAAAATTAATTTATTTTCAACAAAATGACAAACTTGTTTTGTATTTGTATTGTAATCTTTTCATTTTCAATATCACTTATAAGTAAAGGGTTGCAGTACAGAACTACATAACCAACAAAATCGGATTTTTTCAGGAGAACGAAATAAGATTTTGTAAAATCGAAATCATCATTTAAAGATAAAACAAAACTCTACTTCTGAGCTGAAGTGTTTCTAATTAAGACCAACAATGTATGATTAAACAAAATATCCAGTTTAAAGAAACAGAATGTGGAAGTTTACAATCTGAAAGTCAGAGGAACCTAAAATTGGAACAGGCTCGGTTGCGAATAACAATAAAAAGTGCAATTTTCAATTTAAACAAAAAAAAACTTACTTCTGAGATTTTGGGTTGCCAAATTGAGAGAAGATGAGTTTCACTAGAAAAAGTTAACCAATTCCGAGTAAATCATTCTAGAATTTTGACGTTCAAATTTCATGGTTTTTGAAAATCGTCTTTGGATAGCGACTAAAAATCTATTTGCGAATTTAAAAAAATAACTTTAAAAAAACTTGTGAAAAAAACTTGCTCACGATATATGAGGAAGCTGAATGAAAATAAAAAAGTTTCCATCCAAAAAAATTATTCGGTTCCGGGAAAATAAATATTTCGTGTCACGGTATCGCACTGTAACGTACGAGTTTTCGCTGAAAGATGCATGAAGAGAAGGAAGGTACATATTTATTTATAAACAAATAATAATATTTTTAAAAAATATCTTTTCTGATTGCACGGCAAAAAGTTGTATAAAAAAAAACCTTATGAAAGTGGCTTTTTGTAAAAAATGGAGATTTAAGATTCTAGGTTGGAATTTGATTGATACTTTGGTGCTGAAAAATGTGGCAAATAGTTTTATTTAAGAGCTTTTTCTTTGAAAAAAGAAGCTATCTAGTTTTGAATCGCCAATATTTTTATTTTAGTATTTTAAAAATGAGATTTCGAACAATTTCTTTTAACAAAATATGTATTAGATTTTTTAAGAATTTTTTATGCAAAGAGCCCATTTTCGGAAAAATGTTGATTTTCTGGTTCTGTACTGCAACCCTTCAAATGCACATAATGTTTAAAAAAATGTCAATCACATAAATCCAACTGTTCACAATTTAACACTTTTAAATACAGCCCATTTCAAAATGAAAGCATTCTTAGTTTTGAAATAGTATAATTTTAGGGCCTCAAAAATTAGTAAGTAGTAAGTAAGTAAAATTAGTAATAGTGTCGAAAATTGAACAATTTCACAATTCTGATATTATTTCATTTTAAATATAAAGGCTTAATAGTTGAAATTTTGTAAAATGTAAACTTGCGCAATCAAATCATATCAACTTCAATTGCTGAGAATTGAAGGACAATTTCATTGTCAATGAATGTAAAATTTCAGATATGCAAATCGTTTGAAGTTGAACAATTTTGAATTAGGCCGAAGTGAATCAAAAAATTTTCGTTATCCTTTCTTGTTTTTATTCTGTGATATTCAGTTATAAACGTAACAATATATTCACAATAGCGGAATTCACACGGAAATTATCATTTGTTAATTACACTGCAATTTTGAACAATCTATTATGCAAATCATTCAATCTTTTATGTAATTATTATTAAAAGATAAACGGATCATATTACACAAAAATCATTCACGGAAATTCTAGTATACGCATATGTAAATACATGTAAATACAAATTTATCTGTTTATTGATTTATATTGACCTCGATCGCCGGGTAAGACAGAGTTCTAATTGCTTTAGTGATCATGAATATTTTCAGAAAACTACTATATATACTTAAAATCATTTCGGAGACAGCGCCTCTTTCGCCCATTTTACTCACGACAACTGTTAATAGGGGATCGATAATTCAGCGGGTAGAGGGGCACAGCGGGGTGGGTTAGGATTTTCGCCGACAGCGCCGTCTACATTTATCTTACCCTACTAATAATTCTATCCCCACTCCGCCGCCACTTGTCGCATCTATGTATATAATATCTTTGACATCAATCTGTTTCTGTTGAAGATTAAACTATTTTGTTTATAATTGGTCGTTCTTGGGTCAATTTTACTGCTTTTGATTTCCAATTAAAACATTTTCGGTTTAAATATTTCCAGTGTTATATTTCTCCCTGAGAATTCATATGTGTTTGTTTTAGGTGTTTTTTTAAACTTGAGACATCGAAATATCTAAAAAAATACGCATCCTATGAAGAAAATATCTGTTATAAAAACTTTTTATTTTCGAGGGGGAAAAGCGACTTTGAACAAATATACCCCACCCCACCTTCCCGGGATGAGGGGGGGGGAGGGGTAACTTTGTAATTTTAAATGGGATCGACAATTTTTTATCACAGATTCAGATTCTCCCTAATGAAATATGTAAGTTTTATTCGAAAAATAGTTTTCCATTCGCAACCATATCAGGGTTACCTCAAAAGTGCATTTTAAATTCATATTCAAAGACCAGACTTTTAATGTTTTCAACTCAAAATGTTTTATAAACGGAATATAACAAATTGAAAGTAAAATGAAGAGTTTTCAAATTTAGTTTGCTTGTCATTTATTTAAAGTTATCTCGCAAGGTATTACATTTCTGTATAATTACTGCGATTTATTTTTTTCCCTGAGCTGTTAAGTAATTTTAGAACAGTCCCGTACCACGGACGAAACTGTTCTTGGCTCTCGGATTAGGACATAGAAAACAATTTCACCAATCGTTCACCGCCTTCTTCGCGTTGCTCACTTGCCTTGCTCAGCCGTGAATTGACGCATCCCCTGTTTGAATCTGAGAGGAGCGAGCTCACAGGTCAGCCCGACCATATAGTCCCTGTTCACCACAGAAGTTCACTTGCTTTGAACGGTAGAGTTGTAGACCCTTGGTTTCTCATATCCTGGAAGCTAGGAAACATTTGGTCCACGCTAAGAAATCTCCGTAATCTTTTTAATGTATATTGTGCACAATCCAAGGGCATTAGTTTCTATCGCGAATTCCTGCCCGTTATGTAGCAACGCTTTGAATTTCATACATTCAAGGTCGAAATGTATTACATTTTCAACAAAATAGTTAAATTTTAAATAAAAAAAAAGATATTCTGCCAAAAGAGAAGAATTTTCAAACAAGGAATGGAGTGTTGAAGCTGATAAGTATAATATTTGAGAAACCTTTTTGACTTGGAAATTCAGGAAGATGAATTTTCCACGGAAGAAGTTAATTTTTAACCAAAACAGATGAATGTTGAACCGGAACCTTGCGAAAAAGTATCATTCGAAAATAATAATAATGATTATTGCTATGATATAACGATGTTTCGATAATGAATTTCTCATAATTTGTTAGCGACAGCGGCGTAGCCAGGAATTTTTTTTTGGGGGGGGGGCTGACCTTAGGGAAGAAGGGCAAAAAAGGATATCCGAAAAATAAACTGACCCAATACTGAAGTTAATAAATAAAATTGTTGAAACAATTTGTTATCGTTTTTAATAATATTCTCTTTGAATAATGTTAGAAAGTTGCTGTTGTTTCTAAAATTTTAAACTTTTTGTCTACTTTCAAGTGACAGTGTGGAAATAATTGATGAAATTCAAAAAACTTAATTGTTTAAACAAATTATTATTGTTTATAACTATCTTCTCCTATAATAATGCTAGATAGTTGTAGTTTTTTCTAACGTTTTTCACTTATTCTCAACTTTTCACTTAAAGCAAGGTCTATATTACAGCGATTTAACAAACATAATTGTTTAAACAAACATAGTCTTCCGAAAAAATTATTTTTATTTTTCATAGATATCTTCTTCTAGATTAATGGTAGATAGTTGCGGTTTTTTTCCTGAAATTTTTCACTTTTTGTCAATTTTTCACTTAACTTAATGAAATTTAACAAACGTAATTGTTTCATTATATCATTATTGTCTATAACTATGATCTCCTATATTAATTCAAGATAGTTGCGGTTTTTTCTCAAAATTTGATCTTTTCTTACACTTTTTACTTAGTGAGATAATAATTAATGCAAGTTATCAAACAATTGTTTAAACACTTATTATTGTTTATAACTATCTTCTCAGAACTTTTCAGCTTTTCTTTAACTTTTTAGTTAGGAACAGATGTTGGCGTCCACACGAACAGAGTCCTTATGGCCCGTGTGAAGTTACATACAGAATCAGGTAGCCGGATAAGTTCCCGGCATTTTAGGCCCATGACAAACCGTTAACGTTGAACAACAAGTATCAAAATATTCAGTATGGGTCCTCATATTCCCCATTTAAATCCGATAATAATTGCCCACAAGGGCCTTTTTCATGCGGACGCAAACAAAAAGACTCCAATGGAAAATTTATGTTTAATATGATTCATATAGAAAATTTGACAAATATTTCAAATATCTATTTTATGTCAGACAAGTGTATTAATAAACAAAAAAATTGTTCAAAAAATGATTCTCTTTATTGTTTATTTATTATTTCTTCATAACTAAAAAGACAAAGCAAAGTAAAAAATTTCAGAAAAAATCGCAACTTTTTAATTGTCAAGAGAAAATAGAAAATTTTGTTTGTTAGTTTGACTTAGTTATTATCTTACGAAGTGAAAGTTGTCAAAAATTGTAAAATTTCCGAAAAAGCCGCAACTATGTAGCATTACTATAGGAGAAGATAGTTATGCTGCCATTTTTCAAAGAGAATATTATTAAAAATAATAATAAATTATTTAAACAATTAATGTAAACTTCTGGTTATCATTATAAGGTAGTATTTTATGTATTAGAAACGATATTTATTTTTAAAACTCGCAAAAAAGATTATAATTAGCGCCAGAAACTCGCGAAATCCAATTGTCTACTTATGGGGGTTTTTGGGAACCTATAAAACAGACTTATGGGGGCGATATTTAAAAAAAAAAGTTTTCATTCTTATTCTATTTGTAATTGTGAAAGGAAGTACATGAAGATGTAAATTAAAAGTCTGTAGATTACTGGTCATAGTTTCATTTAATACATGTCTGAGAGACTCTCAGTGCATATAGTTAGTAGACGTTTCGACTATTCGTGGACAGTCATCATCAGTAGAAGACCATCCAGCAGAAGAGAAATGTGTTTTCAATATGTCAACAATAATTTTAATCTTTAATTAAGTCCATTCAGCAGACGGAGTCAATGCAAAGAAGACATAACCTTTAGAAATACAATTTAACTAACAGGTTCGCATTTCCAGTTAAAATGTTTTGTACTGATGATGAATGTCGACGAACAGTTGAAACGTCTACTAACTATGCACTGAGAATCCCTCAGACATGTATTAAATGAAACTATGACCAGTAATCTACAGACTTTTAATTTACATCTTCAAGTATTTATATTCACCCTGGTCAACACCATAACATCTTTTATGTGAAAGGAAGTATTGAGTTTCAATTCGATACACTTAATATTGATGATTATGAATGAAATTTACAAAAACGTCTTCTTTTCTTATGGGAAATACGTGTTAAACTTCATTCAAGACATCAAATTTCTAATGCATTCTGAGACCACTTTAGTCTACAATGAGGGTCTTCCTAATTTATTATCCACTGACGAATTTCTACCTTTCAGGTAGTCGATCTGGATTAGGACAAAGCCATTCTTATAAATGAATCTTTGGTGTGCTAAAATCTTGTTTTATGGTTTTGGCCTTTGAATTTATTGCATTTTAAATGTGGAAATCTACAACAGCCTTCATTTTTCGCAGGTAACATGCAGAATAGACACCATAAATAGAATGAAGTTCTCCAGTGTATAACAGATATGATTTAAAAATGGGGGGGGGGCTTCAGCCTCCTCGACCCCCCTGGATACGTCACTGCTTAGCGATTTGTTTGTTACTATAATTCCTCTGATGACTCATATCCTCTAATGATTTTTAGGAAAATCATATGTAACTCAACTTTCAACCAAAAAAATCAATTTGCAACCAAAAAAATGAATCTTTACCAGCGTAGTACAATTTTCAAGAAAAATATGTAACTTCTCTACAAGAAATGTGATAGTTGAAGAGTTTCGATGAAAAATGTTTAAATTTGAAATAGACAGCAGCATAATTCATCCAACAACGATCAATTGTTCAAAAAATAGTTGAATCTTCACCAAAAACAGATTAATTTGTAGTCAAACAGTTCTATTTTTAATCGAGAAGATAAATTTTGTTAACCAATGAAGATAAATGTTAACCCAGAAAACGGCTTTTCACCCAAATAAATTATTTTTCAGCCATAGAGATGAATTTTCAAGGAAGTAATTCACATTTTAACCAAGTGGTTGAATTTTCAACCATAAAAGATGAATTATCATAAAAAATTGTCATAGTTGATAGTTCAAGTGAAAAAGATTTATCATAAAATGAAACCAAATTAAATTCAAACAAAGAATCAAATAGTTCATCATCAATAGTTCATCATTGTAGTGCAAATCCAACTATTTCTGTGTTATTTACATTTTTGTCAAAAATTCACATTTTCGGGTTGAAAATGCGACTGTTTTATAGAAAATTCCCTGTTTCGCTTCCAAATTCAAGAATTTTGTATAAAATCCAAGTATTTAATTGAAAACTTAACTTTTTGGTTGAAAATTTGCCTTTTTCGGTATAATATTAATCTTTTATTTGTAAAACTTTTTCGTTTGGTTCAAGATTCAACTATTCTGTTACAAATTCGTTTGTTTTGTTGAATTAAACCGGCCCAAAATTCATTTTTTAAAGTATTTTGTTATACTAAAAATATCAATATTCCATTTTTGATAGAAAACTTTTTTTTTAGTTGAATATTCAAAAATTTGCTTCAACATTTTTGCCGGAAATCATTCTTATTGATAAGGAAATCATATCTGTGTTTGGAAATCAAACTATTTGGTTTAATAATGGTTAACTCTTGTTGGCATTTTTTTTTTAAGATTCATCATTTTAGTTGAAAATCAATATCTGGATGTTACTGGAAATTGCGTTTTTTCTTGAGAACTTATTTTTGAAAATGTTGAAAACCATATAAGTTTGTAAATTTTTATCAAGTTAAAAATTCCATTACAATATTGTGCCTGCATGTTCCTCTAAATTCATCTGTTTACAATTAGAAAGTGAGCAAAAGTATGTTTGAAAAATCTTGAAATGCTGAGAGAAGCTTCTAAGTTTTCATTTCAAGTTCAATATTTAGTATTTGCATTTATAAAATAATTTTTGTTCCATATTTCTTCTCTCATCAAATTTGTACATATGCGAACACTAATAATTTTGCACTCAAACAAGACAGATAATTATTACTGTTTCAGATCATATATAATATAAAAATTGAAAACTGAAAACTGAAGTTCAAATATAAATCCCAAGAATGATATTGTGTATTGAACTATATAGCATGTGACACAGCGCCACCTGGTGAATTGTATATTGTGCAGTAAGCGTTTACAACCCAGAAACGTTTTTCCTCCTCACGCATCACCTCGCGTGAAGCTCTTTGAAGCTGCCTGATGGTGAATACCTATCTGTGAGCAGGAGTAGGCGGCCGCCGGGGGTGAACACGAACATGATTGCTCACATCTGTTCTGATCTGCTGGCATAACAGTTTTCTACGCGTTCACGTGGCCCGCTTAAATGCACTAATGCCTACTTTTCGGGCAGCCACGACCATTCACTCTCTGTTCACCACACGACTTTTCCTACCTCGGGTAGAGCAAACGGACCTCTTAGTTCGTAATACGGGGGAAATATGAACAGGCGAGGAGTGCGTTTGGAACGCATCGAGCGTTCACCCAGAATCTCTCCCAATCCCTGTGAAAGCCGAACAAACTCACGATATAAAAAAAGTAAAAAAAGAAAAACGTTGCTTCTTGTCCTTTTTGAAAGACCAACAAGATTATGATAAAAACTTTTTGAATTTTCTTGAAAATCGAAAATTCAAATTTTTTGACCAATGGTTCTGGTTTTAGCAACAACAAAAAAATGAAAAATAAACAATTCCATTTTGTGGTGAAACTATGCAAAATACGAAAAAAAGTTAATAAACAAAAATCGTTGAGCCAAAAAAGATCTATAAATTTGCTTTTATCGATTTTTATAGGATTCGTAGTTTTCGTTTTAATCGTAAGAAATAGCATTAAAAATAAAAAACCGAATTTTTTAAAAATGGGACAGAAGATACGGAAAAAAAAAATGAACACAGGTTATTCAACCAAGGAAGATCTAAATATTTTTTTTAAATCGTTTTTGGATAGGATGCGTAGTTTCTGTTTTATTTCTAAAAAATAACATTTAAAGGTGAAAATTCAATTGTTGAAAAAACTTTACAAGCTACGAAAAAAGGTAAGCAAGCAAAAGTTGTTCAGCTGAAAAGAGCTGCAAATTTTTTATTTGTTGTTTTTTGATAGGATGCGTAGTTTTTGTCTTAATCGTAAAGAATAACATGAATAATAAACAAAATTAAATTTTTGGAAAAATGACACAAGGTTTGAAGACAAATTAAGAAACAGAAGGTTATTTAACGAAAGTTTATTCCATAAAATTTTTTGCCAAAATTACATCTACAAATTGCTTTGAAAATATGTTGACACATTGGCACATTTTTTAGGGTACTGAGAAGAAAAATGAATACAAAATCAAGTACAAATATTAAAGTAATCATGAAAAATAAAACTAGTACTTTATTTTGCAGTTTTGGAATCAGCAGCCAAATAGTTGGATTTTCATGGAAAAACGTAACTTAATTACAATGACTTTGTAACATAATTCTTAAATTTGTAACAAAATATTTTATGTAAGACATTGTTTTGACCACAACCTGAAAAGAATTTACGCAATTCATGCACGCCCCCTTTGGGAACTTTCGGCATTTTAAATTATTTAGAATACAAAAGTCGATTAGGAAATTTTCTGTAAAGAAACATCGTTCATGTACGAGATAATGTTCGAAAATGATTACTGAAATACCTTATATTGTAGTATAATGTATAGAACCTTCATTGAGAAGCAAATTTTATGAAGAAAGTAGCGAAAAAATGGAAAATGGGCAGGTGTTCCGCGCGCTTATGTATACCGGTCTAGCTCAGGTATACGAAAACCACGTTTTCGACGCTGCAAAAGTTTAATTCCCGTTTGGCTGGCTTTTGGAAAGCATAATAAGTACTATTATTATAATTTTTTGAAAGTCTATATCAAATAATTTCTTTACATAATTTTGTAAGTTTGTGTATTGTGTTTGAAAAGAATGAACAGTGCATTTTCCCATGCAAATTTCAAGTCCCAACAGGCACCATATAAAATCAAAATTTTGAAAAAAGAAAAAATAGGACTTTTATTTTTTTTGGATTTCGAAACTTTTTGGGGGGATCGTTTGCATCTAGGATCAAAAAAAAATTTGCAATGCATTTTTGGACCACCCTAATGAGAAGCCTATAAATATGACTTTTCTAAAACACGTCAATACAATAGTCATAGATATTCAGTGCTTATGATGAATTTTGTGCAATAGTTTTGTAGATATTGCATTTGACTTCATGTGCAGTTGTGCACACCGAACAAAAATTTGAAAAAATTCTTGTATGGGTCCTTTGAAAAATACTGATGTTAAAGTTTTTGGAATGCGGTAAAGAATTAAAAAATTTTTAATATAATTTTTGAAAGCATTTTTGTTAGTGATGTGCAAAACCTGGACCGGAACTTTTCGGACGGGTCTGTAGGAGGACCGGACCTGAAACTTTCGGTTCGGATCTTCCAGAGACCCGCTCGAAATGTTTCGGGCCGGTTTTTGTACTACCCGGACCCAAAATGTTTTCGGTTCGGGTTTTAATTAATCCGGCACAAAATTTTCCGCGCGTGTTCACCCATATCAAATCCGATCAGGAAATTTCCATGCAAATGTGTATTCGGATTTGCTATCTAATTATTCGCGGAATTCACGGAATTTACTAAATTTATGGAATTCACGGAATTTAACGAATTCGTGGAATTCGCGGGATTTAACTAATTCATGGAATTCACGGAAATTATGAGATTCACGAAATTCATGGAATTGACGAAATTCGTGGAATTTATTCAATTCAAGGAATTCGCGGAATTCACGGGATTCGTGGAATTCGCGAAATTCACGAAATTGATGGAATTCACGGAAATCATAAAATTTATGGAATTCATGAAATTCACGGAAATCACGGAATTCATGGAATTAACGAAATGCAAGGAAATGGGCGAATTCGTAGAATTCCATAACCACCAATGCCCCATAAGTCTACTGCTCAGGCGGAAGTGCGATATAACTCTACTGCCCATCTATGTCACATAAGACTACTGCGCAGGCGAAAGTGCGATATAACACTAGTGCGCAACTAAGTATGTCACATAAGTCAACAGCGCAGCCAGAAGTCTGAAATAACTATATTGGACCGAAATTTTCGGATCGAGTCTGCTATGCAAACTGCTGGACCCGGATCTGAAAATATCGGTCCGGTTCCGGGTCTTGCACATCTCTAATTTTTGTTTATGGTCTTTACTTAGGAATCCAATGGCTATCTTGCTGTTTAGTGGCTTAAAGTGTAGGGTATTGTAAACTGATTCCTATATGTTATCCATGAAAACTTAATAAAAATTATCTTTTGGGGATAAATCTCACTTATAATAATAATAATATTGAGTTTAATGTGAGAAGGTACATGCTAAAGTATCAGAAAAAATATAAAAAAGGGTCTATGTATTTCCACCATTATCTACATCTAGTGGATATTTTCCTGTCGCTGAAAAATATAATGGACTGCAGAAAGCATGCCTCCATTCAAACACGCAGCGGAACCCAGACTGCTATTGTACTTTTGTTTTCGATCATTAAGCAAAATACGAACATTTTTACTAAAAATCAGCTCTGATCATGAAAAGAGAATACTGTTTAGATTACGTATGCAAAGTACTAAACAAAAACATTCAACTATTCAGATGTAAAATTGTAATTCGTAAATCCCGTTGTGTTAAAGGGCCTTAACCGTTTGGTAAATTAGAAGGTTTTTGGGGTCGCTGATGACAAATCTGGAGTCAAAATTTAGAAATTCATAATGACAGGCCCAGCAAAAATGTAATAATTTCGACGGATTTGGCTAAAAAAATCTACTGAGGGGTTTTTGGCGTCGCTGATTACGAATCTGAGGTATAAATTTAGAATTTCAGTACTATATTTGTAAAGCGATTCTATCATCGCATTAAGATGACTGCAATTTGTTTGCAGTAATGTTATTGTATTTCGTACACTATAGCGAGTCATCTCGTGAGTGCGTTAGACAGAAGGTAGAAAAGGATTGAATAATAATAAACTTGGAACATCAATGCTTGATCCTAGATTGCAAATTGCGATTTTTCACCTGCCTTAGGTTTCTAAACGCAGCGGGCAGGGCGTCCAGCCATTTATGACTTTCTAATAAGGTTTTTTTTTTTAGATATATTCGCCACTAACTAGGTCTTTACTTGACTCTTACTTGGCGAAAAACGTCACTAGCTGTTAGACTATGAGAAAAGAGATTACGCTAAAGGTTACGCTAACCTATAGGTAGCTTGTGGTAATTTTTTTTTCAGTGAGCTACGTGGGTATGCGATATGTCTGTGCCAGCTGTTGACCAATTCGAAAACTATTCCCGGCGAGGGGTGAGTGTATGGAAAGAGTAGGTTGCAGATCTGCGACTTCTTAGGCGAGCAACACCCACCTCATCCAACCTCCAGTTAACCTCTTCATAGCTGCAGTCGCTCTAAAAGCGGTATCTTATGACCTCGAACTCATATGAGTACAGGCCGAATTCTCGTGACGGAGGCCACTTGCAGTCCCCGTTATCTGAACAGAGGTAAACCCGCAATCTATGCTGACAGCTATCAGCCTCGTGAAAATCTGAAAAAATGCCTTGATGATATCGCTAACAATGATCACACCTTTTCGGTGGATGGATTACTAGGGTTGAATTGAACGCGACACTAAAAATCAGGATAAATCGAGGGATATGTGAATACGAAAAGACAAACTCAACTCTATCATCCAAGGATCCGTCGTTCTTCGTTCTACCCCTTGCCGACGTAATTTGATCCTGCGTGTTAGCACCCGCTCTATTAATAATATCCAGGCTAGAATATTCAGGTGGAATGCCGCTAACGAAGGCCTCCTATATCAGGAATGGTGGAATATAAACATTATATACTGAGTCTTTGAACTTGAAAGAAATTACGAAAGTGTTTACATCCAACCTATCTTAACACAAAATCTTCACTCGATTCCTTCCCGTTTTGAAACATTTATCGCGGCCTTGAAATTATACGATTTACTTCGTCGGCTAAGGTTAATGTGTCAAAGTTGTCGACCTTCCTACTATGAACATAGCTCTCAAGGAACAACAAGTAGGGAAGAGATGCAGATTTAGGAAAGAGAGGAACCTGGTCCTCTACTGTCCTGGTCCAGCTCAAATGTAAATCAGGGAAACTCGTGATCGAGTTCGTAGCTATAAGGGGAGCAAAGCAACCTGTCGAATCTGTATCGGGTGAATCAGACCCAATTACTAGAAGATTTCTTAATAGGGGACTTTGGTTCAAAGGAGATTGGTCGGTCTCCACATGGTGAATCTCGGAGCTATGATATTGTGCTCCCATACTGTTTAGTTCAAAAGACGAGTCTATCCTGTCAGCATTCGTGCGTTGTTATTTTGAATCGCCCTTCGCTGGAGGGGAGAAAGATCCTCGCCTGTTTTGGCCTTTCTTCGCACGCGGATTCTTGTGAGGGGGTGGGATTAGGTTTCCGATGGTTAAGCCGGCGACTTTGAACCAGTTTCTCGCTAATATTTGCCAGCCAAAGAGCACTCTTTGGTACATAATGTGCACACTAGGGTGGTCCAAAAAACGCTTTTCACCCTAGAGGGAAAGCCTCCCCCCCCCCTAAGTTTCCATTTCCGGAGAAAAAAAAGTCCCTAACTTTTTTTTCGAAATTCGAATATTAACACGTGCCACCGGGCACTTCAAAATCCCATTTAATTAACAGGGGGAAATTTTGGATTTTCGAAAAATTGAACTCATACTTCAGGGTTTTATCGAAACGTGCCAACTTTTTTAGGGTTTGAAGAGGAGTATCTATGAAATAAAACCATTATAGTAATTTTTTACCCCCCCCCCACACACAGCGCCTCAAATATGACCCAAAAATTAAAAAACTACATTTATACGTATTATTGTTACATTTTAGCATTTTCCGTCGTCTTTTTCATACAAATAATTACTAATGGATAACTTGAATATTTTCAATGACTTTTTAAACCATTTTTAATTGTTTAAACAAATGTAACTCATTTAAACAATTATTTATTCCCAAAAAATGTGAAAAATAATCGTATTTTCTTATTGAAATGTAATAGTTTGTCATTGTAATAAATTTCTTTTTGTTTGAACAATTCTGATTTGCTTAAGCAGTTTTTTTTCTATAACTTTAAAAAAATGAAATAAAATACATATATTATTTTTCTGACTGTATAGTGTATATAAAGAATGTATTAGCCATTTTTTAAATGTTTAAACAAATATAATTTGTTCAAACAATTACTTTTCCAAAAATATGTTTTAAACCGTATATTCTGAATTAAACATAATATTGAAAGATTTCGAGAAGTAGTAAATTCTATTAAAAACGTAATGTCATTGTTCAAACAATTTTTATTCGTTCAAGCAGTTTTATATTCAAAAATGTGGATCAATAATATAAAATATTACACATCGAATTATTTTCGTAAATATATTTTTTGTGTCTTCCAGTATGTCAGATTTATATTCAAAAGACTTTCAAATGCTATAATGAAACATAATCTGAATCCATTTCATATGCAGTCTAATTACAACGCTGATCACAAAACATTATTTTTTGGCCGAAGACAATGTTTTCTCTCTGATATCTGGAAACTGTTTTCTATAATTTTATACTACTTTCAGTAAGTACTGTTTTTGGTGAACAAATCAAATGCTCCGTAGGGATTCGTACAATCACCTCCATTTTTAAAAGGTCGTCGAGCAGCAAATTTGAAACAAGTTTAACGCTGCATGTGTGAATTACAGAAATAACTTGAAAGAAGTCTTATAAATAATCGTATAAAGCTAAAACGAAAATCAGCAACACGTTTTAATATTTATAACGAGCATGAAAATGTAAAAAAGCAATCTGTTGAAACTTGAATCATAATTTGCATTAGTGAATATGTTTTTTTTATAATATAATTATGATAAAGATTGTAAAAATATGAAGAAAGCAATAATAAATACACTTTTATCATTTAAATTTTATTATGACTTTTATGATTTATTTAATAATGCGCCAAAAAAAAAAGAAAACCATCCATACTCAATTTGAAGAAAATTTGAAGAAAAAAAAACAATAATTAATTGTATAAACAATGACATAAAGTTTATAGCAGAATTTATTACTCCTTGAAATCATTCAATATCATGTTTAATTCAGAAAATACGAGTTTAAAAGTATTTTTGGAAAAGTAATTGATTAAACGAATAATATTTGTTTAATCAATTAAAAAATGGCTGATATATTTTTTCCATACACTATACAGTCAGAAAAATAATTATATGTATTTAATTTAATTTAATTTTTTTAAAGTTATCGAAAAAAACTGCTCAAGCAAATCAAAATTGTTTGAACAAATAGAAATTTATTGAAAATCAGAAGAAATTAATCAAAATTGAATAATTATTCTACAAAAAGTAGCATAGGATACCAATTTGCGAAAAAACTGGACTTCTCTGGGTCAATTTTTAGAATTTGAGAATTTTTAACCTAAGAATTTTAAGAATTTTAACCTAACCGACGCGCGGCAATGCTCGTAGTTTGTCAGCTGCATTCTTCTCCTCCACGCATTCGACCGTGAATGCGCTTAGAGTGGGGAATTATAGCTTCTTGGAATTATACTCTTCTACAGCCCCGAAGACGGTAATGCTCAGAGTTTGGACTTTAATGGTTTTTGAATTCACTTCAATGTTTGAAATCTTACAATTCAGTGTGACATCGTGCCGTGTTCTCAGCCTCTCGTGCTCCAAAAAACATATTGTCAATGTGGACTGTTTTTGCATATCAAATTATGTCTCGTACAGCAAATATAGAAAATGTAGAATAATCAAATCGACCCGCTAAGATGGCCAGGTCGACTGTCTGAGGAGATCAAGTCGGCTATCTGATATGACCAAATTGACCCTCTATGATAAGCGATTCGACCCTTTATAATGATCAATTCCGCTCTCTAGGATGATCGGTTAGACTCTCTATGACGCTTGAGCCGACCGTTCGAGTTACCAGAAATCCTGATTTAGCAGCAAATGTCTTGATTTTTTTAAGATTTCGTAGCGTCCTGAGCGAGGTCCTGACTTATTTTTGAAAATCTAACAAATGTCCTGATTGTTTATAAGAAGACCAATTTTACTGTTTTCTTACTACTTTGCCGAGTGCATATTTTTATTAATGGCGATTCAATGGACCGACGAGCGTAACAGACTCTCCGTACGGAAGGAAGTTCAAATAAATATACTTAATATTTCTAATTGTTTATCATTTCTTAATTAAAAAAGTGCAAAATTAAAAGATTTATATATTAACTTAAAAAAGTGTGGAAATAAATCAATTTAGGTTAGGTTGAGTCAGGCGTCCTGCTTTTTTAAAGTAGTGTCCTGATTTCTAGTTTCTGGCGTCTGGTAACCCTACCTTCGTAAAGTTAACGGATGGTAAATGGGACTATATGGTTATTTTAGAAATTTAAAGGATTTTTAAATTTTATTATGAATAGCGAATTATAATGGAGAGTATGACAAAACTTTTTCTATAGATATCGTATACGATATTAAGTCCTGATGTGTGAGTTTTTACGGGAATTATTATTATATGTGCGCGTACGGTGGAATTTTGCAGGTGCATGTGTGTGTGCGTGTTCTTGTTGGAGAGGAGCGAGGAGGCTAAGCTTCTCTCTCCTCGAGATGGGAGATGCGCCGACATAACCGATAAATAACAACGGCAACGAGCCTGTCAGACCCTTGTTAAACCTCGCACTCTCCCATATGGACGCAGCCAAACGCGCGCACTCGCGATTAGCTATATATATTATATGTATATATAGTCTCGCCAGTATTATGAACACAGCCACGCACGCAAGTGCATTAGAATACGTTTTAACACACTCAAATTTAAGAGTTACAAATGCGAGAAGATTGCCAATGAGGGGAGTTGCTACACACACGAAGCTGGTAATGACGGGTGTGGATTCGTTTGAGTAGAAACAAGATAAATCTCCAGGAGAGTAGCAGAGCTAGGTTCACTTTTTGTTGCAAGTTCCTGTTACCGACAGTTACCGGCATTGGGGACTTTTGAGGATTCATGTTGGTGCTGAATTTTGAAATTTTAAGAGTGTCGTCATCGCTATGCTCTCTCTGAACCTGAATCAGTGAAAATTCACTGCGTATCAGTGAAATATCACTGAAGAGCAGTGAAAGCTGGTATGTCAGTAGAAAATGTTACAGAAATTTCGTTAAGGCTTATACATTAAAAAAAAGTCTAATTTTTGTTGGAAAGCATTATGTACCAGTGATCAGTTGACTCTCGAAATCCTAATGATCTGTTTATTTGAATCATTTTAATATGCTTTCAGCGTCATCTATCAGGCGAAACAAAAGGGCCGCCAATTTTTGTCGCGGATGTCATAATGACATAACCTAAATATTTATCAGTATTCGTTGTCAGTAATCATATAAAAAGCCCATATATGAGCTAAAGTACTCCAAGAACGTCGGTGATCTTCGCTTGAGTTGATACGTGATCTTGAATCAGATAATTATGATCTAAAAAAATCGATCATTCATTCCGGCTGATAAAAGACACTGTTTGAAAAGAGTGAAAGAAATTGGTTAAGATGGTTTGGTCATGCCGAGAGAATAAAAGTAGAATAATTGACGAAACAAGTATATATACAGGTAAATTGAATGGTAGCCGACTCAGAGGTAGACCGATAAAAGAATGGTAGGAATGAGTGAATGAGACTTTAAGACGACAAGATGTGAAGATGATTAGAATAAAGATTATGGATCTTACTATGCGATTACTAGTAAGTTTGCGTATTTTTGTGTGATCTATGTCACATGATGACTTTGTGAAGCTGTTCATTTAGGGTGATTGCTAGAGAGATTGATCAGCAACCTGGGTCGGAGCAGTTTTGCGAAACGAACGTGTTATTTGAACAAGCAACACAGGAATTCTACAGTGTTATAAAAATATATACCACCCCCCCTTCCACTTTATACCTCCTCCTCACTTTTGTCATATAAACACCTTGATTTCCGGCAATAATACAAGGCTAGAACCAAATGAGTTACGCTTACCCTGAAATGGATTTGACTTAATTGTAGAATAATAATAAAATAAGCTTAAATATGAATTAAAGTAGAGTAGGATATCTTTGATTTACTTTTTTTCATTCAATTGAACATTTATATTTTTTTTATCATTTTCACATTAAATAAAAATGAAAATTGTATAATATGAATAAAATGAATATTTAAATATAAAGAAATAGTAAAACAAAATGATATAATAGTAGAATATAAATAAAAGACCTTTTCTATTACTATTATAATATTCATATTTAAAAATTACAGAAATAAGAGATGCTTTTTATTGAAAAAGTGCAGAGGTCATCAAAATTTTCCAAGGATGTCGCGGCATTGACTTGAAATATTCATTTTTAACCATTCTTTCATGCAAAAAATTGGTTTTTGCAACCCTTGTCATTTCATCATTGCCATTAAAACGAATTTTAATGAAAGCAAACGTTAGAAAAAAATATCGGCAGCCCGATCTAAAAGGGAGATGAAGGACTCTCGCTCGCAATTCATGTAACGTGCATGGATTTGTTAAAGCCGTCTTTCTCGAGAATTGGTTGAGAGGCGCATCTTATTACTTACCATCCTAGAAGTTTGATACACTGGGACTACGGTTTACTGGGCGTTTCGGCATGACCTCAATGGCCTTCATGGTAAATCGGGTTTCTGCAGACCAGTCTTCTTCTTCTTGCTTGTGACAACACAAAATTTTTCAAGGAAAATAAAAATTTTGTGCTTACACATTAGAAAATTAAAATCTTGACTTAATTCTTCGTTCATGTACAAGTGAATATCGTTTTTTAACTAATCCTGTTGCGTGGATTTTTTCAAATCCTTTTTTCGCGAGATTGGCTTAAAAGTGCATCTTATTACTTTAGCATATTACAATTTTCGTGTTTATCTATTACTGAGAGGAGTATGTAGGAAGCCAACGAAAATTCGGCAGCGTGTAGGTTCGCCTTGTAAATTTATTCTATCTTTATTTTACTGTTTGCAAAGCTGCTTGATTTAAGCATAATATAGTCATCGGAAAAGATGCACTAACCTAAACATGTTCTTGTATATAAGCAAATGGGGTTTACAGGTAAGATTTTTTCAGTAACTCTCTTTACAAGTTGTTCCGAGACATAATCATATAAGATAGTGAAAAAAAGATGGCTGTCATCGCTGTGGCTTCCTGGTGATGACTATGTGTTAAGACGTCCACTTATATTCTTTGACGTAAATGCACATCTCCGTCTATATCGGCTTTATGCTTGAGTTAAAGTTACGAACCTCTGTTCCAAGTAACCACCATCTGCCTCGGAATCTGACTCTAAAAATGTGTTTTATGAATTTGTCGATGAAATGCATTTTGGCGCTAGACAAGCAATTATGTGAAGAAAGCAAGCAGAGGATAAACGATTGTCAGCACTTAAATCTCAATTCGAATGAGAGCGTTTAAAGTTATTTTCAAATTTTGTTAAGGCAGAAATGAGAAACAGATGCGTATATATCTAAATGTTCAGTTTAAGTTCATGCATTTTGTAAAAGAGGAACAAAATTAATTTTATTATTTTACTAATTCGGTTCTAAAATAGGCAAGAAATACAGTACCCAACATGAGCACACGGAAAAAATAGATGATTAAAAATATAGTGACAGAGTGCTTGATACTTTATTTTAATTTTGAATATAAAATACGTCGAAATCCCCTAACCTGTTTTTGTCAAATGTCCACGTTTTGAGACCCTCTGAACCCGAGAAACAGGTTTTTACGAATGTGTCTGTATGTCTGTCTGTATGTCAGACTGAGTGCGATAACTTTTGAAAAAAATTAATCTAGTAGATTGGCCTTTGGTACACTCTCTTAGTGTCAGAAACTGAAGGTCAAGATCGTTAGCTAGATATTTTGGATAAGAATTCAAAAAGTTAGAGCATTTTGAAAACGTTTGAAACCACTTTTTTCAATAGTCAGAAATTCTATTTACGGCTATTCGTAGCACTTGGAAACTCAAACAATTTATTTCTACGACTTTTTTTGATAAATAGAAGATTAACAGTATTACAGCATTTTCAAAATTAAAAAAAAAGAAACGAAAATGAAAATTTTAAGCCAAGCAACGCACGACACGAAAAGAAGTTAGGATAACAGAAACGTTGCCTTTAGAAAGCCCTATAAGATTATCATAAAAACTTTTTGATTTTTGGTGGAAAATCGAAAATTCAAAGTTTGATAGCAGAAAAAATAATGAAAAATTAAGTCAGTTTTGTATTATTCAAGATTTGCAGATTAAACTTATATTAAATTAAACAGTATAAGAATCAAGAAGTGGGTTCATATTCATATGAGAAAAGTGAGAAAGGGAAGTGTACAAGGTGATAATAGGGGGTGGCAGTGGAAGTGTATACGTTTTCCGATTATCGTAGATTTCAAGTGTTCTTTATCGAGATAACACGTTCGTTCCGCAACACTGATCCGACTCAGAAACCCAATCAATCTCTCTACCAAGCACCCCAGACGAAGAGATTCACATAGTCAATATGTAAAGGTCTCCATTCGGACCCATTAGTATCCAAGGTCTTTCGTTTCTTCACTACACTGATACTCTTCATCATGCATTTCTTATTAACTATTTTTCGCCACACTTTCCTCTCCTGGCACACCTCTTTAGCTTCCTTTACAATTTACATCCATACATTTCCTTAAGCAAGCTCTTGTGTTTTTGTGGCGTTTTAGCTCTTTTCGTTTTAGGGTCTCATTCACACATTTCCACCGTTCTTTCCTCGGTCGAATCTGGGTACGCTACCATTTACTTTACATAAATATATTTATTTCGTCAGTCGTTCTCCTCTCAGTCTCTCAACATGCCTAAACCATCTTTATAAATTTCTTTCATTTTTTCCAAACAGTGTCGCCCCTACACCACATTATTTGAGAATACTATCGTTACTCACTTTGTCCATTAGTGTTTTACCGCGCACACTGCCCGCCGTGTTAATTTTACTTTTATCTTTTTTTTTTGTAGGTCCAGGTCTCACTGGCGTACAGCACAGTTGATGCAAGTATAGAATTATATATTGCAATTTTAGCTTCATTTGTTATATTTTCACTTCTGGCAATGGCTCCCGATCGATCTTTCCGTAATTTGTAAATAAAATACCAAGATACACGTACTTAACAACTTGTCAAATACTATCGTCGTCTAGGACAATGTTGCATAATGTTTTCTCATCCTTTCCTTCAAACACCATAATTTTTGTTTTATTCACTTTAATTTCAAGGCCTATGTTCTTCATGCTAGTACTCAGTCTGCTCAACATTCTTTGCAAGCCTTCGACTGAATCTGCCATAACAACCTTATCATCTGCAAAGGCTAACCCGCGTACCTCCACTGTCCCGAGATCCACACCTTCCTCGTCGATGAGGGCCCATTTTCAGGCACTTTTTATTATTATTATTATATCATTAGGACGTTTCCCTTTCGGGGTAGGCGTGAATTGCTCGGTGGTAAAGTAGTGATGTGTGGATGGGTATATAGGTGAAGGGAGATTTCAATGATTTCGCAAAGATTTTAATGATTTTACAAAGATTTCACAAATATTTTAAAGCTTTAACAAAACTTGAAAATATTTTACAACCATTTTAAAGCTTTAACGATGATTTCAAAAATTTCACAAAGATTTCAAAGATTTCAAACGATTTCACAGATTTCAGTGGTATCAATGATTCCACAAAGATTTGAAAAGATTTCACAGATTTCATCAATGTTTCAAGGTTACAAAAGTTTTCACAAATATTTAAAATATTTCAATAGCATCACAAAGGTTTCAAAATATGTCGCAGATTATAAAAGTATTTAAAAGATTTCAATGATTTCGCAAAGATTTTAATGATTTTACAAAGATTTCACAAATATTTTAAAGCTTTAACAAAACTTGCAAATATTTTACAACCATTTTAAAATTTTACCGAAGATTTCAAAAACATGACAAAGATTTCAAAAATTTCAAAAGATTTCACAAAGATTTCAGTGATATCAATGATTTCACAAAGATGTGAAAAGATTTCACAGATTTCATAAATGTTTCAAAAATTACAAAAGTTTTCACAAAGATTTAAAATATTTCAATAGTTTCACAAAGGTTTCAAAATAGTTCGCAAATTTTAAAAATATTTTAAAGATTTCAATGATTTCACAAAGATTTTAATGATTTTACAAAGATTTGACAAATATTTTAAAGCTTTAACAGAGATTTAAAGATTTCACGAATATTTCAAAGCTTTAACAAAACTTGCAAATATTTTACAAATATTTTGAAGCTTTAACGAAGATTTTAAAGATTTCACAAATATTATAAAGCTTTACCGAAGATTTCAAAAACATCACAAAGATTTCAAAAATTTCAAAAGATTTCAGTGATATCAATGATTTCACAAAGATTCAAAAAGATTTCACAGATTTCATAAATGTTTCAAAGATTACAAAAGTTTTCACAAAGACTTAAAATATTTCAGTAGTTTCACGAAGGTTTCAAAATTGTTCGCAGATTTTGAAAATATTTCAAAGATTTCAATGATTTTACAAAGATTTTAATGATTTTACAAAGATTTCACAAATATTTTAAAGCTTTAATAGAGATTTAAAGATTTCACGAATATTTCAAAGCTTTAACAAAACTTGCAAATATTTTACAAACATTTTAAAGCTTTAATGAAGATTTCAAAGATTTCAGAAAGATTTCAAACATTCCAAAAGATTCCAATGACATTAAAGATTTCAAATATTTTACAAATATTTTGAAGCTTTAACGAAGATTTCAAACAATTCACAAGGATTGAAATAATTTCAAAAATTTTTAATGATATCAATGAATTCACAAAGGTTTCAAGAGATTTCTGAAATATTGAAAAGATTTTACAAAAATTTAGAAGATTTCAATAATTTTACAAAGATTCCAGAAATATTTCAAATATTCAAAAAAATTTCACCATGGCTTCATAATTTTCGAAAGATTTAAAATATCGCACAAAGATTTTACCAAGATTTCAATGATTTCACAAAGATTTCAAACGATTTCGCATATTTCTGAGATTTTATAAATATTTCACAAATTTCGCAGTTTTTGCAAATATTCCAATGATTTTACAAAGAATTTACCAAGATTTCAATGATTTCACATAGATTTCAAAAGGTTTTAAAGATTTCGCATATTTCCGAGATTTTATAAATATTTCAAAGACTTCGCAGATTTTGCAAATATTTCAATGATTATACAAAGATTTCCCAAATATTTCAAAGTTATAAGAAAGATTTCAAAGGATTCGAAAGATTGAAAGATTTCAAAGAATTCGAAAATTTCAAAAAATTTCAATGATATCAATGAATTCACAAAGATTTTAAAAGACTTCTGAAATATTGCAAAGATTTTACAAACATTCAGAAGATTTCAATAATTTCACAAAGATTCCAGAAATATTTCAAATATTTAAAAAAATTTCACCATGGCTTCATAATTTTCAAAAGATTTCAAATATCGCACAAAGGTTTGACCAAGATTTCAATGATTTCACAAAGATTTCCAAAGGTTTCAATGATTTCGCGTATTACCGAGATTTTATAAATATTTAAAAGATTTCGCAGTTTTTGCAAATATTTCAATGATTTCACAAATATTTCACAAATATTTCAAAGTTGTAACAAAGATTTCAAAGGATTCAAAAGATTGAAAGATTTCAAAGAATTCGAAAAATTTCACAAGATTTCACAAAGATGTAACCAATAATTTCAAAGATTTCACAAAGATTTTAAAAGCTTCCGAAGATTTCACAAAGATTTGAAGATTTCAAAGATTATTTCAAAGTTTTTAGAAATATTTCAAAGATTTCAAAAGATTTGAAAGATACAAACTTGCTCTTGAGATATGGGGATGCCTAATGGGAATAAGAAACGTTTGATAACAAAAAAAATGATTCCCTTTTGAGAAAATCAAAATTGAAAATCGCGATATCATCATAGTATGATAGACATTTTTCGGGAATCAAGTTCCTCAAAATTAAAACTTTTTTTTAACGTGAAAAATAACCATGAATTTTCGAATCAATTGGAACCTCAAAATTTCGAATCGCCAGGATTTTCTACACCAAAAGAGAGAGTTGCAGTTATAGTCAGATTGAAACCGAGCTAAGCAGTACAGCCTTTAGTGCATACGTGTTTTAGATACCCAAAAAGTGTTTAAAGTAGAAAAAGTGCAAAAACATGAAAAACTAAAATTTCTAAAGTAAAATCTTCGACAATCTTTATTTTCTCTGCTAAACAAATAAGTATCCAAAGTTAAAAAAAAGTCGATAATATAAAGGTCTCGTTTGTGCGAATCAGGCGTGGAGTCCACCCAATGGTTAAACATTTCATAAAATTTCATGAAAAATTTCATGAAATCATAGCATTTCATTTGATTGAACATTAGTTGAATTTGACTGACTGTTAGTTAATTTCAACTAATTTAGCGTTAAAAAATAGTTTGTAAATAATTAAAAGAATGTTTTGAACGAAACTATACTGCCTTCTCGTTCCTTCTAATGATTTAATTTTTATGAGATATTTCACTTAGCTAATTGTAGGCAAAAGTTATTGCTTAAATCATATAAACATATACTAAGGTAAACTTTCTCTCGAAGAGATAAAATATCCGCAGAATCTTCTCATGAAAATTCATTATATGTTAACAGTACAATAATAATTATAAATATGAGGGGAACACATGCAAGAAGCTTCCTATTCTTTATGGGGAAAGAACATATATGTATATACGTTTTGCACGCTCGCTGAGTGCAAGAAAAATAATTTAATTTATTCATGAAAAAGCCTATTTGCAACTTGAAATTTGCAACTTACCTCCAGATAAGAATTGTGGAATGTACAATGGACTGGCTGTGACTGTTGCGAGTAGCAGAACGTTACAGATGTGGATGGCTGCCCAGACGTGCCTGCGTCGGTCTCTCATCTGCAACGGATGAAAAAGAGAGTCGAATGAAAACGATATCAGTTGACCAACATCGAATTGTAAAATTTAATTTTTATTCTTGAATTCAACTAATTATTAAAATTTTTGAATTATTTGAGCTTTATTTGATCCCACGACCATAACAACGTGATGTGATGGTAGCATTAACATTTCTGAGAAGCTTCCCACATAATGGTCGAAGAACCGTTTGTCCACTGTAAAAAAAGTATTATTTCAGGGTTAATTTCAGTTATTACAATAAGACTCAGAAAAACAATCTCGAGTGGTACTAAAAAGAGACCACTGGTGGGAACACAGAGCTGTAGATTGAAAATAACAGCATGAAGTTATCCCATTCAAAAACAGGACACGCAAAAAATGATACCGTGAAAAAAGAGATTTCCAGTTTTTATAGTATTATATTTTAGGTTTGTTATAATTACTATTTTTACCAAGGCCAACCTGGTCACTAATTTTTGATACAGTCATGTGAATAATTATTTCATTCATGACTTTGCAAACCTAATTTGTAATTTAAACCGGGTTTAAGAAACCATATCTGAAGCTCAAATGATACCGCAGAAGATGACTCAGTATTTTTTCATAAATTATTTGTCAATAGGTCTTTTAATTCAATATTTGCATAGGAAATTTTATATTACTAGCCAAAAACAAAACACGATTCTTGTCCTTTTCTTGTTTCTTACATATTTTGCCAATAAAACTGTAGAATAGAAGTACCTGTGATCACGTTTGATCCATTAGTATCCATTCATATAATATTTTTATATGTTATGTACACGGATAAAACATTTGACCGTCTCACAGAATTTTTGGTTCAAATTATGTAAACCGACTTAATGGCGATTGTTTATGGTTTTTCAATTGAAAGAAGCAAAATTTTCTTAAATTTAGAAAAACGAAATAACCATGGCATAACACTCAGAAGAATATTTGTTTGAATCAGACAAACATTTGTTTGATCCTATATGAAAGATGAAATTTCTTTAAGTTAAAGAATGGTGTATTTGAATCAAATGGATTTTATTTGAATCAAACAAATATTTCTTTAATTGAATAAAGTATTCGTTTGACCCTATATCAAATAAAGAATTTGTTCGATTCAAACAAATATTTTTCTGAGTGAAGGTGAGAATCTGCTTTGAATGAAAATGCAATTATTTAGTTTAGTTTTGTTTTGTCAATGAGTGAAGTAATCTGCTGGTATCAATAGACAGCTTATATTTTTTCCGTGTAATAATAAGCTGTATACATTGTAATTCATGAAAAAATTTTGAAATCTATTGAGATCTTTGCAGTTGTGTGATTTGCTCTAAGATATATTTTGAAACCCATTAAAAACGCTTTAAATCTTTTCGAATCTTTTAAAAGCCTTTGAAATCTTCTTAAATCGATTAAAATTCGAAGATATTCTGCGAAAATCTTTTAAATCTTTTAAAATTCTGTGCAGTCTCTAGAAATTATATGAAATCATTTGAAATGTTTTTAGATCCCTCGAAATACCATAAAATTCTTTATAATCTCTTAAATTCATCTCAAATCCTAAGAAATCCTTTGGAATTTCTCAAAATCTCTTAAAATTACTTGAAATTACTTCAACTAATTAGAAATCCCTCAAAATATTTTGAATTGCATACTTCGGAACCGTTAACATTTTTTTACAACTTTTCAAAACCCGAAGATTTCTTCTGAAATTTTGTAGAATCTTTAAATTTTAATATGTGGTGTACAATCAAATTTTGAATGGTCAACGAATAATTTTTTTATTTAATGAAATTACGTTTTATTCTCTTACTAATGGATATAATTCAAGATTTGCAGGAGCAATATTAAGTCATTCAAAAACCCAATCAGTTTTTCAAAACCAATGAGTGCAAGATTTTCAAAATATTTCGTTACACCACTTTTTTTAGATAAAATATTGTTTTATATACATAATAATCTCTAATGTAATATTTTTTATAATAATTTGACACATATGCGCAGTGCTATATATGAAGGATACATCTAAAAATGTTGCGAAAAATTGTTTGTGCTTGTTTCCCGCCTTTTTTGTGGTTTAAATAAATTTCTCGGACACTCAAACCTCAAAATTAAACTATTCAAAATTGAAAAACTTTAAGTACAACCAGTCAACCAACATTCTAAATTGTACATTTTTAAAGTAAGAGTTTTAGTAATTGCGAAATTTTACATTGAATTCATTGAAGATTGTATAATTTCGGATTTAAACTTTTGCAAATTGATATTTTAATTAAAATTGAATAATTTGAACTTGAATCGTTCTATATTGTGCAATTTCATATTAAATTGAAGTTTGAAACCTTCAAATTAATAATTAAATAATTTAAAAATCAAATTATTTATTTAATGGCATACTATTTAATGAAAGAATTTAAATTGAATAATTGCAAATTGGAATTTTATAAATTAGACAATTTCAAATTAAAATTGTTCAGAATTGAATGGTATATAATTAAAAGTATAAAGTGATTCCTTCTAAATAATTGAATGTGTGAAAAATTTCAATTTTACGCCTTTCGAATGAACACTGTCTAATGGAAACTGATTATAAATTAAATAATTTTAATTAGAAGTCGTTTGAAATTGAGTTATTATTAATAAAATCCTTCCAGATGATACATTTTTATTTCAAATTGCAGGTCTTATAAGAGTGGACATTTTTTAATTAAATAGGGTCCAAATCGAATAACTTCAAATTCAATTATATTGACAATTGAAGGAAAAATTTCATTTTTCGAATCTTTCAAAATTGAATAATTTCAGAATTAAATTTTCAAAATTGTATTCAGAATTTAAAATTTTAAATTAATAAATTTGATAATTCAAAAAACTTCAAATTCCTTATTTCAAGCCTGTAACATTCTACAACTTTAAATTCATTTTAAAGTTATAAAGTTACGATTTTGGGAAGATTGACAATAAGCTTTAAAATGTTCACATGTTTAAAGTGAAAATGCTTAAAAAAAAAACTCAACGTCGAAAAGAATTCAAAAGTAACCATTTAAAACTGGTTCATTCAAAATTTAGTTATTTTATTATATTTAATAAAATTAAATTGTTAGCCTTTCAAAGTGCACAATTTTTAATTGTCAAAATTGAACGATTTCAAAAAATAATTAAAAACCTGCCGTTTTTAACCCTTACCAGATTTTTTATTTGAGTCCCTAGAACATAAATACGTATAAAAATATGAAAACGCATGAACTAATCGCTGAAAAACACGATAAATAAACAAATAGTCCAATATATTATTTTTTCCAGGAAAAATGTATTTTCCACTAAACTATTTTGAAAATAAAAACGGAAATTTTATCTACTTAATACACCCTCCGGTATTTTTCAGACAATTTCCAGAATTTCCCGCCATGCTGTTATTGTTATCAATTATTAATTGTTAGTTCTTGATTTAAAAAAATTCTTCCGCTATTTTCAATTTTCAAAATTCGAAAATTTTTACATGAGATTCGAATTCAGCGACCCAAACAACCCCGAAAAACAAATTGAACAAGATTTCGGATGAAGGATTTTAATGTTCTCTTCCGGCATATTTCATCGTCAACGTAATTTCTTTGCCGGCAGGATTCTAAATAATTCCAAAGATTTCATAGTGAATTCTAACAAGTTTAATAATAATCTCTGTCAAAATATGCCGGAATAGAAAATGAAAGAGTGATCTTTGTGATAGATGGACCTTTTTGACACCCGGAAATTTGGAAAGGATAACGAGTGTGACGAAATTGCGCTTGAATTCTTAGGAATTCGAAAGAATTCGGGATGAATTTTAAAGAATCCAAGTTAATTCCAATAAGTTTAAAAATTCATCCTCTGGAACGTATGCCGGAATGGAAAATTTTCTAATCGAAAAGGATTTTGGATTTGATCCAGGGAGGAATGTGGCAATCCCTGTTTGACCTTCTGCATACATTTTTGCGATTCCTGTTGGCGAAATGAGGTTAGACAGAGAAGTAAAAAGGAAGAGAAAAATATTCAGGAAGAGAAAAATATTCCTGAAGAGAAAAATATTCCGGAAGAGAAAATGAAAATCCAGCAAAGCATGCTGGAAAAGAATACACAACGATAAACTAATTCTTCAAAAATGGATGATTAAGTAATTGGGTTGGTTTATTGCTAATTTAGGTAAAAATAAAGTCTCACTGTTATATGAAACTACCTGATCATTTTCCGGTTTTCTGGTCTAGTGACCATCCTGATAATCGCTAATCATAGAATTTTGCCTAATTGTTTGAAAATTAAACTAATAATAATTGGTAAATCAGTGTAAAATAATTCTGGTTCAGTATAATTTAAAATTAATTGTCTTCGGAATTGTCGTTAGGAAGGAAAGGATATGATGAAATAATTTCTTGGCATTTTTTCTTCAATGTCAAATCCAAGTGCCATGACTGTTTGCTGAGCGAAACAAAAAGTATGAATTCTTACTTTTAACTTTCCTGAAGCATGACCACTACTATAATTCTCGTAGGAACGAATCAACGAACGAAGAAGAGGTCATTGCACGGATCCGGAAAGAAGATCATTTAACAAGATTGGTTATCCTACCCTACCACTTAGTAGTTGGTACATCAAACTACCCGAGGAACTACCAGCGAAACTGCCTCTGTTGGCTGCTCGTTAGAATCGGATTGCGCGAGAAAGGGAAAAGAAACGGCATTTAGTTGAATACACGAACTTTCCATGACCCGAGTGGGAAACAACTCTGGTAATCCGTTGAACCGCTCGGTTGTCTGAACTGGTAGTCAGGTGTAATCCGCTTAATCCAGGGTAATACAGCGAAATCCACTTGCAATCCGACGCAATCCAGTTCTAGTCCGAAATACATCAGTTCTATTCGGGACAATCCACTTGTAATCGAACGTAATCCATTTATTTACTATTTTGTAATCCTAAGTAATCCAGTTCTATTCCAAAGTAATCCAGTCTAATCCGGACAATCCACCAGCAATCCAGAGTAATCCATATATCTGCCGTCCGGATGAAGAAACTGCACAACTGCATTTTTATCAAAAATGAGTTTTTTACATGGTTGGATTCATAATGAAAAGAAGAATTTAACTGTGCTAATCATTATTAAGAATTTTAATTAAATCTTGAGATAATTAGGTCTCAATTGGCATATCTACAGCGATTTTTGAGAATTCCTGATGAAGAAACAATACATCTGCAGAAGTTCTAGCATATCTACCCAAATTTCAGGATTTGGGATAGTGCTGAACCCTCAGATCCTGATAAATGAAACACATCTGCGCAGATGTGTTTTTGCTTATGAGGATCCACGGTCTTTCTGCAGTCTGATTTCCTGAAATCGAATAGCATAAGTACATGTTAAGTTTCTTCACCCGAATTCGAGGGTAACTTAGAGCCATCGATCCTTCTTTTGAGTAGTATATCTGGATGTTTTATTCGTCAAGTAAAAATGATTCTAGTTGATTGATAATATAATTATTGTTAATTATCTGAAATAATTATAGGAATATAATTGATACATTATTATCCTTTTAGAGACTATCATAACCATTTGGTGATATTAGAAAAATTGTTATTTTTTAAAATAATTTCGAAGCTTTTAATATTAAAATTGTGAGGAAATTCAACAATCTTTTTGAAAAAATCACTAGCATATTGTTGTAAAAAGACATTTAAAAAAGTTATAAATATTGTTGTAAGAATACATTCAATTCGTTGATTTTGCCAGAATATTTTAAGTAAGAGATGAAAAAATTGATCGAGTCCTTTTTTGACAGTTCAAATTTTGATTTTTCGACATTCTTTTTTTTTTAAATTTTTAATTATATGTACGGTGATATACATAACATATGTAGTAAGGAAGTTCCAATAAAATTTTATGTCAAACAATTGAGGAATGATCGTAAAAAGTACATTTTCCAGTATATTTAGAAAAAATGGGAGGATTCAATTCAAAATCAAGTTGAGGAGTAATTTTTTGGATATTAGTTTTTCTTGACGAAAAATTTTAACCTCAATGTATTATCAACTGACAGATCTAAGATTATTTGTAAAAAAAAATTATTTACTTGGTCTACCGAACCACTCCAAATAATTTGACCAAAATCTGTATACTATTTTATTTTATTTTGTGCTCACACAATGATTTTAATGATCAAAATATCAAATTAATTACTTTTATATTATTGATACATTTTGTATTAACAAAACTTAACAATTGATTGTAATTTAATAATTAATTGATAATTACATCATAATTTTATTTTAGAAATGTTTCGAAAATTTGTAGTTGTTAAGTCTCTCCAGCAGGAAACTCGGATGTGCTTGAGGGCTGATTCCTGTTTTCGGCAGCACATCTGCGCAGATGCATTTATTAGTAAGGATTCTCGGCAACTTTGTGCATTAACATCTAGCATATCTGCAGTTTTGCATACAAATAATTGAAATTCGCTATTTTTTGTTTTGTTTTAATGAATAGAGCATGCCCGATTTATCCAAGAACAGTAGTTTTTTCTTCGAAAACTCTCATACGTTAAAAGGTACAGGTGCAAACGAATTTTATTGAATATCTCGGTTCGTCCAAAATGCAGTTGTACAGTTTCTTCATCAGGACGGCAGAATTGACTTCGTTATTGCGGATAAAAGACTAAGAGAACTAGTAAAAGATACAAGAGCCATGAAAGGCTCTGAATGCAACATTGACGATTACCTTCTGGTCTCCAAAATAAACTTAGGGCGGGGATGAAGAAGAAAGAGAACCAAATAAACAAAACAAATGCGAATGAAGATTAAAAATGGACAGAAACCGGAAGTGCGAATAGGCTTTCAGAATAAATTAAACGAACGCATAGATAGAGCATCTTGGGAAGCGCTTATAAGCAATAAAGATATAGAGGGTGCATGGACTATGTTACGGGATATCATTGTTAAAATTGCGACTGAAGTGTGTGGTACAACGGTTGTAGCAAGAAAGTCTGGTGATGCATGGTGGAATGATGAAATTGAGGCAGCCCGACAAGAAAAGAAAGAAGCATACAAGAGAACGTTGGACATCACATGTCTCAGCAATAAGGAAAGAAATAGGCTCAAAAATGATTACAGATATAAAAATAGGAACGTTAAGCGACTCTTCAAGGAAAGTAAAGATAAAATCAGAACAGAAGAAGAGAAGAAAATACAAAACGACGTTGAAGGAACCATGAAACTATTATTTAAAGAGATGAAGGGAAGTAAAAGTACAGAGTTTGTCAGCATGTGAAACAGCAAAGGTGAAATTCTATATGATAAAGACGGGATAGTAGAGGCTTTGAAAGACACTTTTTTAAAGAATTATTAGGAGGTGAAGCTATAGGACAACAGAACTGTGACATAGAACATAATGCATTAGGAAACCCAATTGAGAAAGTCTGAATCACTGAGGTTAGAGACATAATTAAGAACTTAAAAACGGTAAGGCTGCTGGTGTAGACAGTATTAGCGCTGAAATGCTCAAATACGGTGGCGAGTACATACCTTACAGGCTGTTCGAATTGATAAAATGTATCGAGATGGGGGAAGTCCCAGACGAGTTGGGGAAAGCGATTACCGTACCAATATATAAAAGGAAGAGAGATAAAAGCAAATGCATAATTACAGAGGTATCAGCTCATTAAGTACCGTTAGTAAAATCTACTCAAAAATACTTATCGGCAGGATAATGAAAATAACAGAAGAAAAGGTATGGGAAGTCCAAAATGGACTTATGCCAGAAAGATCATGTGCGGATTAAATATATAGCTTGAGATAGATCACAGACAAAAGTTTGAAAGTAGGAAAGAAAGCTTTTTGTGCGTTTGTTGACCTAGAAAAACAGGGTGTCTAGCGTCCTGCAAATACTTGAAAACCTGGAGAAATCCTTGAATTTTTCTGTACGTAAAAAAGACCTGGAAATGTCCTTGAATTTTTCTCATGGTCCTGGAATTTTTATTCCCTCAAAGAAAAAAAAATTGTTTTCAAATTTTTTCTCTGCTGAACAGAAAAAGACTGCTGAATGGTTTTTCTGGAGGTGCATGTATAATAATAATCAAGGTGTCTACTCACTTGGAAAACCCTGAAAATGTTGGGGAATTTTTGCTTAGATTCAGGGAATTTGTTTTTCGAGAATATGACTATTTTTTTGTATAATTGTAATATAAAATTGAATATCAATATTTTTTCATCACATCACTACTTTACCACCGAGCAATTCACGCCTACCCCGAAAGGGAAACGGCTTAATGATATAATAAAAAAAAATCTGCCCGCTGTGCGGGCACATTCTCATTGCGCGCAAGTTTGAGCACGCCGGGGGCGCGCGTCTGTCGTATCTTGCGCTTCGCACTCGATAATGGGTTACCTCGCGCTTAGCGCTCGGATATTTATTTTTCGCACTAAGAATGGTCGAATGAAACTTTATCAGAAACATCTTTTTTGGGTCCCGAAAGTTGTATGCATCTTCATATTCTAAATTTTCTACGTAATTAAGTAAAGTTAAAGATTAAATTGCTCAAATCTCCGTAGGCTTTGGGGTACACATTCTCATCGTGACACACGCGCTACGTGCTCGGTTTTCTAAAGACATTTTTGAATGTATATTTTCTGAATTACCTTACAATGAAAGGCAACAATCGTTTCTTCAGACATTCTTTGCTATCTCGTGTTATTATGCTAAAAATAGGATTTTTGTTTTCATATTATTTTTTATTAATAAAACAAAATATCCTAAAAGTCTTCTTTTAGACATTTCACGTATCTCGCGTAAAAAGATGAGTTCTCTCAAAAAATGGTTTAATGAAATGTTGAAGGAATTTTTAAACGCATGATAAAACCAAAATAACAGGTCCTATCAAAAAATAGTTGAAATAAATTTTGTAGGACTTTTTCAAAGCTGCAATTCCTTTTTGAATTTTTTTCGTATCTAAGTCCTGCCAAAAATGATTAATAAAAAATTTGTAGGACTTTTTGAAAGCTATACTTTCTCTTTGAGACTTTTTCTCGTATTTTGCATCGTTTGGTTCAAAATTTGAATTTCGAATTTTCTCACTGTATTTTCAATAAATAAAGCCAAAGGGAGAAGTACTATCATTAAATTATTAAAACAAATTTTGTAAAACTTTTTACGTATCTCACGTCGTATGGTTCAACATTTGAATTTTACATTTTTATCATAGTATTTTCGATAAGTAAAACTGAAATGATAAGTCCTTTCAAAAAATATTTTCGTGAAATTTTATGGAACTTATCAAAAGCTACAATTACTTTCGAAGACTTTTTTTCATATTTTGCATCGTTTGGTTCATAATTAGAATTTTCGACTTATTTATTTTTGATACATCAAACAAAAACAAAAGAGGTCTATCAAAAAATAGTTGAGACAAATGGAATGCTGGTTGATGAACTCGTCCTTTCTTTTGGGACCTGAAAAAAGTTTGCCAAAGCTTGATTTGATCCGTTCATTTTTTTTAAGATTATTGCGTTTACAGACGGACAGGCAGACAGACGCCATCGCCAAAATTTGATTTTTGGCTTCAGGGGTCTGAAAACGTGCAGAGCCGTTGAAAACTGTGGTGTGAAGTTTGTGACAATTCTAATACTTCCTCAATCATAAATGATGAGAATGTAAAAATTTCTGTCGCTCACATTGGGCGATAACAGATTTTTACTGCGAGCGCGCTCGCTCACACCCCCATACGCCATACCACCGGGGTGAACGTGCGCGAGCCGAAAAAACTTGTTACTGCTTAAGATAGACAGCGGAAACATTTTTGTTAATGATAATATTAAATTAAAAGGTTTCATCTTTACTTTGAGCCCTATAAGTGTTTACTAGAACGTCGGGTTCGCGCTCTAAGTTGTTTGAAAACTGGCAAAAACGCTAATTTTATGAAAAACTTCCCCCTCTATTTCATATCTGCAATTTAAACTATAAGGAGATCAGAAAATATTTTTTTTTATAAGAAAAGGAGTTTTCTAATAAGTGAGGACAGTTTTCTGTACGAATTCATATTTCCATCTTCCATGATGACTTTGAACGATTTTTAAGTAATAATTATTTAAAACATTTTTTTTACATTTGAGCGTAATTGAACGTACAGTCTTATGGAAAAATGCACAGTATCTGTGATTTTTTTTTACTGAATGGAAGCATTTTTTAGGCTTTTGCTCCAAATAAAAGAAATTTTATTTCATTTGGGTTAAATTAATCTCTATATGCTTATGTCCTATAAGCCTTTATGTCCGGTTATAGTTTAGGAGATATTCGCGTTTTTCTAAGTTGAGGTCAAAAATTTTTTTTTGGGGGTTTGATTGAAGGATGATACTAAAACCTACACTGAATCTGTTAGCACTATAATCATGCTCCGAAAGCAACCGGAAGTAGGTATCTTTCATATTTAACGAAAAAGGATAACATGCTCGCTTATGGGACTCGACAACTTTAGATTTGTTTTTCTCGGAAAGAGGTTTTTCGAAGTTCCAGCTTCAAAAATGCCCCGGCGAATCGTTTTTCAACCTACAGGTTTCATCTTGGACTTAAAATTCCGGAAATTTATCCGGCCATATGAGCATATATTTAAATCAATATACCGGCCATAAGGGTCCTTTTCATGCGGAAACCCACAAACGATTATCTGTTTACTAATGATTCTATCTTATTCCGTCCTTACATGGAGGTAATTTCTCGTTTAAAAATTGTTATTACTAGCTTTTTTAGAATTATTCTAAATAAATGAAAATATTTTTCTGCGCAACTTACTGTATTTACATACTGTATTCTGACAATCATCGAATGAGTAGTTTTTTTCCTGGCAGACGCTCATACATTGATTGTATTCTTTCTGATCATCACTAGCCTTATTCGCATAGACAGTCGCCAGTAAAATTGCAAATGCTGTGAAAAAAAAAATCTAAATTGTTTTCGGGTGTTGACTGTCTTACAAGTTGGGTAATGGCACCAGTGGGTCAACCTTTAGAAGTGGACCTCTCCTTTATGGAGAACATTTGTTGAGTAATTGTTACAATAAATACAGTGAAATTCAGGCAGAATTATATTTCGCTAAATTCTACAATCCAAATCATAAACCTATCAGATATTTTATAATACATATAATATAATATTTGATAAAGATCACTTACTCAGTAGTAAGAGTGAGAATGTCACTATTTCCCTCATCTTGAAGAATTGAAATAGTTGCACACGTCTGTTCTGGATCTCAATATTCGGACATTAATCAGAAAGCTCAGTGAAATTGACCTATATATACCTCACGAAATTAACATATGTATTCTATGCCATGCGCATATTTTCAAGACTTCATAACACATGTTTTTATGATACGAACTTGAAATGGACGATAAGAAGCAAATATTTTTCATCTTGGTTGACGTTCATTTTTACAAAACAATGTGATTCATTAAAAAAATTTTGAGCCTTGGTTTTTTCCAGTGCGTGTGATTCTAATTTCAAACATTTCGCATTCATAAACAGATAAAGAGAATTATTTGTAAAGCTGTACCAACATGACAATTGAATTACCACAAGTTCATACACACATGCCTAATCACAAAGTATGTTTAGGCTGATTATATTCTAAGATGAATATGAAAAATATGTATATCAGGATTTGATGAAGAAAACCGTATTTGAACGATATTTCCTTGATCCAATGTTCATTTTGTCCGTATAGAGCCATAAATATAAATTAATGATAAAATTTAACTGATTAATAGTGAAATTTTACTAATCCAACTTACAATAGGGGAAATAGGGTGATTTTTCACGAATTTAGGGGAATAAATTCTTTTAAATTAAATTGAATTTGAAATATATTGCATTTCAAAAAAATTGTGGAATTTTGAAACAAAAAAAGTTTAATTTCCTACACAAAGACATAAATTTTTAATGAAAGAATTGATTTTTTAAGCTGAAAAGTCGAATGTTTCAGAAAATAGTTATGATTTTTAAGTCCGAAAATATGATTATTCAACCGAAAAGTTAAATTTTTCACAACAGAAAAAATCAATCTAAGATCAAGTAGTTGCACTAACAACCAAATAGTGGAACTTTTACGCAAATGAGACGAAATTAGAACCAAATAGTTCAATTTTTACCCAAAAGTTTGAATTTGGAAGATACCTGAAGGTCGAATTGAAAGAAAAAACTTCAACCAGCAGTTCGATTTTTAACCAAATAGTTGAATCTTCAAGGCAAAAAGACGACATGTATAGAAGACAGTTAAATTTTCAACCAAGAAAAATTATTTTTCAACGAAGAGCTTTTCTACCCAATAGGATGTATTTTTAACAAAAACAGAATGAATTATCAACCATTCAGTAGCATTTACAACCAAATAAATGCACTTTTACGCAGAAGAGACGAATTTTCAACAAAATAGTTGAATTCTCGACCAAAGCAGATGTCTTTTTAACAATATAGTTGAATTTTTAACAAAATAATGCAATTTTCGATTCTAATTCTATCCTGAAAAGTCCAATTTTTTAGATAAAAAATAGTCTTTTATCAACCTATCGATTCATTCAACTTTGTTATTCTGCATAATAAAAAGAACTCACCGTGACATCTTTGGTCGATTTCCAAAAACAGTTTATTTTTTTTTATCTTTCTGTAGCACCTACCATTTGCTGTTTAGAATGATTTGAAAAAATTCTACAAAATTCTAAACAAATATTTTTATTTCAAGTTTTTAGTTACCTTTCGTAGAATATAAAACTAGGTATCGACAATACAGGAACCTTGACTTTTCTCCCATGGTAAAATACAGATTTCCGTCTGATGATACCTGTGAAAAAAAGTACTGATAACCTTTTTCTCGATTCAATAATTGCTGCTTTCATACAAATATATACATATCAGTAATACAAACTTCAATATTAAAATAGAAACTGAAACTTGAGTTTCATTAGACAAAAAAAATGATTTATCTGTGATAAATAAAATAAGAAATATATATGCCCATTTGATATTAGTGAAAAAATCATGATTATTTGATATTAAAATTGATGAATATAATTGATAATTATATTATATAAATAGTTGAAATATATATTTATTCATTAAATTAGTTCATATAATTATCCACCGTTACCGGACAATAAAGTTTTATCCAGAATTGTTATTTTTAAGTACATTTTAGACTATACCGTTCAATAACTGTCCAATAATAAAAAAGTTATGATTTGTTACCATTGTTTTTTTAACTTTGTTAATATTTATTACCAATTGTTAATAACAGATATTTAATAAATTCGTAATGAAACTACGGATTCACATATATTGCGAAAAAATTTATGTGGGCCAAAATATCCGAATCTTGTTAATCCTCAGAAAAAAATTTCGCTTATTAATTTGTTTACAACAAAAAATATTTTGTTTAGCTACATTTGCTCACCAAAGTATGTGAGCAACTTCGGAAAGTGTTTAGACTGATATCGAACATTTTTTATAATTTCAAACCATTTGAACAAGATGGGAGATTTTATATTTTCAGAAATTATTTCTTTCTTCTTCTGTTAGCTGAATAAAAATGAAATATTTTTTTTAAAGTTCAAAAATACACAAGTTACTTCAAAATCACCCCTTTTTATAACAAAAGACTTTTCTTTCGATCTTAGAAAAGCTTCTGAAGCAAATATTTAAAGAATTATATTATTACAACGAAGTTGCTTGTAAAACACTGTTATTAGTTACAACTACTTCTTTCAATATTTAATTATATATTTCTAATTTGACTCAACATCATTTTGCAAAGGATTATGAAGATTTATGAATTTCATAATAAAACTTAAACTGTAATAAATACATAGTGTATTTTAATGGTCAAATCAATATTTTTGAAACTGCTTTATATTAATTTTAAAAGGGATTGATTTTGATAGGCAATTACGATTTTTTTTGTGGTTATTTCTTGTCTTGTGATTATTTTGTATCAAATGAACAAAATATTTGCATTATACACAGTAGGAAGCTCGTAGAATAATGTTTTTCTCGTAAGAAGAGGAGCTTTCTAATTTATGAGGGAGATTTTTCAAGTGTTCTGTGCTAATTAATATGTTTACCTTTCCTAATGGTTTTTTACGTTTCTTAAGCAATAATAAAAATGTTTTCATTTTTCACATTCGGGTGTAGCATAACTAACAGCCCTTAAAGAAAAATTTGCCGTTATTTTTTCACCAAATGGAAGCTTTTTTAGGGCTATTCCCAAATCTCCTTATACATGGACGCGATTTTCGTTTAAAAATTGTTATTAATAGCTTCTCCCTCCAATACTCGCTCGAGATGTGATCCTAACCTTATGTAGCCCACTTTTGATTACCTTAGCCAATCGCATATTTTGAATTTAACAAGTGTTCAAATAAGTCTTGACTAAACTGAAAAAAAGTACTAGCAGTGATGATTCGCGTGCTATGCGCGGAATAAGTTTCTTATTAGCAGGAAAATTCTGAATATAAAGATTTCAGGGTGGTCTCTAAAAAAAAGTTTCTAGTCATTTCCCGTTTACCTACCATTTTTCCAAGTAATAAGAAAAATTAATACCTGAAGAAATGAAAATGAAATAAAATGCAACTGACAACAGAAGTCTGCAAATTTTTTCAAAATAAATTTATATATAATTTGCACGTATAAAATGTAGGGTGGCTGCTGGATTGGGAAAAGAACGGGAACTTCTTGAGAAAAATATTCTGTTAAAAGGGAATTAAATAGCTCAATTTTTATTATTTCTAATTTGAAAGTGCCTGCAATGATATAATTTTGAACTCTTCAATTTACAAAAGTTTGAAATTTCACATTTTGCAGTTTAACGCGATTTAATTAAAAATATTTGTGTAATTTATGTAAAATTTGATAAGCGTAAATGATTGAATGTTTGAATTGAACATTTTTGAAGTAACATTTTGTTCAGTTTGAATATTTAAAGTTTAAAATTGAAAAAAACTTCCACTTCAAGTGCTTAAATTTACAGTTTAGTTTTGTTTCCTTGAATTGGAAAAATTTTCAGCTTTAAGAGTTTAAATTTCTTTATTTCAGTCACCGTGACAAATTTGTAAAACTGAAATAAAACGGGAAATTTTTTTCCTCAGTTGAAACAACCGCCCTGAATTAGTGTGAATTATAAACATTTATTCGAAAATTATTATTCAATATAATGATTACAAATTATTATTAAAAAATTAAATACAAATTAAGTATAAATTATATATAATTTACACGGTGGCCATAATCATGAAAATAAATTGAATATGGGGAGCTTTTGCTCAATATCATGTAATTTTCAATTATGTCTTGATATGCATAAAATTATTGTTTACTAGGTATTTGCACTATGAAACAGACACCAAAGGAAAAGGACATCGAACCCCATGAAACCAACTCTGAGAGTGAATCTGACGAAACGGAAGCGAAACAATATGTAAAGGCCCAGAAGCAAAAAAGAAAGGCGAAATTTGTGAAGAAATATGACCACAAATATCAAGTAGTATGGCAATCTATGCCACAATTCAAGAATTGGATAGCAACAAGTGAAAATGGGATCTTACACTTCTTTTGCAAATATTGTAATCAGTCATATAAAGCAGGTAAAAGCGAAGTACTTCGTCATTTAAATTCAAAAAAGTATTTTGATGTTGCTGCGAAATACGGTCAAAAGCCGTCTGTTTCAACAGACACCGGTTATGAAGTTGAGCTTAAAATAAAATAAATGTAAAAGAAACGAAATTAAACTCGCGAGTTTTATTGCTGAGCATAATTAACCATTCGCAGTACGTTATCACCTCGTTAGCTTAGTTCAAAGTTTGCATCTAGAGAAAGAAGTTATTCAACAGATGACTTGTGGCACGGTGAAGTGCAGAGCATTGATTGTATGTATGCTGAGACTACGGTTGATGATGCATTTTTGTTTAGTAAAGAAGTTCCACAAGCCGATACAGATTACCTTTACTCTGAGATAGTGAACTTTTTCATTAGACATGACATACCCTATAAAACTAATATGTTAGGTTTTGCTGCTGACGCAGCATCAGTGATGATGGGCAAACACCATTCTGTATCTGTTCTTCTAAAACGAGATGTTCCCTTTCGGTTCATCTTAAAGTGCATTTATCATTCGTTCGCTTTAGTTGCTTCTAAAGCTTGTGAAAAACTTCCGAAAAAGGTGGAAAAACTGATTCAACTAGTTTATACTTACATGCATCGAAACTTCAAGCGATTATCCGAGTTTAAGGAATTCCAATTGTTTTTAGATTTGAAACCACATAAGATGCTTCATCCTTGCCAAACGAGATGGCTATCTTTATTGTTTGCTGTTCTACGCGTTAGAGAACAGTATTCTGCTCTGAAATTGTACTATGACGGCGAAAATTCGAAAAGCAATAACGACGACAGTTCTGCTTCTGAAATATACCGTTTATTATCGAATCCACTTAATAAACTGTACTTGAAATTTTCAAGTCACGTACTACCGTTGTTCACTGATCTGAGTAAAGAATTTCAATCGGAGAAGAGTAAAATTCACGTTTTATGCTGGCAAATTTCCCAGGTATACAAAACTTTTCTTGACTGTTACTTAAAGCGTGATTATATAAACACTACAGTTTTAGAATGCCTCCAGTATAGAAGCCCAAAGCACTTTGTTAAGTTGGAAGATGTCTATTTAGATCCAGGTGGAGCTATCTCACTACGTCAAAATGAAAACGATATCGGTAGAGATGAATTACATGACTTCAGACTGAATTGTTTGAATTTCTACATCGAAGCCGCGAATCAGATTGATCTTCGTTTTTCTTTTAATTCTGAATACCAAAAGATGCTAGCGGAAATGAATGTCGTTGATCCTGCTTACTTTAAAGCTAATCGTCCACCTTCAGTGGCTGTTCTAGCTGCTATGTTTCCTCCAATTATGTTTGACATGGAAATATTAGAAAGGCAGTGGCGCTTGTTGCGAAATGATGCTTACGTTTATAGCCAAGAATCAAACGATTACTACCAGTTTTGGACCGGAGTTACTAAAATCTTAAACGGCGATGGTTCTCTTAAGTATGGACTTGTGTATGAATTCATCAAATCAATCGCGGTACTTCCACACAGTAGTGCAGCAGTCGAGAGGTATTATTCTCAAGGTCATTGAAACAAAACTAAACTGAGAAATTCACTGAAAAATGAATTTGTCAGTGGAATAATGCATAGTAAAAGACTTGTGAAGGATGGGAATTGCTATGATTACGAGATACCAAACGAAATTGTGCCAAAACATAATAAGAGTGTGTATTCATGAGACTGCTATCAATTGTAAAGCAGAAATTTATCGTTCAAAGTATTTTATAATGGAAACTCGTTACCTGATAGAAAAATAGGAAGGAGGCTCAAAATGGATTGACTAAAAGATGGATAAAGGATGGGAAACTGTATGATCACGGTATACCAAATAAAATGGTGCGAAAACATAATGGTATGTGTTCGTGAGGCTGTTATTAGTTGTAAAGCAGAAATTTTTCGTTCAATGTATGTTATTTATAAGGCAGGTGTTATGAAAACTCGTTGCCTGATATAAAAATAGCAAGGAGACTTATAAATTCCAAATCTCTACAACATGTTCATGTATAAGAAAGGCGTGATTATTATGTGTGATGTATAATTTATTATAAATGTATTATTTATAATGAAAACATACTTTACAAAAAATTAATCTTTAAACTTTTTCCTACACTTTCAACATATTTGGATTTAATTTAAGTCTATTTCTAGTATAAAAGATTTTCAATGTTTTGAATTTCCCGCCTTAACCTAACCATCATGTGAATTTTGAATTGGAAATATTCTGTACGCGTGCGCACGACCGACCTGATCTTCTCCCTTTTCCTCTAGAGCTAGAGACCAGCCATATTCGCTTAAAATTTCTAAAATCAATTAATTAATTCTTTGGTTGTTATAATATTTTGATCTTAAATAGTTAATTTTACTTTTGATACTGTAAAAAAAGCATAAAACTGTGTTTATGAAATTTGAAGAAATTTTCTTAATCTGTCTGAAGATTTTTGAAGAAAAATAGAGGAAAACTGAAAATTTTTTTTTACCTAGCAGCACTGTACAGGCTTAAGTTCAGCTCTCCGTAATGATTCAAGGCTTTCTGTTTCAAACAATTTAGTTTCAAATTGTTTAGTTGTAAATATTTAATTTATAACTGCTTATTGTCAATAAACAGAAAACATTGCTGACTATTAAAAAATTGTTTTTTTCTTTCTTGGTTACGCATTTTAAAATTGAATTCGTTAGAAATGGTATATTTTAGACTGAAACAACAGATAGTTTATAAAGTTGCAATCGGAAGTTTACATTTGATTAACTACTAAGGCTTTGGAATTGAAACAGTTCAAGCTTTGACGTCAAAATATGTAAATTGTTTATTTTTAACTGATTCAGAATCGGCTTATAAAATCAATAAATTATTGTTCAATTCCGAATATACGAATTAGAGTTCAATTTTAAAAATCATTAATTAATTTATATTTACAGTTGCTCAAATTAAAACGTCTTTTGTCAAAAAATTTAAATTTGAAAAGCCATTAATCTTTTATTCTGTAAGTCTTCAAAACTGCATTTTTAAATTCGTTTAATTGAAAATGTACTCTTAAAAATGAAGATCTGAAATGGAAAATTTTAATCGTAAAAGATTTTGAAATTAAAAATTGTAAACTAAATGATTTCATAATTGAAAAAGTTAACAATTCAACTTAGCATTTGAAAAAATTTGAAATCAAAATTATTCTAAATTGCATTATATATCTTGCGATATGAAATTTGTGATATTTCAAGTGATTTGATAGATTTTTCTTCTAAAAATTGTAAAAATCCCGGTCAAAAAATAAATTCACTGTCATTTTCCGATCTCAACAAATTCCTGTTCATTTTCGGATTTCATGGCCCAGGCGGCCATTCTTAATTATGATATTTCAGAATATAATTATGCTTCTTGAATGATAATACGTATTTCGTGCTTGGTAGCTTAACCATTTTTCTTCAAAGAAACAATTAAAATATTACATAGTCCAATAATTCTGACATTGAAGTCTTTTGATCAAACTTCTATTCAATACAGTAAACAGATTTTAATGTTTTTAAAAGTATTGATAAATTCTAGAATGGTAAGCTTTCTCCAAATTCTTTTACTTCTTTGTATAGGTATTTTTAGACTTTTACGTTATTAGTATTTTTCTAATTAAACTAATTGTTTCATTTTTAAAATAAGCCTTGTTTTTTTTTCAAATTTGTGCAATTACTAGTTGATTTTTGCATTTCTTCATTTCCTGATATCAGCTTGAACTTTTGGTAGCATAAAGGCAAACATTTTCTTTTTATAACAAAGCCAAGAATGAATAAACTTGAAAAAATGTATCCTTTGTTCTATTTTAGAAATGAAAACATTCAACTCCATATTATTCTTGAATTTTTTTCGAAAGAATCAGATCGAGGTTTATTTAAATAGGCATGCATTTACTGAAATATGAGGTAATTGGCTATATATTCGATATAAAGCATACCTTTCACTGAAATTCAATACTAAAATTACTAAAAAAACTAAAGTCGCATTAATATAGCCAGAATGTAGAAATAAGAGACATTCCGTTATTGATGTCTTCTGTGATTCTTAAATTTCATGATATTTCTAATTTTGAAAACTTAGCTATTGTGACGATAACAGTCGTAAAAGTCTAAGAGTCGATTCCACCAACCCTGATTAAATTTTAATCCTTGATTAACTTTATTTCATCAGTAAATTGCGTTCCACCATCTTTTAAACCATGATTAAAGTAGTCTAATTGCTGTTTAACTTAATCGGCCATTTTTGGCCGGGAGTAGGCGCTCCGCTTATATAACCCCTTTTCCGGAGTTTCTCGGCACGGTTTCGCAGACGTTTATGCGAAAAATGCGAGAGCTCTGGGTGTTTCTCGCGCCACAGAGTATGCAGCCACGCCATGTATCCTTTTCGTTGAGCGGCCATACTGGTAACACAGCACTCCAGCAGCTCGTCCCTGAGTTGATCCGACCACTTAGAAGTAATGAGATTCTGCCGCTCCATCACATTGACTCTTGTCTTGATTGGCTCCCCAACTCTAGGGTAGTCGGGATTGTTGTACGACTCATTGTCTGGAGCCCTGCACGTTCGATTGTTTTGAACCGCACTTACAACAACTGTGTTTGTTGTTGTCATTGTTGATCCCACGAGCAGCTAGGGAAAAGGGTTCATCCATCCTTGTAGAGCTCCGCATGCAAGGATAAGGATGCATACTCTGAGAGGTCGCCCGGTATCCCAGGCACGGTTTGAGACACCTCGGTACAGGGACCCTCTATCCGCAACCCGACGACGCGTTCGTTTCAAACAGACAGTTTTGAAAAATTTGAAATTAAACTCTTATTCTTTGATATGCTATAATGCCGAAAAACGTCCATACTGTTATATAATAGTTTATAAAATTATGAGAATGACCGCTGGATATAAAGACAAAAAATAAAATATTTTCTAGACTACAGAATAAAAAATGTGATCAAAATTATAGAAATATGTGGATATTATTCATAATGTTTCAGGAAGGTTAGAATATGAAAAAATGTCTGTGCTTGGGGAACGAAAACCAGTTTTTGCGCTGATTCTCGCATGTATTCAATTCAATTGTTAACTATTTCACCTGTAAATACCACAATTATTGATACAAAAATAAAAATAGTTTGATCTGTAACAGTTTTTGAATAGTTAAATCTCCAATTAACAAAATTTAATGAGTTTTCTACAATTTATTTAGTCCGAGTTTCAAAATATTGGAGCCAATCCTACGTTCTATAATGATTCTAATCGTTTTCAATCAGGTATCCATTATTCTGAGTTAGAGGATAAGTTGTCACTACAGCATTTTGATATTGCGATAATTATTGACAAGCGGTTTTTTACTCTTTTAAACAAAAAAATATCAACAATATGCATTTAAAAAAGTAAATAAACATTTTACAATAATATACCCGCTAAATCAAACTACTACTGTCTACTTGATAATCACACTATATCACTGCCACATCGTTAACTGGAATTATTTTTACGTGACGTTAACCCACACACTTTCGACACTTCATTCGGTATACCGCATAAACAAAAATTCTATTATTTTGTACTTAAAAATTTGTGTTAAATTATTAAAAGTTTAATTTCTACCTTATAAACACGTGCGCGTCGTGTGTGTTACAAACGAAAACTGAAGAGGGCGAATTGCAGGCAATAAAATTTACTCAATTCAATCCGATTGGGAATAATTGATACAATTAGCAACAATTTGATCCGATTCAACTTTTGATCACTCTTAATCATTATAAATCGTGCCCAATTGATTATTTACAATAGGGTTCACATTAAATTCGGAAAGGCTCGGAATGAAAACTCTTTCCAAACCTTTTCCGAAATCATTCCGAAATTTTTCCGAATCTTTCCGACGCGGTCTTTCCGAGCCTTTCCGTTTCATCCCCTAGGGCAGCTAGCACCGCACCAAAAAATTGTTCGAAAAAATGGAGAGTAATTGTGCTCAACTTTTGAGGAATTTTGGATTCGGTGAGTATATTCCACAGTTTGAAGGCAAGTTTCGAATGGACTTCCAATGCAGCTTAGGTGACTTAGAGTTTCATAAACGGGAAATAGATGCGTCTTTAAAAGTACACGAATTTTTGGAGTCCTGATTTTATCATTGCCTTATTCTGAACTGGGTAAAAGTAAATGGAGAAACATATAAATCAAGAATATGTGTAGTGATGTGATTGGAAAGTTGATGGGTGAAATATTTCCAGTGTTTGGTATGATAGACAATGTTATTAAAAATATTGATGGTAAAGTTTGTTTTGTATGTAATGTGATGCAAGAAATGTTTTTAACGTTGATGTGCATGCCTATGAGCATTTTTAAACAAGTACAGTTAAATGTATTCTTGTCAATGACTTGCAGTCTCCCTTCCCTGTTATTATATTCGAGTCTCGTTCTCATAATTACTCGGTAGTACTGTTACTATCCACACCATGTCGCCACAATATTCAGCACAAAAGGAAAGCTACTACCCCTCGTGTCTTCCCTCACTTACGCCGCCTATCTCGTCATAAATTTTTGTGTGCATACCAACGCCACATCTTCGCTATGGGCTTGAGTTTATTTTTTCATAGTTTGTTTTAAAATAGTGTTTGTTTAGTGAAAGACTGTCGTAAAGTGAAAGCATTCTGAGAGAAAGAGAAGTCATCGGGATGGAAAAATTGACGATTTATATCGTAAAATTAAAAAGTTGGCGAAGTGACGCCATCGTTGCTCGCGCAGTTCATCAACAGAAGACAGTTCGGACACCGATTATAGTCGTAACAGGAAATATGACGAGCGAGAGGATTATTATGAGCACAGATATGACGATCCTCACGAGAGGAGTAAAGATTCAAGTAAGTGTAAATATTTTTTGGCGGCAGGCTTAGTTCTTAAGCTGAGAAAAGCTGCGCTTTACGGTGGTAGGCTCACACGTGAGGTGATATAAACCGTGCGTTACGGCAGTGGACCCTCACGAGAGCACATATGCACATAACCTCTTTATGATCACTGTTACAGGATCGAGAGGCTCTTGGGAGGATTTGACAGGTGACAGATTCGGCTTAGAAAACCACCGCAATAAAATTTATACGTCTTATATCGCGGTCAAAGAAATTTTCGGTAGGGGAGAGTTGAGACACGTGAACCCCCACCACTCGACTAGGGCTCACCGGAATAAGGAAGTCGTCACGAAATTCGAACATTCTTGGCAACGCATGCGCGTAGTGCAATTTGTAAGAACAACCTAACCTCAATTCATAGTTGCGACATTGTGATTGGTTGCTATTTGAAAATGGCGCGCTAAAAAGGACTTCCGTATTCTGGTTGGCCCTAACGAATCAGAAACGATTTCCACGTGTCTTAACTCTCCCTGGAGGATCTCTAGGAGTACTATAAACGATATGACGAGATGGGCGGCGTAAATGAGGGAAGACACCACGGGTGGTAGCTTTCCTTTTATTCTGAAGATTGTGGCGACATGGTGTGGATAATAACAGTACTACCGAGTAATGATTTCGATTGAAACTCTACATATATTTTCAATCGAACTTCACAACAGGTAAGTTCGTTTAATCGATAAATTATATGTAAGAGAAGCAATGGTTCTGTTTTCGCTACAATGAGGCACGGCTTATAATTAATTATTCGGATGTGCAATATAGTATAATTTCAATCGATAATCGTTGTTCTAATTCTTTTCAACTTTTTGTATCAGCGGCGCACATTCCTATTATAACCCTTTTTTGTATACCAAATATATTTATATGCATATATGAAAAAATATATAATGTACACTAAACTGATGTTCTTATTTATAACTCTTGTCCTTTCACTCTCAGTTAACTAAGAATTGATATATAAAAAATCCTTCGGGAAATCTTCTGCACCATACATCAAAGGTACGACGCGTATAACACCGGTGAAAAATGGTTGCATGGCCCATGGAAACTTTGAGGTACCCACCAGTTAAATAGTTCCAAAGCTATGCCTCACACAATCATAGATCTTCTTCTGATGTAGCCATACCAAAGACAACTATTGCCTATGGGCGCATTAACCATAGATATGGATGGGACATATTTATCAATATAATATGGCTGTGACAACCATATTTTGCGATACGTCAAACCTTTTTTTTCCTTCCGTCTGAAAAACATATAATATGAAAATTTCATAACTACTAAGAAAGCCTTTTTTACATCTAAATTTTAAATATTCCACTTGCTCAACTATAATTTGGAATTACTGTATCTCTTTTTTTCATGAAATAAATTTTTGAATTGTAAAAAAAATGTTCTATGAGATTTATGAGATACAATTTGCCCTGAGCTGAACTTGTAGAAGCGTCACTTGCCTCCATTTATATATTTGCACTAAAAAAAAAAACAGATTTACTCAAAAAATAACTGCACACGATAATGTTTTATTGAAAACACTTTGGGAAATTAGGTATATCCGAAAATTTCAAACAAAAATCTTGGGAAAATCGATATCAGTGTCCCTCGCATCACCCTTCTGTTTCTTCGATTTAATTCATCTCGATTGTGATAGGTATTCGATTGCAGCGAACTCGATTGAACTAAAAACTGTTCAAATTTCTGTAGAAGATGCCGGGCATCCTACTTGCCAAAGAGCTTTTTGTGGAATTTTTTCTGCTGTGCTTTCATCCAGGCCTTCAGGAGTGAATAATCGAGATGGACAACGTTTGATGCATTTTGCTTATACCTGAAATTGAATTTAAGACCAAGTGTTTCAGCAGCCTTCTTCGCTGCTTTGTACGAAAACGCTCCGTTGTCCACTTCAACGCGTTTGCTGAGGATTTCAAAAAAAAAGTCTCGTCCATTTGCGAATATATGTGCCGTACCCAGAATGACCCCGTTGTGAAAACATTCGAGATTCAGTATTCCGCGACCACCTTGACGGCGTAAGATGTAAGGTCGCGGAACAGACGATTTAAGGTTCAAGCTTTTGTTAGTGTGTATAACCTTTCGTGACTCAATGTCGAGGGATCTGAGCTCGTCCATCGTCCATGGAACCACTCCAAATGAATAGAATAGTACCGGGGTGGCAAGCATGTTCTTTGCAGATACTTTGTTCCTAACCGACAGTTTGGAAGACCTAATTCGTCGGATTCCCAGAAACGCCAGTAAGTTGTACTCGCTTTAAATGAATCTTGGCGCATTTTCCTAAACCAAACTCCATTCCAATTTCCAATCTCCTGCTTTGGATATCAAGGTTTGCCGCAGAAGTACCTTTGGAAAACGCGAAGTGCGAGATATAGTGGCATTAGTGTGAGGCAGAAGAGGAGAGGGCTCCTGGTGCCACTCTGAAAGATGCCTCTCTGAAAGGTGACGCTGTTAGTTGTCACAAGTTTTTTCAGATGAGAAAGTAAATCTGGTTTTCCAAAGGGGCATTAATCTCTCTATGCACCTCACTATGTGTGAATGACACTTTAAGCTTTCCAGCAGACAGATGATAAGTCTATGGGAGGCTAAATCAAAAGTTTTCCGGTAATCAAGCAAGGCCATCGATAGGCATCACACTGCAGACAAACCTATCGATGAACAGATTCTCCCAACATCCTGCTACGCCTTTCTTTGATCCGTGTTGTTCGTACATCTCTCTCCACACAGGTTATTGACCTGTAATTCTTCCACCAGAAGCTTTTGATACCATCTGATCCCGCAGCGGGATAGTTCTTCATGCCTCTTGATACTTTTTTCACCTTCTCGGTATAGTGATAGGTGGGCATTCCTCCTCAAGTGTTGTGAGGGCATTATACAGCTCCTTGAAGTTACTTATGTTCACTGTGTCTTCGTTCAGTTGATGCTGAACTTCGTAGACTTCACTCGAAAATACCTCAACCTCCTCTGGTTTGGGCGGTTCGTCCATAGTAATTGCAAGGCCTCGAAAGAGTCATGATGGGTCGGAGAAACACTATTTATTTTCTCTGACCCACCTCTCCCTCCGCTCTAGACTTCTCCTAGCGTCAGATAGTACCCGTGTTCGGTCAACAATGTAATGCTTGATGATTAGCAGGTTTGACTGGTTGAGAGTGTGATGACGCTTCCACAGTTCGTGCTCAAACTATCGGACCCTGGCAAAAAACTTCTTGCCAGATGCTATATTTGTGCTGAGTAGATGCATGTTTTACTGTTTGCATCCGCCTAAATTATCGCTTCGTCATACACACCACAATTGATGGTTCAGAGGTCGGACTCTACAGAAAAATCTCCACAAAGCGCGTCATCCAGTTGAGCCAGATCTTTGGGCTTGAGAGAAAACTGGATGTTGATGTTTCTCCTGTTCCTAAAGCATCGCTCTTCCTCTAATGGATTCCTGCCCGCGGTTGATCTCAGTGTCGCTTCTCTTTCTCTGCTGTCAACTTGTGCTGGCTGCGGTAAGCAGGCGTTCCGCGTAAATAGCCTCTTTTCCCGAGGTCGTCAGCACGGTTTCGCAGCAGTTGTTGCGAAACGTACAAGAGCTCTGGGTGTTTCTTGTACCACAGAGCATGCAGCCACGCCATGTAACCTTTTCGCTCAGGGGTTATACTGGTATCGTAGCACGCTAGCAGTTTGTCCCTCAGTCGATCCATCCACTTAAAACTATTGAGATGTTGCTGGTTATTCGGGAAATCCGTTTGCATAAGAAGAAATAATAAATAAAAACAGAAGAAAAATTCGAAGATAAAGTATTGGAAAATTAAAGTTTAAGAGTTTATCAGTTAATATTTCAAAGAATAGGGTTAGAATTGTTGTACAAAAATTTAAAAAAATGTTTGAAGTGATACAGGGAAGGTACATTTCTAATATCGAATGGTAATATATTTCATGAACTTTGAAGCCTACATGTTCCGTATAACGGAATGTTAACAATCGATCTTTTTCACGAAGCTTAGACGATGCTGGTAGATATCTATCTAAAAATTGGAAGAGGTTGACTAAATACTTGAAAGATTTGTTCGGAGAAAGATTGCAAAGCAAATTGCCTATAAAAAAATTGTCTTTTTTTGGCAAGATTATGCAGATCAGCCTTTTGTCGGTATATTGTTATATGTTCATATGTAGGCAAATTGTAGGTAAAACAGACACAAGCATTTAATGCCTGGAAATATGGGGGAAAGAACTAAATGAATGAGCATGGATAATGTGCAAATAGAGTATCGAGATGAGAGGGGTGATCAACGTTATGAAAAGAAGGGGATGTTGTGCCGGCAGTGGAAAAAGGCAAAGGTCAATCTCCTATAATTATACGAGATTGAAGCTAATGTCAACATTCTATAAGTTATACAGGATGTCCCAGAAGTTCTGTCGTTCCTTGGATGGCGGATGGAAAAAAAATTCAAATAGAAAATTCGCAAAAAATTTGTTGAGTCCAGTGTATTTATTTGGTACTACATGGCATTGAAATTGCATGTACATAAACAGCAAGTGTGCATGCAACCATGGCAAGCAATTTCTCCTACCGTGGCAACTTTACCTAAATTCAAGCGTTCAAAAGAAATAAATACAATTATAGGTGTGTGTTTTTAAAGTATTTGTTTCAGATAATTGGTGCACGACCAAATTATTAACCTTGATTCATTTTGAATTTCAACAAACCTTTGAATTCTTCTAAAACCGCATGGAACTCTTTTCAACCATTTCCATATTCATCAACTTTGGTCGACGGGATAACTACTACTGAATAATGATGCATAAGTTTTTTTGAATTCTGAACAATTCTGTAGAAATCTTCAAGTCCACTTGAAGTCTTTTGAATTCTTTTAACGTTTTTTTAATTCTCTGAAAATCTGTAGAGTACACGTTGAATTATTTTGAACTCCTTTAGGTCGTTTAAATTCTGCATAATTCTCTTGCTTTTTCGGAATCCTTTTCAAGTTTTTGATGTGTAAACATCTTAGACCTGGATATGGGGAGTCGCTCCTGAGTCGAGTGAAACCATGGCTCGAAGATGTCATTTAAGGTTCTGATAAACGCGTTGTGTCGTGTGTCAGAGACCGGCGGCTTGCTTCTCTTCGCCCACTCAAAGGAGCCCTTCAGTTATTCTTTCGACTTCGTACAGTATTATTCTACATATTGATATATGTATGGAAAAGTGAAAGTTATTATTTTGACATCCTTCAGTTATTCTTTCGACTTCGTGATATAAAGTCAGGTTTTCATAAATGAATGTAAAAAAATTAACAGAACAGCATTCTAACAGATTTAATTGATTTTAAATAAAATGAAATAACAAATAATTTTTAAAACAAAGTTTCCTGGAAGTTAAATATTTTTCACTTTTTATGACTTTCTCAAACCAAGTTCAAGATTTAACTGCATCGAAGAATAAAAATTCTAGAAATATCTCATTACGCCAGTAAAATAATGCAGAAAATTATCTTCAAAATTAGCCCAAAAACAATAAAAAAATTGTTATTTCCGAATTTATTGATATTTTTCGAAACCATTAAAATTTAACGTTTTTGCAAGCAACTTTTAAGAAAATGAGCACATACTGCCTTTTACTTATGCCCATAAAATGGGTACATTTATCACCTTTCATGCAATAATTGAAAGAAAATTTAAAGTTTCTTATTATTAAAACTAGGGTGCTTTTTCAACCTATTGGAAAATAAATATCTGGAAACTTTTGCATTACATTACATAGAAAATAAAATAAATTTTTCAACTGCTACATGTACGTGAGTTATTATTTGCTTTATGTAAGATTTCAATTTCAGTTAACGTTTACCGATGTACCTTGACTTTTTTTTTAATTCCATAAAATCTTTTGAATACCCTGAATACTTCCGAAAAATTGAAATCCTTTCAAAAATTTCTAACTATCACCTTTTGCTGATGAGTCAACTACTACTGAATTAGGCGATGCATTTAATTGTCTTGATACATTTAAAATACACGTTGAATTCTTTTAAGTCTTTTGAATTCCGCAGAATACTTTTGAATTCGATTGAATCTTTTAAAGACTTTGGGATTCTCTTGAAATATTCAGGATGTACCTTGATTTATTTGGAACTCCCTGAATTCCTTTGAAAACATGAAATTCTTTACAGCTACTTCTAAATTTATAATTTATCAACTTTGGTCGACGGGTAAACTACTATTAAATAAGGATGCATTTGTTTTTTATTTCCTAAAAACTGGGTTTAGGCCTTAGCTTAGCTCAAGCTTCATAGTCGAAGGCATTGAAAAATACAAAGTATTTCAATTAAAATGATTCGCTTTGCTTTACCAGTCATTGGCTCTATTCTCTTGCAAATCTACAATACATCCCTGCAGGTGGGAACATTTCCTGATGCCATCCTATATACACATCTATATCCATATCCATCCTATGTGCTTTGTCTAAATCTTTCGAACGCATTGTTCATCAAAAACTTACTGCACACATTGAAACAAACAATTTAATGGATCCAATGCAATCTGGGTTCCGTGCAAAGCATATTACACTTACAGCTTCACTTAAAGTAAATTCTGTCCTTAAACTTGCAATTGATAGAAGACCACACCTCACGTGTGAAATGCAAAGGTCTTTTGTTATTCGTGGTGCTCGCCTTTGAAACAAACTACCTATAAGCATTAGAAATGCACCTGCGCAATTTCACTTAAGAAAACTCCTTTTTGGTTACTTATTCAACACATCAAATCCTACCCTCGAAATCACAGATTGGTAACACTTAAATCCTTAATTAAAAATATATATGAGTGTGTGTATGAATGCGTATTTACTATTGAGTATGTATTGTGTGCGTATGTATATTTCCGTATCTATATTCATAGTATCCTTCTGTTGATAGTCCACATCTAATTATGTGTATTATAGTTTATTTTTTTACTCTTGTTGAATACCTATTTTTGATTTCAATCTTCAAATCGATCACCGTCACATTTCAATTGTAATATGTATCATCTGTTCCTTATAGGGCTATTTAGCCCTAGGAACTATTCATGAATAAATAAAAAATACAAATACATCGTATACGATATCGTTTACGATGTGGTATACGATGTAGTATATGATGTCATATATGATTTTTAGAAAATTGTTGATTAAAAAAATTTAAATAATTTAAATATAAATATAATTGACTGTGCAAACTTGAGGGAAATTATATAACGGTAACGACTATACGGCAATTTTCAGGACACGTTTGAATTTTTCATAGGTTTAAAAATATCACAGGTTAAAAGTAATAAGTAGCAAATAATACCATTTATATAACAGACGTGTATCAAAGAATCACGGTTATTGAGAAACTCCAGGTATGTTCTCAAAAAATCGCCTCGCACGCATGTCCCTACATTCTCGCTTTGCCTCGCATTGCCAAACTCTGCCTCCGCGGCCAATACCTAATACTTCCGTGTAAAGGCTTCCTTCCCTTCTCATCCTAGCATTAGAGCCCCCCCCCCCTCAGTACAACCATACCCTCCTCTCTTTTGACTAGCAAGTCTTCTACCCTTTCTTTAATTCTTTCCATCCCATTCGTATTGTACACTGTCACAAATTTACACGTTACCCCTCCTATCTTTACTGCCCTCATTTGCATGCACTCCCCCTCTCCTTCTCCATGGACTTCTTCCTCTAATCCATCCCTAACACCCGTTATAATTCCCCCACTAGCCCTTCCTTTCTTCTTCACTATGACTGCTTCCTGCAGTCTCCACCTGTATCCCCTTGGTAGCTTTGGCTTTATTACATCCCATTCCTTTCTTCTACCCGCGTCTTTACGAGTCCCACTACATCAAATTTCTGGACATACCTCCAGAACTCATCTTTTTTCTTTACCCATGCTTCATTCCAGTACAGCACCTTCACTAGTCCTCCATCCTGCTTTACCCCCATTCCCCTCCTTTCTACGAAACGTATTCCCCTGCACTTCCTTTAGCACCTCTTTTTCCTTGTCCCACACCTACATTTTCTCGTCCACTTTTATTTTCCGATACCCCGATTTCTCCACCTTCGCCCATCTCCCTTCACTCCTCTCCCTCCTAGCCCTGTCGTTCAGCATTCTTTGCACCTCCCTTTCAGTCCTCGTCAAATCGTGATCGATGAAAACCCCCTTATCCTTTATCCTGTTTTTATTTCGCATCACCCCCAACTTCTCTTCTCAGCTCACCAACTCCACAACCGCCACTTCCATTTCCTTTCTCCCTTCAAGCCTAACTTTCCCTACCTTGCCTTTAACCCACCCTATGCTCTGTAGGAGTTCTTCCACGCCCTCCCTTTTTTCCCCGCTCTTCTGCTTCAATCCTCTTATCAAAATATTATTTCTCTTGTCTGCCTTCTCTTTTCTCTCCATTCTCAACTCCAATGCCCTTATTCTTTCCTTATCCATCCTCTCCTCCTTTTCATTCATACGCTCTCCCACTCTCTCTTCTATCATATTCTCTACCCAACCCCAAATGACATTCTTCTCGCCCACCCCCCTGTCACCTACTTCCATTTCCGACTTGGCATCCACCGTCTCGAGCCTTTTTTCTCTCCTTTCCGACCACACTGTAATATTCTCTTCCCAGTTCACCCCACACAACCCTACTCACCTCCTCGGCTTTCGGGACTCACCGAAATCAAGCACCACGATGGTGAGAGGCGAGGGGACTCACCGAAATCAAGCACCCTGATGGTGAAAGGCGAGGGGACTCACCGAAATCAAGCACACCCATGGTGAGAGGCGAGGGGACTCACCGAAATCAAGCACCCCGATTGTGAGAGGCAAGGGGACTCATCGAAGTCCTTTAAATAATCAATAATTACGTTTTTCGCAATTGCAGCGCCATCTATCGCGAATCGAAAAAAAATTTTCCAGTAAAACTTACGTATTTCATAAAGGAGAATCTGAATCTGTGATAAAAAATTGGGGTTCCCATTTTTAATTACAAATTTACCCCCCCCCCCTACTGTCTCCTGAAGAAGTGGGATAGGGAACCCAGATATATGTATTTGTCAACTTGCTCTAATCTCTCACCATTCAGGACAATGCTGCACATTGTTTTCTCACTTTTTCCTTCAAGCATCATTACCTTTGTTTTATTCACGTTAATTTTGAGGCCCATGTTCTTCATGCTTGTATTAGGTTTATTCAACATTCCTTGCAAGTCCTCGATTTACTGCTTTACTGCCTAAATATATTGTTTGTATTGCTTGTAAGAGCCATCCATGGACTCCGTACTCTTTAACGACTTCCCAAAGTTTACTTCTATTTACCTTGTCAAATGCTTTTTCTAGGTCAACAAATATGAAATATGAAAATTTTCATTATAAAAACCTACAATATTTTGGTCACTGAAATTAACTCTATCCCTTACTTACGTACTCAACAAATGAATATAATAATGCCATTGTAGTACTAACACTTTCTATAGATCCTTTTCGTGTTTTTGATGCCATTTTCCATCTCGTTTTTAATTCAGTAACAATTAAGGAACGTGATATACACCTAACGATATAAAAAAAGAAACAAACATAACTTACATATGCATCGAGATGTCAAAATATAACATAGGAGAGTGGGTATAACACGTGACAGTGCAAATAGCACTGCGCAAAAAAAAATGTTTTTTATGATACATCAATTTCGCACATCTTCAGAATGTACATTTTCCAAATATGTGGTCAAGGAGATTTTTTTGGTTCCATAGTGCCCTCACATCGAATCGGTTTTCATAATGAAAACAAAAAATTCTGTAGGACAGTCAAATCATTTCCGCCTATGCAGTTGTTAATTAACCCATTAACGACGAAGGACTCCGATTTTTTCATTAATTTTCAAGCCTCATTCTTATAATTAAGGAGTGTGAATTTTATAACGAAGACCCTGTTCCCTACTATTTTCGGGTATGCCCTTTCGGAATTTGAGCTCAAAAGTGAAATATCACATCCAGAAAATTAAATATGGCAGCATTTTGGGTAAAAAAATATGAAATTTTGGAGAAAAATTGTTTTTCATGATTCTTTTTCAAATGGGAATCGCGAGAAAACTTCACACTTGCTTTAATGATCGGTGAAAAAAAAATCGTGTTGCTTGACATAATACTTTTGGTTTTTATCATAAGAGTCCTTATCATTTTCAAAATGGTAATTTCTTCACTTGAAAATTTTGAAAAAATATAGGTGTGTGGACCGTTCTCTCAGATTCTAACGAATAGTGGTAGAAGTTGATGTACATAGGTTTTGGGGTCGCTGAATGCAAATATAGTTTCAGATTTTCGAAATTCAAGACGGCGGATCCAATATGGTAAACGATAAACATTTTTCAACATTTTGGCCGCCATATTGGATCCGCCATCTTGAATTTCGAAAATCTGACACTAAATTCGAATTCAGTGATCCGAAAACCTATGTAAATCCGATTGCACCACCATTCTTTGGAATCTGAGTTAAGCGTCCACACATCTATATTTTTTCCAAATATTCAAGTGAAAAATCACCATTTTGAAAATGATAACGACTCTCACGATGAAAACTAAAAGTATACTAATTTTTTCTCAACATTTTCATATTTTTTGACATGAAAGCCGCCATATTTAATTTTCTGGAGAAGATATTTCAATTTTGAGCCCAGATTCTGAAAGAACCCGAGAATAGTAGGGAACAGCGTATTTGTTCGGAAATTCCCACTCCCTAATTTCATTAATGAGGCTTGAAAATGAATAAAAAAATCGGGGTTCTTCGTCGTTAATCGATGAGATTTCTTTGTAACATTAACAATTACTTTGGATTTTAAAAACAGGTAAGGAAGCATTGTTTTCACGTATATCACAAATAAAAAATTGAGAAATAAAGTCTCCAAGTACTTATAATCTTGAAGTAGCACATTCACTCTTTAATTTGTTAAACTAAAAAAATCGGTACGCATAGACCTCTTTGAAATTTAGATAACTTATATATTTTTTAAATGCTCACATCGGATCAAAATTGTGAGCTCTAGAGTAATTTGTCCAGAAAAATTTTATTTGCTCTACTGTTGGGCGAGCCATGGGGCACACTCAGCAAAATATTCTCAGCAAAATAGATCTCTTGTCTAAAACTGACCTTCATTTAAGTGCTTTATATCGCAAAATCCTTTGTACTGAATCTTGCTATTTATAGTATGCAGATTGCTTGATGACAATGAGAAGACTGAAACGGAAAGATAAGCCTTTAGTAGCAGGAACAATAGGTTGTTAATACATGAGAGGGAAACCCACTAAGCGCCTCGAATGTTACCGCAATATCAAGTAGATCAAAAAACTCATCAATCGATTTAATCATGCGATGCGAATCTGCAATAAGCATCCACTTATTCCATATTTTGAGTTTATAAAATGAGTGCTTGTTCTTATTTTTATTAAAACGTAAATCTTCATCATTTCGAGAAAAAAATATTAGCCTTAGTTCCGCAGTGAAACGCTTTGCAACAAAAATCAATTGGCATGGATTGTGCCATAATTGCAGAATAAAGTCTAAAATTATCTTTCATCCTGAAGTAGCTCTTTTGCTTATTAATTTTTTAATATAATACTTAATATTTTTCTAATGTTGTAACTAGCTGGACATTATTGGTGAGGAGTATCTTTACTGATTTCATCATATTGTACGTAAGTATATATAGTTGAAAAAAATAGGATCGTTTAAACAAAAAAGTCAAGTCTTAAATTGGATAAAAATTGTAATCTCTAGACTAATTTGCCGAGAAAAACTGTTGTGTCCCGCTGTGCTCCACAGAGTAACTCAAGGGTTCTCCAATACATTATTAACATATAATTTAAGTTATTGTACATTTTTTAAATATACCTTTTATATTATAAAATATACTTGAAAAATTTGTTTTATATTTAAAAATAATTTTTTTCTTTCATTTTTTAAATAATTAGATATCTAAAGCCTTAATTAAGTTTTGAATAGGAAAGCTTAACAAAATAATGCGTTTGTATAACCAACATTCAAAGTTTTTGAAGGTTATAGCTTCAAAATGGAAAAACTAGAATTATTTACAGACTTAATCAATTTTACCTTACTTTATCTTCCTTAAAAATAATCTCTATATTGTTTGAAGCCACCGAAAAACCACGTAATTTGAAAAAACACAACAGCACACCAAATATACACGTTGAGTAACGTCCACTATTTTATATCGAAAACAATTGACAAGGAAAGTTCACTAATTAACTTTAGTAGAATCTTGTTAAAAAATCTTGTGATCTCTTATTATTCATTAGTCCAAAACTCAATACTATTTCAATGAGCACAATTTTCAGTCTCTCGGACTATGCATATTAAAGTGTTACAATTTAGGACGCACAAATTGAAAGGTTAAAAATTTTCTATAAAGTTCAGATACATTTGAACTTTAAGTTTAAATTGCATCTAAAATCAACTTAATCTATCGATAACTTTCAATTGTAGAGAAGATCCCATGGTGTTTATAAAGAGACTTTTTCTCTGCATTGGTTCATGATGCCATTCCAGTTCAAAATTTCGAATCATCTGCAAAATTAATTACTATTATAAAAAATGTTGATCTTCTCATTTCTCATTCAGAGCAAGCAAAATTTTGTTTGGATACCTTCATCAAAAGTGTTGTAATTTCTAATTCAGCGAATCGTCTACCAATGCAAGTTCGTGGTCCGAAACCAAACGGCAAGTAGGCATAAGGATGCGCATTGGCAGATGAAAGAGGTCCTGCATTACTTCTGAACCACCTTTCGGGAATAAATTTCTCTGGTTGGGGAAACTGGTTTGGATCTTGACTAATGACTGAATGCGTTGCTAATACATTCATCTAAATGAAAAATATCACAAATTTCCTGATCAAAACTTGACGATTATAAAGGAAGCTATTCCTTTTGAGAAAAGGGTTTTTTTTTGCAGTGTGAGGAACAATTATAACTTGACTATGAATAAATAATTGCTGATATGAGATTTCTTCTTACCCCTTTTGGTATTCTGTAACCACCAATTACAACATCTTTCGCCATTGTTCTCATATTTCCTATTGAGATTGGTGCAAGCCTCAATGTTTCTTTGATACAAGCTTTGGTATATGGTATTTGGTTTAATGCTTCATAGGTAACCGGTGTATTTTTATCAACTAGAATTTGATCTATTTCAGCACGTAGTTTCACTTGTACTTCAGGATGTTTTGAAACATAATAAAGTGTCATGCCAGCTGAGTTTCCCGTCTTAAAATATTAAAATATTAATTTGTGATTAGGATATGATAAAAAAATTGTTAACTTCACATACGTGTGCCTATTTTATAAAGTTCTGCAAAACTTTTTCGTGCAAATTTCTACTAACAAAACCATTTTAAGTACTGTTTTGTATTTCTTAAAACTGTAGAAGTACAAAAACGATGGGAAATCATGCACTGTTTAAAATGTTCTGAGATTTCAGAATCGTTTTAGACCCAAAATTAAGGTGCAGGACAACAATTCTCTGTAATACCAATCATGTCTTTCCAGAATCAAGTGTTTATTTGAAGAAATTGGTGCAAAATCAATTTTAGTTTAACTTTTTTTCGTCAAAAAATGATATTTTTTGTGGGGAAACTCTTATACTAATTATAGATCTTATACTTAGTTAATTTTGACTTACAGTATCAACTCCAGCCACAAGCATGTCCATTGCCATGATTTGCGCTGTTTGTTGGTCGATTTTGAGAAGCCTTCGTAACATACTATCCTCTTGAGAATTTGATTCATCTTTCATTCTTTCTTTCGCTCTGTTAATATATTTCGCCGATGTTCTAGAAAAATGGCATAGCATCAGTAGAGATTTTATATATATTCTTGAAAAATGGAACTTTGATTTTCTAGGTCCAAATTCGTGCTTAAGAATGATTGCTAATGATAATTGATAACAATAATTAATAGTAAGTCATAGAAATTTCAACTGGGAAATTTCATAGTGGATTCTCAATAAAAATGTTTTCTGTTATTAGTTCTAATGATATTAAACTTGATTATCTTTCTTCATGTGAAATTTGTTTTGCTATTTTACATTTCCAAGCAGCATATATTTCCTAATAGTGTGTAAAATTAGGGTAAAATAATTATATTTAGGAATCAATTAAAAATTAGTGAATTCCTGGGTTTTTAATTTTTTATAAAGAGGTAGACACATACCCATAAAGGAGATCTAAAACTTTGAAAAATCTTTTAAGTTTCTTTGTATTGTAGTACTTCCATGGAGAGGGAAGAATTTCCAATTCATACATGAGATCAAACATTTCGTGTACTGCAGATATCATTTGTTGTGGTTCTGACTGTGGATCTAAATTACGTTTCAAACTTCCCATTCGGTGGTCTAACGCAATAGCACATATAGCTGTAAATTTAGAGTAATGAGAAATAGTTAATTTGCAGTGGTCCTTTAAAAATAGATTATATATAATAACTTTTAAAATTAGGGTGATCCTTAAAGGGTTTCATTGGGAAATGTCATTAAGTCCAGAGTAAATTGACACAGTGATTATTTCCCCTAAAAATGTGACAAATAGGTAACAAAACAGTTATATAAGTTCAATAAACATGTAGATCAATGCTTATTAACATATTTTTATTTTTTGAACATATCACACTATAATTATTATCAAATAAGTAAAATTCCCAACGAATCATTTTAAAGTAAAAAAAAAGACACGTATTTTCCCGCATAGCTAAGAAAATTAGAACTTTTAGATTACTTTTTAAATCTGGCGGAAGTTTCGTTTTGTGAAAACTTCCTTGTTGACAAAGATAAGAGTATTTTAACTCCTAAAGCTAATGACGTAGATCAATATCAAGAAGTTGTCGAAATTTTTCTTCAAAATGCCGTATTATTTTTGAAACTAATTCAGGTATTTAACTCTTTGTTCTTCATTCTAATTTTTTTTACATTAATTTTTTTCTCTAAAATACGAAAATCCACTTTTTTTACAAGAACGACACAAGATACAACTCTCAAAAGGACAAAATCATTCCTGTTAAAAATACATAAAACAATAGTCTGTTGACGTTATTCTATGGCTGATAATATATTTTTGTGGAAGAATAATGAAAAAAATATCTATTGAAGACAAATTAACAGTTAAAATGTGTTTTCAGTTATCTTCGAAAATAGACTTTCAGGGGAAAAATTTAAGTAAAAGTTTTTCATAGGGACAACATGAAAATTATTATTTTGAAAAAATACTATTTCAACCGCTTTGTTAATATTTTAGTAAAAATTTGGAACCTAACGCATTAGAAAAACTGTTGAGAGACTTATTTTCAGAACCCTAGAGTACAAACTGATAATAGAAAAATGCCAGATTTCTTGAATAAATTATCTTTCAACATTTTCAGAAAAATCGCCACCAATTTGTTAATTTTGAAGTTTTTTTTAAAGAGTTTTCGGTCGGATATAAAAATAAAACTAAAAGTTTCATTAGATGCAAGACGATAAAATGTCTGGATTCCTTAAATTAATATCACATTTTTTAAGATCGACTATTCTATATGATAGTTTGCGTCATCCTTTATTAAATTCAAATATTCTTATAACTTTGGCAAAACAAATTTTTATTAAATAGATAAAAATTGTGTTGTGTCCTTTTCTTTGAAAAACAACATATTTCGTTGGTGATTGATTCTGTGACATGAGCATGAACCGCGAACAGAATTACAATGAATACGATCTCACAAGGTTTTGTAAATTAATGTTATATATAAAATTTTACTTTGTCAATTGCAAAAATGTAAAATTTGCAAAATAAGTGAAAAGACGACAAATTTTCAAAATAGGTGAGATAAGTGACACACGTGATTCAACTTTGGACAGTGATTCAAAAACAAATTTTCATTTTAGAAGAAAAACTTGCTCTCGCACGCGAGCGTGAAAATAGCCCCAGTTGGACCTAATACAACATGATTCCTAGTCGGGGGCTGGACAGGTTCAATTTTTTTTCGGAGAGCCCAGCCGGGATATGGTCGGGGGCTATCCAGGTATATTTGCATTCAAAAGCCCAGTGGGGTGACTGCCGCAGGCAAGTCACGTATATTTTTATTCAGTGACATAACCAATCATAATCAGTAAGTAATTAAAATATTGAGCGAACAGTGCCCACTTAAAGAAAACAAACCGGTTATGATTTAATTATGCTACCATCTTACTAAATTGACAATAGTTTATACAATGTTAGGAGTTATTTAATTATTTTTCGGTTTATCTTACAAATGACTTGGCATTAATTTGAAAAGGACAATTTTTAAAATTCAGAGTAAATGCAAATAAGTATAGATATATCATTTTTTGGTTTAATACAACGGCTTGAAATACTAAATAAATAAAATGCAAGTTTCTCGACAAGAGAAAACTGGTGTGTTAATATGAATAACCTTAAAAGCGCTATTGACAGAAAGTAGTTCACCTAGTTTGTGTGTTGCGAGTCTTATTTCTGGAAGTGTACACTTGAACCTTTTGGAGTTGTTTTTTGAATGCATATTTTCACATGGATAGAAAAGGGATCATCAAAGAACAAAACAGAATCCGTGCGAAAAAGAAGAGAGCTTTAAATAAAAGAAGAAAGCTTGATTCCTATCAGTCCGATGTCTCAAGTTCTGGAGACGAATCCGCTTCATAGGAAGCATCTTTCCATCCTCCAGTTGAAAATATTCAACAAGGTAAGTTATTTATCGTTTACTCATTTATACTATGAAGTTTCACATTAATTTTTAAGCTGAAAGTTGTTTGATTTCATATATTGAAAAATACAAGTTTGATGTTAGGATCTTTAGGCATAAGTAATTAATATGTTTGTCATAAGGGTATATTATGTAAAATTTATATTGTGTAAACATTGTTATCGTCATTGTTTATTTTTAGAAATTAATCAAGCTTCATAAAGGGCCAACGAATTTATTGGAAACCTTCAGTTGAAGAAAACTCAAGTGAGCTGCAAGAGGTGATTATGTCGGAGTTTCTTTTTGCATATGAAGAAGATTTCAGTATGTTTTTATCATCATTTTTTATTTCTTATCTTTTTATTCAGATCTGTAGGTATCTGCTTTCAAAATTTAATGTAAGAGAGATAATACCATGCTTTCACGGGCAATGTCAAATTTAATAGAATTTATATTTATAAACATCGTAAAATAAATTTCTTGTTTTAATTCCTAAAATCTTATGTCCTCACAGGAGTGATTGCAGAGACACATAAACATCAAAACTGAAAGTTTATTACGGAGTCGACTTTTTCAAGTTTACCGGTAAATGTTCTTAGTAACGCTAAGGACTGGAAGGGAAATCGAAGGAAGAGACCTAGTCGTACGAACGATAGTGACGAGGAAGATGTAGATATGTTTTAAGATTACTTTTAATTCATTTTTTACTTAATATTTTTTACTACAATTTTAAGGCTTGATAAAAAAATTACTTGAGAGATATAGAACTTTTATTTTTCAAACGAATAAACAAAAGAGAGTTTTAGAGAATCTTTTAAGGAATAAAATGAGCCGTTAAAAAAAGGTTTGATTGCTGCAACCAGAAATCAAGTACTTTCAACCAAAATTCGGAGCCCGATTTCTGGTCACGGTGACCAAAACCTTTTTTTGAATGTTGCAAATCTCTATTATTATACACAATCTCTATAAGCTTAATTATTTTAATATATAAACCTGCTAGAGTACCGTCGAATCCTGATGGGACCATGGTCGGATAGCCCGACCATAGATCGGCTGGGCTCCCCGTTTGGGGGCTAGATAAGTAAGCGTGACGATTCTGGTAAGATCCCAGCCAGGAAGCCCGACCAAAGCCCGACCTAAAGCTGGGTTCCCCGACCTGCTTTCGATTTAAAGTCAAGCTCCCGGACCGTGAACTGGCTAGCCTCCGACTAAAATGCTTGACACGGGCGAGTTGATTTGAATTCTAAATTTAAATTCATATATGCAACAGCAAAATAGAATTATAGTTTTTAATTTGCAAAAAAATTACAGAAAAATTGTAAAAGGTTCTGAAATGTTGCAAAAAATTTGAAAAAATTGAAAAATGGCGAAAAAAAATATTTAAAAATTACATTATGAGAAAAATTCTTTGTCACAATATGTATTGCAATTTATCTGTTTTTTTGAGCTAATAAAATCATTTTAGGAAAAATGGCGTTCATAGCTTGTAGTAGATATTGCTTATTTACTTCATATTCATTATATTCAATAATTTATCTTCTCAATTGAAAGAAAACATATTTTTACAGTAATAATAATGAAGTGAAAGAATATAATATATTTTTTAAAATTAAAAATTGAATTTGCGGTACCAATAAAAATATATATTTTCAATTCTTCCAAAACTCAGGAGTCATTTTGGATTGAAAAAGGGCCGTTGATGTGATTATCATTAGAGAAAAAAAGTGTTTTTTTGGACCACCCTAATCTAATGATCGAAGAACACAAATACATACATTCTAGAGACCATTTGTTCATTTCATTATTAAAAGTGGGAGGAAGTTCGAGTGTTTGGGAATCTCTAATTTCTCGTATCCTGTCAATAAAGTCATTAGTAACTTCATCGATTTGGGATACATGTGGCTTGATTGTTCGGGGCTGCATCATATGTTGATTAACTTTCGTGCGAAAGTTGTACCACTCTTCACCCTGCCTATAAAAAATATTGTATTATGTTTTGACATTATTAATAAATGAATTAGATATTATATTTTCTTTGATTATAAATCGATCGATTATAAAATTAAATTTTGTTCTCAATTAGGTATTAAAAATATAAAAATAAAAATTTTACTATTATTTCAGCTGAAATCCGTATTGTTAATAGAAATAGATAGATAAATTGGACTAACACTACATCTAGATACGTTAAAAATGTACGAACTATGAATTAAAAATTTTTTTTTCAATATCGACATTTATAAAATATTATTTAATCAAGTTTACTCATAACAATAATCTAAAATATTTTAATTGATATTTGCAATAAAGAATGCTTGTTTCTCATTTGTATATAATTTTTAATTATATTTTTGTTGTTGTTAAAGTATATTTTTTATATGTAAAAGAAACGAACTAAGTTTACTCGTAACAATAATTTAAAATATTTTAATTGATATTTGCAATAAAGAATGCTTTTTTCTCATTTTTATATAATTTTTAATTATATTTTTGTTGTTGTTAAAGTATATTTTTTATATGCAAAAGAAACGAACCCCATTAGGCCCGTAGTTCCAAACATATGCTTATTGACTTTTCTGTAACGATATAGAGCTTCCATGGCTATCCTAAGTGGATGAGGTCCTTCTAAACGATACATTCTTTCGCAAAATTCTGGCTTAAATAAAAAAATCATCGGTGTGCGAAAAATAAGACCTTCAAGTTTCACGACATCGCCATGTTCCTCGTGAAGCTGGCGTAGTTGAGTAGTAAGTGGAACATTATAAAATTCACCTAAATTTTAAATATAAAAAAAGTTATCTAAGTATATGTAAAGTGTAATTGAAAGAAGTTTGCCGTTCTAGATGAACGTATGACTGGATTTCGCCTTCTGAGAAAATATAGCTGTGTTACTTAAATATACAGCTGTTTTAGCTAAATTTTGTTCTGTACAAAAATTTAGCTGAAACTGCTAGATCTTTAGGTAACATAGCTGTATTTTCTTAGAAGATGGAATCCAGCTATACTTTTAGCTGAAACAGCTAAACTATTTTTTCAGTATTTGAAATGATTAATCACTCAGTTTAAAAAATTGTTTACTACAAATTTTCATGCATACCAATATATGGAAAATATCTAAAGATGTTTCCAATCAGAGGTAATGGTTTCGGTCCGGGAATATCTTCGTAAGAACGGCTCAATTCCGAGTTGTTTTCATGCTCCTGATCACTGATTGGCTTTGCAATGGTACTAGCTAAACTATTTTTCGATGCTATGTTTGGCCATTTTTGAAGATTTTTTACCAAAAGGCGATGACGCATAATTGTTGGATATCTGAGCATTTCAGAATAACAAGCCTAAAAATATGTCAAATTAAACACTGTTTTTGTATTGGTTAGTGGAAGAAAATTGTAAGGTCAATTAAATTGGCATCTTACAAATTTCAGTTTAAACTGGCTCAGAACATTCAAGGTTGTGAGTCAGCTCAAAATATTCAGTTAGCTCGAAAGCTTGCAAGAAAGTGCTTGCACGCTAGTTTTAAAAACAACAAACTTGATAAGTTTTCGAGAAAAAAAATTCAAAAGGTGCGCATTGAATGAATACCGTTTTACTTACATAAAAAATAATAATAATATAAAATAGGTATTACAGAAATCTTAAAAAAAATGTGCTTTGAAAGAAGATCCCGTTTTTTGGATTTTCTAAAATCCTGAGACACAATATTTTGGTTGGATATTTCCTCAGGTAAAATATTTTTCAAAGAAGTAAAGGTCATTCCTGAAGTATTTTTCAACGGCGAATTCAACGGTGACCTTCATTTTGACCTTAAAGTTGACCTTCATGGCTTTTTGGAGGTCAAATTTTTTAATGGAAACCCCCTTTTTCACATCTGCAATCGATAGAGCGAAAAATACTACGTTCAAGTACATACCCAAGTCATAGGTCAATTGTAACGTTCCAGGTCAGTTAAAGGTTATTTGAAATTAACAAAGTTTTCCAAGAGGTATATATATATATATATATATATATGATATTAATTTTTTATTATTCATTATTCATTTATATTGAGCATTATTAATTATCAATTATAATTATTATATATAATATGTATATATATAATATTATATTATGGTTAATTATCGTTAATTATTTCACCGGGTTCCGTATGAGCTGTGGGGTCGCAAATTCATAATTATATTAGAAAAAAGGTTTCAAACGGTTTGTCCACTTTGCAAAACTTTTGAAATTTTTTATGGTGAATGAATAATGTCAAAAGTTAATTATAGTTAATTTCAAAAGGATTCGTATAAAATGTGGGTTGCAGAATTAGTATGAGATACGGGAAATTATTTGAAGCATCTGCAAACTGACTTATCGAACAGCCCTCGTATTTTATTTATTTATTTTTCGTCGAAACTTATAATTTTTTTAGAAAATTCCCTATACCAAGTAACAACTAGGATTATTTCAAAAATTCCCTGTCCAAGTTCTATCCATATTTATTTTCTATTATAATTAAAAAAAAAAACAGTATCTCCTTTTTCTGAAATTTGGAAGAAGGAAGTTTCAAATTGTATCGAATTCTAAATCGTAACAGGGATTATATAAGGGAACGTCCGTCTGGTCCACTTGAATCTTAATATTGTTTAAATAATACAATTTTAATAATTAGATTTCAAACCGGTCGCCAAAGCCCTATTCTCAGTTACATTTCATTTTCAAAATTAACAAAACATATTAATAAAATACACGTAGGTTCGTTTAATTTTACAATTATATTTCGCGCCTCTTCCTCAACATTAACATGTAAATGTTCAAAGCTTACTACGGCAATACACGGTCAAGCCCTAAAAAGGCTTTGACACATGTGTTTAGAGAAATGGTAAATGATCCATTTCACACTAAACATATTATGACCAATGATTTTTGTTATGCGGAAGTATTAATAATTCATCAATCATAAATTATAATTTATAAGTCACAGAGCATCAATCGACAAAAAGCTAGGATCGTGCGGCATCATTCAATGTTTCACTTGAATTGTCACTTGTGTATTACATAAAAGTAAAATATTTCTTCATACTGAATATAATCAAGTAGCCTCGAAAACATTTCTCTTAACCGATTTATGTACAGAGAACACTAGCTCGCTAGTGTAAAATAAGAGCGTGAGACTTAATGACAAGACACTTTTTGCGTAATAGTACATGAAATATTTTGATTATTCAAGCCGATGGCAATTGTAAATTACATTTTTCAAATAAAAAAGGATATTAAAGATTATAAATTCTATCCTCAGATGTGGGCAGATCATACGAAATTTTATTTGTATCAGTGACGGAAATAGGACATCTGACAAAACTGTAATTGTTCAGTATAGATTATATTGCTTAATAGAGAAGCTCATATAGCTTAGCTAAATCATCGGTTCACGGTTCGAAAAGTTGCATATCTATAGACATAAGAATATTTGAATACCTTTATCTGTTGAAATTGTTAGAAATTATGTGTCTCTTTTTTGGAGAGAATGTATAGATACATAGTCATGATGCTATACAAAAAAAACTGAAAAAAATTTGATTACGAAGTTGATAAACTCCAATCGTCTATTCATTTTGTTAGCTGATTTGATAATTGTCTGAATAATCTATTTAGACTGAAGTGTCCACACTCAGCGATTTCTGAAATCATCAAGCAACTATTTATAGGAGAAAAATCTTCAACGTGATTGGCTATTCATTTAGTATTAATTTCGTTTAGTAAATCAAATTCTTCTGCAAAGTTATGTATTCTTTGGATAGTTATCAGTGAAATAAAGAGGAAACAACCTCTTCAGATGGGTCCACCAAAGTGTTTTGGTTGTAATATTTTAACGAACGATATCCCATAAATTTTTTTTTAACAACCATGAGAAAATTTCTAATAACTTATTGTACATATTTGTATATGATTTTTTTGGTCAGCTATTTAATTCATCCACCCTGCTGACATTATACAAATCAAGTCCATCCCTGTTTATAGTATGAAATACGTTATTAAATGAAAAAAAAACCTTCTGCAAGAAATTCGAATATGGTAGATAAAGTATAAGAAAAGCTGTCTCAAACTAAGTACTCCATTATCAGAAGATGAAAGCCCGATAAGAAAATTCTCTGATTAATTGAGAAAAAATTGTCATATTGGAATAAAACTGCCAAGCTTGCTGGTCAGGTTAAGTTGGAAATATTTAAAATATACTGTAAATATTGAAAACGATTTTATTTGAAGCCAAATTAGTAGTTTCTGAAGAATCTAAACCTTAAAGACATATAGAAACATGAGCACAATCTTTTCCTATAAATTAGAGCTTATTAATATATTAAGAGTCTAGATGATATGAAAAAAACCAGGTCTGATAATTGAGTTCATTCCTTTTCAGAAACTGAGATGAAAGAAAATACTCTGCAATCCATAAACAATTTAGAATCAAATTCCTTATATCAGACATAATCTTCCACTTGCTTATCAGATCGACGAAAATGATCATTTATATTATGTACCATAAAAGATTAGAGTCAACTGAAAATAGCCAGAATATTTTTGTTCCTGATCACTCACCTTAGTGAAATATAAATATCAAATCGTAAATCCAGCTGACTACATTTCGTAGTCAGTTAAAAGATTAGTGTTGATTCTAGAATAATCTACACGGCCAGGACCAAGGCCCATTTCGTCGTATTCATGAATCCGTACTAGGTATATTTGTTTAATCGCAAATGTTTTTGTTCGAATTTCTTGTTTCTTTCTCAAATTCTTTTTATAAATAGAATACGCTTGATAAATTAAATTTTTCCGCCTTATTTACTAGTTTACTAAACTATAAGAAGGCTAACTCAGACGCTAAAAAACTGTTTAAACGGTAAGCATTTATGACGATTGAGCAAAGAAATCACGATAAATCTATTTCAGTCGACGCCTCAATGACTAGGCAAATGCTATTTTTTAAAAATACCAGATATGCAAGAAAAATTCAGATTGGATTCTATAGAAGAAACTATCTAGCTGGTCATCTAATATTATCAAATTATTGAACCTATCAGCTTAAATTTATGCAGTTTTTATCACTGCATACATTCGAGACACAATTTTAATGGGATAAATGATCGTCTTATGAAGCTAAGAAAATTAAAAAATTATAAATTGAATTGTCAGATGTTGATATACTGGTCCAAATTTACAAAACTTTTCTCGAGTTCAAAAACGAGCATTGCTAAAAATGATTGATGAATTGAAGTAATATTTCTATTTTTAATTGTGAGTAATTTGGAAGAGAAATAAAGGTAAAGTTTAACATGAAATATTTCTATTGAAAAATGGTTATTCAAGGATATTTATTGAGAGGACACATTTTATTCCGTAAAACTATCTCTACAGATCTCATTGGTACGTTTAAATTCAAAAAACTTTATTTATGAGTTATACAATTGTAATTTCATAAACAAGATTTTTCTTTAATACATTTTTTTTAATGAAAACGTAGCTTTACCTACTTAATACGGTAGAAAAGTACCAGCTGCCTGGGATGTAGTGACAAATTGACATTGTGAAGATACAGGCGACAATATGCGAAATTCATATGTTTTAGAAACAATTTTTTAATCTGAGCGATCTAAATAGCTATACCATTTTGTTCTTTTTAATGCGGAATTCAGTACTTTCTAGAATATAGTCGCGAAACAATTCTTCAATATTTTTAAATAATCAGTTTATTCATTTATAAACTTGAATATACAAAATTAGAACTAGATATTTATATTTTCACTTCCGGGAATATACAAAATTAGAGAATTAAGATATCCTGGAGACATCATCAGCATGCATATAAAATTGTCATCTTATTCAACTCTTTCTAAAACTGCACTATAGATAGGACCTGTTGGAACTGTTACGTAAATACGGTTGTTTGGTGGGAAATGAGGTTCGGAACGATAATGTCGGTGAGTGGCAACATATGGTTTGAAATCCTCAGCCTTAAAATATTCGTTGGTTCCTAAACGTATTTCAGCGTGCTTTGGACCCGGGTAACGATGACGAAAAGGATTATAATTACGCGGCCGATTAGTCGGTCGGGAAATTGTCCAAGACTCATAATGTTCGCCCCCTTCTGTGCGTATAAACGCGTAATGTCCCCCAATATGATATGATACCTGAGGTTGCATCCAGTTGGGTATGGTGTGGTTGAAGAATGGAATGATTTTCTCTTCAAACCTAAAGTTATTCTCCATTAATATCACAATGCTGTTTGGCTGCATATTCAGGAGGCCACCTGCACCTAATTATGCAAAAAATTAAATTGACATTCATGAAGATTTTGTACAGCACTTATATTTTTGACAATTTTGAATAAGCACTGGCCAACAATGTCTACTATGTTTTTGTGCAATAAAAAATGTATTTTCCGAAAGGTCTTTCATATGCGTTTTTAAACTCTAAATTCAATGGTCACATTTTTTTCGATGACTTAAACGGTTTATGAGATAACCGACAAAATCATTAAACTCATGAATTATTCTTCAAAATCTTTCGAAATATATTATTTATTAATATATGATTATATTATTTTTATTTCACAAATGCATGTTATTTTTCATGGTATATATTTTTCATCGCAGACACTTTTGGTGGGATTTCACGTTTTTTTATTAATTTTTATTCCAAATAAAGAATATTCAATCAATTTAATTTCAAATATACCATTTTTCCTCAATTTTAAGTACCTTAATGTAAAGGGATCTTTTACTTCTCTATTATACTTAATTTTAATTTTTGGCTATATAACCTACATAATCCGTCAAAGTAAGCCCTTAAGATGATCTAGTAAAATTTTCAAATACAAATATTCAATAGTCAGAAGTGCTGTTTTTTAATGGCTTTTAATTAAAAAGCAACAAAGATTTTAATTGTCTCTCGTTTCAAGATTATCTCATTTTTTATCTTTGAATTATGCCTGATTTAGTTTTCTGAGCTGATGCTTTAAAGTTAATACAATTTTGGTTGTGTTATTTTGATATTTTGTATGATTCTGAAGCCCTTAGAATAAAACGTATTTGAATTGGAAAGCTTAGAGTTTCTGATGAATTATACAATATTATTACACATTAAATGCTCTATTATGATTGAATTAACTATATTTATAGTTTCTTTAGATTAATAATTGACCTTTTTTCTTTCTGGTTTAGTTGATTGGAATTAGAAAGAGATCTACTTACAACTTTCAAAATTATATAACATTATATTAAACTTACGTTGAAAATTAAAGAACCCGATGAATGTAAGATGCAAAATTCCCGTGGGAATATTCATTTTTACTGAGTAGGCACTGACGGAGAACTGAAAACCGATTTTTTTTCTGAAATATTGTCTGAGCAGTGTCTGGAAAAATAACTGCTCTATATATTTTACCGCTGTTGCCCGAATGTATAAAAACATAATTTTATCTAGTTAAAATATACCAACTTTTATTACTTCTGTTCGCTAACGACGCTTTATTTGAGGAGTAAGAGAACAAAAAGTGATAAATCCATTTTTCTAAAGTTGAGATAATGATTGTGTCTGTATGTTTGAAAGATCATGAATTCGATTATCCAACTTAAGTTGGCCAAAAAAATATTTCTTTTCAATTTTAACGTGTATTCTTAAAATGAAAATTTAATGAAAAATGGTAATTTTCAATTACAGATTCATTAGATAAATAGGTCAAACTTGTTTGAATTGGTAAAACTTTTTATAATTCAAACATACCTTTTAATATTCCTCCTATAATATGCTCTTCATAAAATAAACGTCAAAAAATTCTGAAATTATCACAGTATCTTTATGATGTATTCATCTATGCCAAAAAGGTCGCATGAAATTTCGAAAAAAAATCCACAAAAAGTAGCATCAAATTTGTTAGGATAATTAAAAGCAAGCGTATCAGACGCTAAGTGACTAAAATAATAATTTTATTTGTAATGAACTGCAAAGTTAAAATCATTTTTCAACAATAACAGATCTGCAAAAAATGGATTCCGATTGTTGTTGGCCTGATGAGGGTCATTTCCGATGTAATTTTCTGCTTAGAATCCGAATCCATGGTCAGAATTTCCCCAGCACGTCAGGTTTTTGAGATATCCTAACGTAAAAATGCGTAAAATTCGGTTTTTTCGTATATTTGAGCTTATGTTACATTGCGACAAAATTTTGTTTTTCGAATCGGGCCATGCTATATAAAAGTACAACTCTCAAACTTTGAAAATCTTCTTAAAAATTCAAGATATCATTTTCCTTCGCAAAGATATCCTACAATGAAGTTCAGCCAATAAGGAGGCTTTCCCCTTCCATACGCAACGCTTGCGCTTAATTTCAGTTCTGTAAAGGTCTAATTTGAAATTAATTTCTATGCTATAAACTCAGAAAATATTGGTTTGAATGAAATATATTTGCTCTTTGATGTAGGGCCACAAATAATAACAATAATAATCTCCTATCGAAAATATGACAATACTCTTTCATTGACTAAGAAACAATAAGCTCTATTTAAACTTGTTATGGTTAATTATTATATTATGGTTATATTATATAATAGTATTTTTATTATGTGTTATGTTATATATTATATTATTATATAATTTATATAATATTCAATATAATAATATATAATATAATAAATTTATATTACATTATAGTTTTTTTTATTATATTCATAATAATTATTTTATATTACGGTTAATTATGGTTAATTATTTCACCGGGTACCGTATGAGCTGTGGGGTCGCAAATTCATAATTACATTAGAAGGCTTTCAACGGTTTGACCACTTTGCAAAACTTTTGCAATTTTTCATGGACAAACAGTTGGATTTACAACCAAATAATTGAGAACTTTCGGGACCAAAAGAGACCTGCAAAGATATACTTTCAACCAAATGGTCACATTTTTGAACAAACAAGAATCAATTTAAACTAAATGGTTGATGTTGCAAGTTCAAATAATTGAACTTGCAACCAAACGATAAAACTTTCGAATAAAAAGAGATTCAACTTGAACCAAAAACTGTTGCAATTGAATTAAATAGATGAATTGGTGAGCCAAAATGGAGAATTTTTCAAAAGACAGTTGAATAAGCAGCCTGAATAGTTGAATTTTCCATGAATAGATTGTCTTCAACAAAGGACGAAGAATTTTTAACCAAATAGTTGAATTTTTGAAAACAACAAAAATTAATTTCCAGCCACAAAAACTTGGATTTTCAATCAAGAGAGACGAATTTTCAACGAAAGAAAATTACCTTTCTACCATAAAAAATGAAGTTTCAAACATGAAGAAGAAATCTTCTATCCATAAAGGCGAATATTCAACAGAACAGATAAATTTTCATCCAAAAACATTAAATTGCAGAAAAATAATCGAATTCTCCATCGAATATTCAAACTCTCGTATAAACACGAAAGAATTTTTACCAATAATAGTTGGATTTTCTTGTCGGGTTCAATTAATTTGATTCGCATTCAAGCGAAAAATGTGATTGGGGAAGATAGTGTGAAGACTGTAAATGAATTCAAAATTAATCAATTTCAATTATAATTACAGAGTATAAGGCTTTAATGAAAAACTATTAAATTTCTAATGTTCTGAATTAAAGCGTTACAATTTTTTCTAGTTTGAAATTTCATTTTCAAAAGATTTATTGTAAATGAAATGAAAACTAAGTATACAGAACTTCCGAGAAAAGTAGAAAAAGTGTATTAATCGCATTTTTCTGAAAAGCCAAAAAAGGTAAAAAAATTGGCACATTTCTTGCCCTGTTTGGGACATTTTAGATAACTTGGGATAGAGCTTACGCGTGTATCAGATGCTAATTCCAATATTAATTATTTTTACATTGAAATAGTCAATCTTCTTCTGATTGCACAAACCATTTGATAGTACGTTATTAAATATATATTCCTAATTTGAAAAAATTCCTAAGGAAATTACTTAATCCTGACAATGCCATAAAATAACGAAGTGTCTAGTCCCAACATTTGAAATTCATCATCGCCAAATTTTGTAAATTATGCCAAAAAGTGCTTAAATTTCTTTAAATTAGGAGCAAATAATACTCTCTGAATCATGACCAAGGGCGCGAATTAATATAACATGATTTCTGAATGATGATAAGGAAAATGTTTACTCGTTGAACGCAAATCTCTGCGAAGCTAAAAGATAGGAGATTCATCGCGAGTGTTAAATTCTTATCATCATCATTTTTCATACAATTAAATATATGACCTTCAGTAATAAAAAACGAAAATAAAGCTTATTTTTTTCGGATTTTGACCGGTAGAAGACAAATTATTTTTTTAATAATATGCAAAAAATTATCAATCACTGAAATAGATAGTACCCGAAGTTTGAGTCTGATCAGGGAACTTCAGAAATAACACCTTATTTATACTTCTTTTAGAATTTTGAAAATCCATCCATTATCTTTCAGGTATTATAATATTATGAAGAGTTATTTGCTTTTTCTCAATAACAGACAAAGCATTTGTTTAAATTATCATGCAAAATTTTCTAATCTTTCGAATGGTTTCTCAAGACTTCTGACTTCAAGCAAGGATTTTTTTCATTCCCTTTTTATAATTCTGAATTAAAATTCTTTTCCAGAATTTCCCTTTCATGTCGAATTTTATCTGTCCCAAGTTAAATTATAATTCTTTACAGAAATTCCGTGTTTGGAAAAAAAATTATTGCTTTTTATTGAAATTCTCTGCTCCTAATCACAATTATAATTCTTTACGGGAATATATTCTACATTTTATTCATTTATTTCGCGTCCAAACTTATCATTATAATTTTTTCAGAAAAATCCCTATACCAAGTCACAATTAGATTTATTTCAAAAATTTCCGGTCCAAGTTACAATTATATTTATTTTCTATTATAATTCAAAAATACAGTTTCTCCTTTTTCTAAAATTTGGAAGAAGGAAGTTTCAAATTGTATCGAATTCTAAATCGTAACAGGAATTATATAAGGGAACATCCGTCTGGCCCACTCAAGTCTTAATATTGCTTAGAGCATACAATTTTATTAATAAGATTTCAGACTGGTCACTAAAGCCCTATTCTTAGTAGCATTTCATGTTAAAAATTATCAAAGCATATGCATGAATTACATGTAAGTTCGTTTAATTTTACAATTGTATTTCGGGCCTCTTCCTCAACATTAACATGTAGATGTTCAGAGCTTACTACGGCAATACACGGTCAAGCCCTAAAAAGGCTTTGACACATGTGTGTAAAGGAATTGTAAACGATCCATTTCACGCTAAACATATTATGACCAATGATTTTTGTTATGCGGAAGTATTAATAATTCATCAATCATGAATTATAATTTATAAGTCACAGAGCATCAATCGACGAAAAGCTAGGATTATGCAGCATCATTTAATGCTTCACTTGAATTGTTACTTGCTAATTACATAAAAGTAAAATATGTCTTCATACTGAATATAATCAAGTAGCCTCAAAAACATTTCTTTTAACCGATTTATGTACAGAGAACACTAGCTCGCTAGTGTAGAATAAGAGCGTGAGATTGAATGACAATACACTTTTTGCGTAATAGTACAAGAAATATTTTGATTACTTAGGCTGATGATAATTGTAAATTACATTCTTCAAATAAAATAGGATTGACCATAATATAAATTCTATTCTCGGATGTGGGTAGATCATACAAAATTTTATTCGCATCAGTGACTGAAATAGGACATCTGACAAAACTGTGATTGTTCAGTATAGATTAGATTGCTTAATAGAGAAGCTCATAAAGCTTTGCTAAATCATCGGTTCACGGCTTAAGAAGTTGCATATCTATATACATGAGAATATTCAAATACCTTTATCTGTTGAAATTATTAGAAATTATGTGTCCCTTCCTTGGACAGAATGTATAGATACATAGTCATGATGCAATACAAAAAAACTGAAAAAAATTTGATTACGAAGTTCATAAACTCCAGTCGTCTATTAGTCTTGATAGCCCCTTCAATTCTTTTCTAAATAATTTATTTTGACTAAAGTGTCGAGACTTAGCAATTTCTGAAATCATCAAGCAACTATTTATAGGAGAAAAATCTTCAACGTGATTGGCTATTCATTTAGTAATAATTTTGTTTAGTAAATCAAATTCTTCTGCAAAGTTATGTATTCTTTGGATAGTTATCAGTGAAATAAAGAAGAAACAATCTCTTTAGATGGGTCCACCAAAGGATTTTGTCTGTAATATTTTAACTAATGATATCCAATAAATTTTTTTTTAACATCCATGAGAATATTTCTAATAACTCATTCTATATATTTGTATATGATTTTTTTGGTCAATTATTTAATTAAATGACCCTGCTAACATCATGCAAATCAAGTCCATCCCTGTTTATAGTATGAAATACGATATTAAATGGAGAAAAGCCTTCTGCAAGAAATTCGAATATGGTAGGTAAAGTATATGAAAATCTGTGTTAAACGAAGTACTCCATTCTCAGAAGATTAAAGCCCGATGAGACAATCCCCTGATTATTTAAGAAAAAATGGTCATATTGAAATGAAACTGCCAAACTTGCTTGTCAGGTTCTGTTGAAAATATTTGAAATATGCTGTAAATATTGGAAACGATTTTGGTTAAAGCGAAATTAGTGGTTTCTGAACAATTCAAACTTCAAAATGGAAACACGAGCGCAGTCTTTTCCTGCAAATTAGAGCTTATTAAAAAAAAGTCTAGATTGTATGAAAAACCCAGGTCTGAGAATTGAGTTAAATCATTTTCAGAAACTAAGATAAAAGAAAATACTCTGTAATCCATGAACAAATTAGTATCAAATTTCCTATATCAGACATAATCTTCCACTTGCTCATCAGATCGACCTATATGATAATTTAGATTATTTACCATAAAATATTAGAGTCCAATGAAAAAGGCAAGAATATTTTTTCACCTAATCGCTCACCTTATTGAAATATAAGTATCAAATCGTAAATACAACTTACTACAGTTCGTAGTCAGTTCAAAGAACCCTTATGAAAAGAAAGTATTTGTAAGTATTGGATCCAATATTTTTTTCTGCGAAAAAGTATTGGATGTCTAACACTTATTCGCCAAAAAAGTATTAGATTCAATACTCACTAATACTTCTTTTTCGTAAGGGAATAGTGTTTATTCTGGAATCATTTAGACGGCCAGGACCAAGGCCCATTTCGTCGTGTTCATGAATCCGTACTAGGTATATTTGTTTAATCGCAAATGATCTTGGTGGAATTTCTTGCTTCTTTCTTAAATTTTTATTATAAATAAAATACACCTGATAAAATTCAATTTTTCTGCCTTATTTACTGGCTTACTAAACTATAAGAAGACTAAGTCAGACACTAAAAAAATGCAAGCCTCGTCAGAGATAATGTTGGATCAATTTATCCATTTTATCTAGTTTATCTAGCATCCTTGTTTAAACTGCGAGCATATATGAGAATCAAGCAAATAACCCGAGTAAAAATTCTTCGACTTGTTTTCAACTCGAATTGCCCCGAATCAAGACATGCTGAAGTCGAAAAGTTCGACTCCAGCATGTCTCCTTATTGAGACTGAGCTAGACTTCAATTTATGTCTTGGAGACAAGTTCAATTTAAAAAAATGTTTAATTTTTAGCACTTCGACTTAGAAATCACACAATATTATTAAACTCCTTTTTGTAATTACATTGTCCACGTTTTCAGTTATAAATGATCAATTATTGTTTAAAAAAGGTTTAAAACATAATATTGAAAAATTGGTTTAATAAAGATATTTAAATTGTTTATATGATTCAAAGTCAAAAGATTTCTTGCAAAAAAGTTTGCTGATGCTTATCGAGTATATATTTTTCTAAACCGGGAGAACTCAGGAATATTTACCGGGAGAACCGGGAGAAAACCGGGAGACAATAATTTAAAAAATAGTGGCCACCCTGAAATATTTCGTGATATCAAAAAAAAAATAACTTATAAAATACCTCGTATACAAACGAACTCATCCTGGAACTTGTACTCAGAACGAGCAAAGTTGTGGGAAAAAGGACAAAGTATCTGTCACGTCGTTCAGCTCCCATCACTAAAGTCACAGGACCAACGTGTAAAATATCGCCCAAAGAATTAAGCTCTTCTCCTTCCCAACCTTTGATTCCACTCGTCAGAATCTGTAGAGCAAGTTCCCTCTGTTTACGTGCTGATGCGCATTGTTCCTGAAAATATTTGTACAAAGTGCTACACAAATCATTTCTTGGTGAAGAGAGATTAAATTAAAAATTCAAAGAAAAAAAGCTCAAGAAAATCATACATTGATTTCGCGATAGACACAAACACTGCGTTGTGTATCTCCCCTATCAGGATGATTTTTTTCCGTGTGCCTCTCCAATTCTTGCAGCATGGCAGAGTATTTGTCTAGTCTACGAAAAGGTTTGCTAAGGCCTGTTGTTAAAACTAAAATACCGGGACTTATAGCACCACTGCGTTCCATAAATTCATTTAATTCATCCCTGGTAATCAAATAAAACAGATTAATTTCCATTCTCAGGGGTAGAATTTTGGAATTTCAAAAATTCATTAATGACTTGACGGAATCCATTTCAAATCAGTCAGCTTCTGCATTTGATGTCGCAGAATTTCACAGATCAACTAAAAGTAACATTCATATTTGCGCAAAACACAAACATTTATTTTAATTCATGACGTTTATTCTAAACTTCCTTTAACACAACAGAGCAAAATATTGCAAAATAAATGAATTTTGAAAAAAATACTTAAGTTTTCCACTAAAACATACAAATTTTCTACAAAAAATGGAATAGTTAAGCTTTCAGTTGAAAAAATTAATTCTCGACCAAAAAAAACGGATTTTCAACCAAAGTCATGAATTTTCAAATAAAATTATGAATATTTAACTGGAACACTTGAATTTTCAACGAAAAAGATGGATTTTTAAACAAGAAGATTAATTTTCAAATAAAAAGATTAATATTCTACCAAAATATACTATTTTTCAACATAATACATACATTTTTAACGAAATAGTTGAATTTTTAATTATTAAAGAAGACAGATTTTGAACCAAATAGTTGAATTTTGAACTAAACAAATAATATTCAACCCAAAATGGGATAACAACATTTTTAGTTAAAAAAAATTAATTTAAAAAAAAAGAAGAGTTTTCAACTAAAACAATGAATCTTCAACTGAAATAGTTGAATTTTCAAACAAAAAAATGAATTTTTACTGAAAAAGATAAATTGACAACCAAAACTTAAATAATAAAATTTCAAGTTAAAAAAATTAATCTTTAAACAAAGAGACGAATTTTCAACTACAACTATGGAATTTCCAATTGAAATAAGGTCAATTTTCAGTTTAAAAAATTATTTAAAAAAAATAATAACCTTAAAAAAAATAGTTACATTTTGAAATAAAGTGATGAATTTTTCAATAAAATTGTAAATATTTAACTGAAATAAATGAATTTTCAAACCAGAAAGATACATTTTTAACTAGAATAATTGAATTTTTGATCAAAAAGATTAATTTTCAACCAAGAAGATTAACTTCTGCCAAAAAAGATGACTTTTCAAAGTCGTTCACCAAAAAACATCATGAAACGATGAATTTTCTAAAAAGAAAAAATAATATTTAACAAAAGAGTTGAACTTTCAACCAAATAATTTTAATTCCAATCTAAAAGATAAATTTTCAACGAAAATGATCAATATTTAACTAATATACTTGAATTTTTAACCAAAAAGAAGAATTGTTAAACAAGATTAACTTTGAAAGAAAAAGCTAGTTTTTTACGAAAAAAATCTATTTTTTAAACAAAATACGTCAATTTTCAACGAAATAGTGGAATTTTCAATGAAAAAAGACAAATTTTCATCCAAATTGTTGAATTTTGAACTAGAAAAGATCAATTTTCAACTAAAAATGAAACACTTAAAACAGTTGAGATTTCAACTATTTGGTTGAAAATTAACATTTTTTTCGAAACTATGAATTTTCGGTTTGAAAATTCAACTGTTTTGTAGAAAATTCGGCTTTTTGGCTTGAATTAAAATTTTTTGTTGAAAAATAATATTTTCGGGTTGAAAATTGAACTGTTTTGTAGAAAAGTCATCTTTATGATTTATAAATTTAACAATTTTATAAAAACTTCAAGCATTTTGTTGAGAATTATCTTCTTTGTCGAAAATTTACATTTTTGGATTCCAAATTCAACTATTTTGGTAGAAAATTCATATTTTTGGTTTAAAAATTCAACTGTTTTTGTAGAAAATTCGTCGTTTTGGCTTGAAATTTCACCAGATTGGTAGAAAATTCAACTATTAGGTTGAAAATTAACTTTTTTGTTGAAAATTCATATTTTCGTGTTGAAAATTGAACTGTTTTATAGGAAAGTCATCTTTGTGGCTTAAAAATTCAACAATTTTATAAAAACATCATGAATTTTGTTCAAAGTTATCTTTTCTGACGAAAATTTATACTTTGGGATTAAAAATTCAATTACTTGGCTTAGAATTAAGATTTTTGTTGTTGAAAATGAATAATTTCGGGTAGAAAATTTAACTCTTTTGTAGAAAAGTTACTCTTTTGACTTAGAAATTCAAGAATTTTATAAAAACTTGAACCTTTTTTTTGAAAATTATCTTTTTTATCGAAAATTTATATTTTGGGATTTAAAAATCAACTGTTTTTTTTTGTTTTGAAGTGAAATGTTTTCTAAAAAATTCAACTTTTTAGCTTGAAAACTCAAGTTATTTGTTGAAAAATTAGATTTTTTTATTGAAAAATCAACTATTTGATTGGAAATTTATATTTATGTCTAAAATTCATATTATCGGGTTGAGAATTTAACTGTTTGATATAAAAGTTATCTTTGTGGCTTGAAAATTCAACAATTTTATAAAAGCTTCAAGCATTTTGTTGAAAATTTATATTTTTGGATTCCAAATTCAACTATTTTGGTAGAAAATTCATATTTTCGGTTGAAAATTCAACTCTTTTTGTAGAAAATTCGTCGTTTTGGCTTCAAATTTCACCAGTTTGGTAGAAAATTCAACGATTTGGTTGAAAATTAACTTTTTTGTTGAAAATTCATATTTTCGTGTTGAAAATTGAACTGTTTTACAGAAAAGTCATCTTTGACGCTTAAAAATTCCACAATTTTATAAAATCATCAAGCATTTGGTGAAAGTTATCTTTTTTTGTTAAAATTTATATTTTGTGATTCAAAATTCAACTATTTTGGTAGAAAATTCATATTTTCGGGGTTTAAATTCAACTGTTTTGTAGAAAATTCATATTTTGGGATTCAAAATTCAACTGTTTTTTTTTTGTTTACCATTTTTTTTAGTGAAAAATCAACTATTTGGTTAAAAATTAACATTTTTGTCTAAAATTCATATTTTCCTGTTGAAAATTAAACTATTTGATAGAAGTCATCTTTGTGGCTTGCAAATTCATCAATTTTATCAAACTTTCAAGCATTTTGTTGAAAATTTATATTTTGGGATTCAAAATTCAACTAATTGAAAAATAATCTTCTTTGGCTGAGTATTCAACTATTTTGATGAAAATTCAACCATTTGGTTTGGAATCTCAACTGTTTGATTGAAAATCAAGCTTTATATCGAAAATATTAAATTTTCGGTTTAAACATTCAACTATTTTATAGAAAATTCGGCTTTTTGGCTTGAAATTTAAATTTTTTGTCTCAAATTCATATTGTCGGTTTAAAAATTCAACTTTTTTGTAGGAAATTCGTCGTTTTGGCTTGAAATTTCACCAGTTTGGTAGAAAATTCAACAATTTGGTTAAAAATTAACATTTTTGTCTCAAATCAATATTTTCGAGTTGAAAATTTAACTGTTTGGTAGAAAAGTCATCTTTGTGGCTTACAAATTCAACAATTTTATAAAAGTTTCAAGCATTTTGTTGAAAATGATCTTTTTTGTCGAAAATTGATATTTTGTGACTCCAAATTCAACTATATTGGTATAAAATTGATATTTCTGGGGTGGAAATTCAACTGTTTTGTAGAAATTGCATATTTTGGGATTCAAAATTCAACTGTTTTTTTGGTTTGTTTTAAAGTTAGATGTTTTCTAAAAAATGTAACTTTTTAGCTTGAAAACTCAAGTCATTTTTTGAAAAATCATCTTTTTTATTGAAAAGTCAAATATTTGATTGGAAATTAATATTTATGTCTGAAATTCATATTATCGGGTTGACAATTTTCAACAATTTTATAAAAGCTTAAAGCATTTTTTGTCGACAATTATCTTTTTTGTTGAAAATTTATATTTTGGGATTCAAAATTCAAATAAGTTGGTAGAAAATACATATTTTCAGGATGAAAATTAAATTGTTTTGTCGAAAATTTATATTTTGGGATTCAAAATCCAATTGTTTTTTTTTTAAGTCAAATGATTTCTAAAAAATTCAGTCTTTTATCTTGCAAATTCGAGCCTTTTGTTGAAAAATCATACTTTTTTATTGAAAATTTGACATATTTCATCCCCGAAAGATTCTGCGACTTCAAGTGTAGAACCTGCCTGATTTGAAACGGATGCGATTATTAATTAATTGTAAAATTCTTATAATAACCTGTAACGATCCAATATGCAAACTGCTTGCGGGTGACAATTGCAGTAAGTAGAATGTATCGATTTCAAACGAGGTGCAATCGTCAAAAATAAATTTCCGACTCTGGCGTCAGCACCTTGCAATAAAGCGCTATCTAAATTCGAAAGAAGACGTTGATGAGTCTCTAATACCTCATGTATGTTTCCGATTAACTGCTTGTATTCTTCTTTCTTTAATCTGAAAGTTGATAAAAAAAATTAACTTATTAGACAATAATATCCTAATCAAATCATCCAAATACTTTTCTTCGAGTAACAAAATTGAGAAAAAGGGTTTAGAATTATTTAACTTACATATTTGATGCCTCAAGAGGTTGTAAAAAGTTTGTCACTAAACCCTGGAGTTCAGCAACATTGGCCCTCTCTGAGTCAATTATATCCTTTAATACTATATCACGATTGAGTTTCTGATGAACTGGTAATTCGGGAGGCGACTTTTCTGGCGAAAGTTTCACTGACGTGTGTCCCGGTTCTAGAAAAAAAAAAAACAGTTTTCAGGTAATTTATTATCAAAACGTTCTCTACAATTTATTCGAAATGGTTCAGGCTAGCTGTTTTAATCAAGGAAAAAATTCCCGGTCATATCCTGCTTTTTTCCGGAACTTTGAATTTTTTACTTTTTGAATTGAAGCAAAAAAAAAAATTTAATTCCGAAATTTGTAATTCAAACACTCAATAATTACACGTATAAATTAGAAGCTGTTAACACTTTTTAAATAGACAATTTAAAATTAAACAGTTAAAAAACCTTTTGGTAAAAAATATAAATCCACGATATCATTTATAAATGTAAAATTACATATAAAATTATATCCCTTTAGGCAAATTTAAAATAGTTGTCTTGCCAAAAATCTTGTCTTTGAAAAAACTTTAAATTTTGAGAACTGAAATATTATCATATTATTATGAAATAATTTTTAAAAAATTCTTAAATATCAATAATGACTTATTTTTTAGGGGCAAACATTCCCTACAAATCTGCGGTTCCCTATTTTGTAAAAACAAAATAATCTGAAAATATAGTTATTTATTTAAAAAAATGTTTAACGATTTCAATAGAAATATTTACTTTCACTAGAAAATATACACGCGTGCGATTTTTTTTTGTCTCGCGCAATTTTTTAATTAAAATATGAAATAAATATTAAAAAATTTTGTTTTGTTATTTCATACTATCTATTATCCAAAATAATAGAAAATATATGCAAGGACAACATATTTTATAACTGATAAAAATCGATTTTTTTTTATTTCTTTTATGGATTAAAATGTTTATTTATTAAATTCCGATGAAAAATTACGTAAATATTACATTTTTAACACTAATTTTTAATTCAAAATTCGTTTTTTTTAGTTTTCAACAGTTCAAAATGGAATTTTCAATTTTTATCATTTTTCAACAGTTTAATTTTCAAAGGTTAAATTTTAAACAGTTGAAAATTGAAAGTTGAATTTACAACAGTTATAAATTAGATTTTAAATCTTGTTCAAATTTTGGTTTTTGTTTAAAAACATAAATTTCCGATTAAAAAATTATTAATTAATAATTTATTATATAATTTGAAATGAAAAATTGAACGATTAAAATTTTTTTGAACTGAGCGCTTTTTAAAGAAAAAGTTAAATCATTTAAATTTTAAGTCGTTTCAAGAAAGATATTGCTATATGTTGCAAAATAGATATTTTTTTAATTAAAACATTGCGAATTCAAACAGTTCAATTTTTAATTTTAAAATCTGTAAATTGTTAAATTTTGAATATATTCAGAATCGTCTGGAAAAATAAATTATTGTTCAATGTTTAATACTAGAACTACAGTTTAATTTTAAAAACAATTAATTAATTTGTATTGAAAGTTGATCAATTTGAAACGTTTTTTTTAATCAAAAATGTTTAATTTCAAGCGTTTTTCATTTTAATTGTTTAAGCTTTCAAAACTGCATTTTAAAATTCTTTAAATTATTGAAATCGAACTTATTTTAAATTGCATTATACCATGTAATATGAAATTTGTAATATTTCAAGAGATTGGATAGATTCTTCTTCTAAAAATTTGAAAAAGGCGGGTTAAAAATAGATTCACTGTCATTTCCTGGTTTTTCCCGGTCCCGGGAATTTGCTGCTTCTTGTTCTTCGTAGTTTAGAATTTGTTTTTCAAGTTTCCTTGCTGTAAAATAAATCGTCAGTAAAATAAAAATAATAATCATATATTTACCTGCAATTCTGTATTCCTTAACATAATTTGAAGGAAACCATCCGGTTTTTTCTTGAAAAGTCCCTTCCCACCAACCTCCATCGTCAGTCTGTGTTATAGTTATAATATCTCCTTTTTTAAAGCACAGCTACAAAAATCAATAATTACGTATTAACGAAAATATCACATCCAGGGCTTGGACTCACTTCAAAGATAAAAAATATTCTCTATAGTACAATCGCATAAACTTAAAAAAAAACTATAAAAAAATGGCATGATTATTAAAAAAATAATAAACTACAATGTTTTTTTTAGTTTCTATCAGGGATTCAATTAACAGGTTTAATTAAGAAAGCCTTGACCAATTTTATTACAAGATATTCCTTAATATATTAGTACCATCGATTAATTAAATAATTAAGTAATACTAAAAACATAATAATTTCTTGAATTTATCTCTGAAGTCCATGAATTTGAATAATAATTCAAACCAATTTTTATTTTATCTTCTCATACTTGAAATTCAGTGCATATTTAAGTAAAATTAATGTGGGTACTATATTAAATTAAATTTAAACCGCATCAGATTTCTAACTTTTAAGTAAAAATATTGCTAAAACAGATCAATTTTCAACTCAATATTTTTAACCAAAATATTAAAATTTTCTATCCAAAAAAGGAATGTTCAACAAAAAAGTTGAATTTTAATTTAAAAAAGATTACTTCTACCAAAATAGAGGAATTCTGAATCAAAAATATTATTTCAGTTAAAAAGAATTAACGTTAAACCAAAAAAGATGAATTTTTAATCCAAAAGAACGGATTTTCTATCCAGAAAGACGAATGTTCGACTCAACAGATGAATTTTCGATAAAAGAAGATGAATTTTAACAGAATAGTTAAATTTCCAACAAAAAGAGATAAATTCTGAATCAAAAATATGATAATAGATTTTTTCAAATTAATTTTTAACAAAATATTTGAATTTTCAACCAGACAGTAGAATTTTTAGCTAAAAGAGATGAATTCTAAACCAAAAATATAATAGAGGACTTTTCAATCAAAAAGAATGAACTTTCAAGCAAGAGTTCTTTTAAAAAAAGGGGAAAAATGCCTTGGAAATTTTCTTTCGAATTTGTATCCAAAATTTTGAGTTTTTAGGTCATAAAGACGAATTTTTGGAAAAAATGGTTGAATTCGCAACTTGAAAATATGCATTTTCTACCAAAACAAAAACGAAATTTGAACAAAATTTGTTAAATTTTTAACCAAAGAAATGAACTTTCAACAAAAATTATGCATCTTTAATCAAAAAAATAAATTTTAAACCTAATAGTTAAATTTTCAATCAAAAAGGTTATACTGCTACCAAAAAAAGACAAAATTTCAAGAAAATAGATGAATTTTCAACTAAAAAAGATCAATTTTCAACAAACAATAGAATAGTTTAATTTTAAGTTAGAGAAATAAGTTTCTTAGCAAATAAAGTAAAATTTCAACGAAATCGTTTAATTTTTTTACTAAAAAATGAATTTTTTACCAGAAAATAATAATTGTTAACAAAATACATGAATTTTCAACCAAATATTTTAATTTTTAATGGAATTTTTAACCTAATAGTTGAATTTTCAACCAAAAATAAGGATTAGTCACCAAGAAGATAAATATTCTACCACAAAAGACAAAATTTCAACAAAATACAGAAATTTTCAAACAAATAGTTGAATTTTCAACTGAAGAAGACTGATGTTCAACCAAACATGATATAGTTCAATTTTCAGTTAAAAATTTAATTTTCAATTTAAAAAAGATCAATTTTTAATAAAAGACATGAATTTTCTACAAAATAGTTGAATTTTCTACTGAAGAAGATAAATAAATGTGCAACCAAACATGGAACAGTTAAATTTCAAGTTACAAAAATTGATAAATAGAAATTTGAACAAAATAGTTGCATTTTGGAAAAAATTTCAACTAAAATGATGAATCATCAACCCAAAAAAATGATTTTTTGACAAAGTAGTTCCACTTTCAACTAACATAAGTTAGTTTAATTTTCAACCAGAAAATACGAATTCTGAACGAAAAATGTAATGGTTGATATTTTATTCAGAGAAGATTTGAATTTTAAACCAAAAAGATTAGTTTTCTACCAAAAAATACAAATTTTCAACAACAAAAAAATACAAATTTTTAACAAAATATATGAATTTTCAAGTGAAAAATATCAATTTTTAACAACAAAAAATATAATAGTTCAATTTTAAGTTAGAGAAGTAATTTTATTAGCAAATAAAGTAAAATTTTAACGAAATAGTTAAATTTTTTACTAAACAAATGAATTTTCTACCAAAAAGATTGAATGTCTATAAAAAAAAATTCGCTTAATTTTCAATTAAGAAAAAACTAATTTTCTACCAAAAAATAATCATTTTTACAAAATTACATGAATTTTATCCAAATATTTAAATTTTTAACCTAATAGTTGAATTTGCAACCAAAAAGGTGAATTAATCATCAAGAAGATTAATATTCAACCATAATAAAAAAAGTTTCAACAAAATACAGAAATTTTCAAACAAATATTTTAATTTTTAATTGAATTTTTAAGCTAATATGTAGTTGAATTTTCAACCAAAACGGTGAATTAATCATCAAGAAGATTAATATTCTACCACAAAAAAAAAGTTTCAACAAAAGACAGAAATTTTCAAAGAAATAGTTGAATTTTCAACCAAAAAAGATTAATGTTCAAACATGATATAGTTAAATTAAAAAAAAACTATTTTTGTAACAAAAAGATTAATTGTCTACCAAAAAAGAAAAAATTTCAACAAAATAGTTGAATTTTCAACTGAAGACAGCAAATAAATTTTCAAATAAACATGGAATAGTTGAATTTTAAGTTTAAAAAATTATTAAAAAGAATTGTTAACAAAATAGTTAAATTTTGAAAAAAAAACAACAGATTTTTCAACTAAAATGATGAACCATCAACCGAAAAAGTGATTTTTTGACAAAGTAGTTACATTTTCAAATAAATTAGTTTAATTTTTAACCAGAAAAGATTAATTCTGAACGAAAAATGTAATGGTTGATATTTCATTTAAAGAAGATTTGAATTTTAAGCCAAAAAAATTAGTTTTCTACGCAAAAATAATAATTTTTAACAACAAAAAAAATACAAATTTTCAAAAAAATAGATGAATTTTCAACTAAAAGAGATACATTTTTAACAAACAACAAAAAATAGAATAGTTTAATTTTCAGTTAGTGAAATAAGTTTCTTAGCTAATAAAGTAAAATTTTAAAGAAACAGTTGAATTTTTTACGAAACAAATTAATTTTCTGCCAAAAAGATTAATTGTCTATAGAAAAAATTCGATTAATTTTTAATGAAAAAAACTAACTTTCTACCAAAAAATAATAATTTTCAACAAAATACCTGAATTTTCATCCAAATATTTTAATTTTTAAAGGAATTTTTAACCTAATAGTTGAATTTTCAACTAAAAAGGAAATTTTCCAACTAATAGTTAAATTTTCAACTGGAGAAGATTAATGTTCGAACAAACATGATATAGTTAAATTTTCTGTTAAAAATTTAATTTTCAATTTAAAAAAAAAACTAATTTTGTAACAAAAAGATTAATTTTCTACCAAAAAAGAAAAAATTTCAACAAAATAGTTGAATTTTCAACTAAAGACGATAAATAAATGTTCAAACTAAACATGAAATAGTTAAATTTGTGTTAGAAAAATTAATAAAAAGAAATTTTAACAAAATAGTTAAATTTTGAACAAAAAAAAGATGTTTCAACTAAAATGATGAACCAACAACCGAAAAAAAATATTTTTTGACAAAGTAGTTCCACTTTTAACTAAATTAGTTGAATTTTCAACCATAAAATATAAATTCTGGACGAAAAATGTAACTTGAGATCTCAATTAAAAAAGATTTGAATTTTAAACCAAAAAGATTAATTTTCTACCAAAAAATAATAACTTTTAACAAAAACATACAAATTTTTAACCAAGAAGGCGAATTAGTCATCAAGAAGATTAATATTCTACCACAATAAAGTGTCAACAAAATACAGAATTTTTTCAAACAAATAGTTGAATTTTCAGTTAAAAATTTAATTTTCAATTTTAAAAAACTAATTTTGTACCAAAAAGATTAATTTTCAATAAAATATATGAATTTCCAAACAAAATATTTTAATTTTTAATGGAATTTAAAAAAAAATAGTTGAATTTTCAACTAAAAAGATAAATTAGTCACCAAGAAGATTAATATTCTACTACAACAAAAATTTCAACAAAATACAAAAATATTAAAACAAATAGTTGAATTTTCAATTAAAGAAGATTAAGGTTCAAACATGATATAGTTGAATTTTCAGTTAAAAATTTAATTTTCAATTTAAAAAAACTTATTTTGTGGGACATTTCTAATAAAATTTAATGAAACTACGTAGGACGTTTATAATAAAATCTGATAAAACTATGTGGGACAATTATAATAAAATCTTATAAAACTGTGTGGGACATTTGTCATGAAATCTGATAAAACTATGAGGGACATTTCTAATAAAATTCAATAAAACTATGTGGGACAGATTTTCGGAAAGAAACTGAAAAATTCGGATGCAAATTTCGGAAACGTTCGGATAAAATCTGAAAAGAGATAAATGTCCGACTATTTCAGAATCTATCAGAAATTTCCTTTCAGAATTTTTCCGACAATTTTTTGGGCAGGGATTATTATTATTATTTTGTAATATTGCAGAATCTCGCAGAAATGACGTCAGGCTTGAGAGTCGTCGCAAAATTTCGGGAGTTTACAACAAAATACCCCGTGGCGAGGGGGATGGCCTCTTATACTGTGATTTGGCCCGTTGCTAGTTTAATGCAACAGAAAATTATCGGGAAGGACGAACTGGACTTTGTGCAGGCCTTAAGGTTCAGCATTTACGGAGGATTTTTTGTTGCCCCGACACTTTATGGATGGCTCAAAGTTGCCTCGCGTATTTGGCCCAGGAGTGATTTCAAATCCGCAATTACCAAGGTAACATTTTTTTTCATATTTAATTATAAATATTCGCATGTGTTTATATATAAATAAAAAAAATGTCGTAATAAGCGCAATTTTTCAAAATAGAATAATTTTGCAACTTCAGTTAAATTAAGGGCCTCATAGCAACAGTGAATTTTTGAAATTTGTTTTTGCCCGTTTTCTTTCGAAGATTTTTATCGAGTTGAAAGGGAGGAAATTTTGGTTTTCAATATTTTCTAAATTGGAAAAGAGATTTTTCTTTTTACATTTTTGTGGAGTTGGAAAGAAGGAAATTTGGATTATTTATTTATTTTTTAAATTGGAAGACACCATTTTTTTCTTTTTTACATTTTTATTGAATTGAAGGGGAGAATTTTTGGTTTTCAATTATTTTTCTGAATTTGTAGAGGAAAATGTTTAACATATTTATTGAGTTGGAAGGGAGGAAATTTTGATTAATTTTTTTCCGAATTACAAGAGGTCATTCTTTTCTTTTTCACATTTTTATTAAATAGAAGGGGGGAATTTTTTGTTACAAATTTTTTTCTGAATTGGTAGAGGAAAATGTTTAACATGTTTATTGAGTTGTAAGGGACGAGATTTTGGTTAATTTTTTTTCCGAATTAGAAGAGGTCATTTTTTTCTTTTTCACATTTTTATTGAATTGGAAGGGGCAATTTTTTGTTTAAATTTTTTTTCTGAATTGGTAGAGGAAAATGTTTAACATATTTATTGAGTTGGAAGGGAGGAAATTTGGGTTAATTTTTTTTTCGAATTAGAAGAGGTCATTTTTTTCTTTTTTATATTTCTATTGAATTCATGGGGGGAATTTTTTGCTTTTAATTTTTTTCTGAATGGGTAGAGGAAAATGTTTAACATATTTATTGACTTGGAAGGGAGGAAATTTTGGATAATTTTTTTTCCGAAATAGAAGAGGTCATTTTTTTCTTTTTTACATTTTTATTCAATTGAAGGGGGGAGGGGGATTCTTTGCTTTCAATTTTTCTCTAAATTGGTAGATAAAAATGTTTAACATATTTATTGAATTGGAAGGGAGAACATTTTGGTTAATTTTTTTCCCCGAATTAGAAGAGGTCATTTTTTTCTTTTTTACATTTTTATTGAATTATAGGGGGGAATTTTTTGTTTTCAATTTTTTTCTGAATGGGTAGAAGAAAATGTTTCACATATTTATTGAGTTGGAAGGGAGGAAATTTTGGTTAATTTTTTTTCCGAATTAGAAGTGGTCATTTTTGTCTGAATTGGAAGAGGCCATTCTTTTCTCTTTTACATTTTTATTTAGTTGAAGGGGGAATTTTTTTTTCTGATTTGGAAGAGGGAAATTTTTTATTTTTAACATTTTTATTGAGTAGGAAGAGAGGATATTTTGATTATTTTTGTCTGAATTGGAAGAGGCCATTCTTTTCTCTTTTAAATTTTTATTTAGTTAAAGGGGGATTTTTTTTCTGATTTGGAAGAGGGAAACTTTTTATTTTTAACATTTTTATTGAGTAGGAAGAGAGGATATTACGATTATTTTTGTCTGAATTGGAAGAGGCCATTCTTTTCTCTTTTACATTTTTATTTAGTCAAAGGGGGAAATTAAATTTTTTTTCTGATTTGGAAGAGGGGAACTTTTTATTTTCAACATTTTTATTGAGTAGGAAGAGAGGATATTTCGATGATTTTTGTCTGAATTGGAAGAGGCCATTCTTTTCTCTTTTACATCTTTATTTAGTCAAAGGGGGAAATTAAATTTTTTTTTCTGATTTGGAAGAGGGGAACTTTTTATTTTCAACATTTTTATTGAGTAGGAACAGAGGATATTTCGATGATTTTTGTCTGAATTGGAAGAGGCCATTCTTTTCTCTTTTACATTTTTATTTATTTAAAGGGGGAATTTTTTTTTTTTCTGATTTGGAAGAGGGAAATTTTTTATTTTCAACATTTTTATTGAGTAGGAAAGGAAGATATTTTGATAATTTTTTTCTGAATTGGAAGAGGTAATTCTTTTCTCTTTTTCATTTTTATTTAGTTGAAGGGGGAAATTTTTATTTTTTTTCTGAATGGGAAGAGGTCATTCTTTTCTCTTTTACATGTTTATTTAGTTAAAGGGGGATTTTTTTCTGATTCGGAAGAGGGAAATTTTTTATTTTAACATTTTTATTGAGTACTAAGGGAAGATATTTTGATTTTTTTCTGAATTGCACGAGGTCATTCTTTTCTCTTTTACATTTTTATTTAGTTGAAGGGGGAAATTTTTTTTTCTGAATTGGAAGAGGTCATTCTTTTCTCTTTTTCATTTTTATTTAGTTGAAGGGGGAAATTTGTATTTTTTTTCTGATTTGGAAGAGGGAAATTTTTTATTTTAAAACATTTTTATTGAGTACTAAGGGAGGATATTTTGATTTTTTTTCTGAATTGGAAGAGGTCATTCTTTTCTCTTTTACATTTTTATATAATTGAAGGGGGAAATTTTTTTTTTCTTATTTGGAAAAGGAAATTTTTTTATTTTCAACACTTTTATTGAGTACTAAGGGAGGATATTTTGATTTTTTTCCCGGATTGGAAGAGGTCATTCTTTTCTCTTTTACATTTTTATTTAGTTCAAGGGGGAAATTTTTTATTTTTGTTTTCAATTAGAAGAGGGTCATTTTTAAGATTTGTATCCAGTTGGAAGGGAGGATTTGAGTTTAATTTTAATTTCTAAGTTTAATTAATATTTTTAATTTATATAATTAATTTTATTTTCAAGGCTATGGTGGAACAAGTTACTTATGGGCCATCTGCGATGTGCTGTTTCTTTTTTGGAATAAGCCTCCTCGAATTTAAACCCATTTCCGAATGCGTGGACCAAGTCAAGCAGAAATTCTGGCCCACATATAAGGTATTAAATTATTATTTCTTTCCCCATTTTTAAAAAAATTCCACTTTTTCCCCTATTTTCGAGAAATTTCCTCTTTTTCTCATTTTTTCGCTTCAAGGTCGTACAAAAACTAAGATTTTTGAAAAAAAGTTGTCTATTTTTTTAAGAATTGAAATGATTATTAGTCATATATTATGAAAGAAAAATAATTATTTTAACAATTGTTTTTGGAATTGAATTGTTTCTTACAGTCGCTTCTTAGCGATTTTTTTCAAAATATTGCATTTTAATAAAAAAATGGTTAATTTTTCTACTGTTTGCAATTTTGAAAAAAAGTTAAATAATTATATTGCAAAAAACATTGTTGAAATAAATTTTTTTTGTAAGTTTTAAAATGTTTTCATCAAAAACAATGTTTTTTATTTGAAATTACATCATTAGGACTATTATTTTGATTCTTAAAATCAGGGAAAAATTATTTTTTAAAGTTGAAAGTTAATTCTTCTTAATTGAAAAGTCTACTATAATATTTTTGGTTGTTCAGAATTCATCTCTTTTGGTTAAAAATTCTTCTATTTGGTTGAAAATTTAATTAATTTTTTTTTTAATTCAACTATTTTGTGAAATATTCAAAGGTTTTGTTAAAATATCATCCTTTTTCATTTAGATTATTTTTTAAATTCATCTTTTTGGCTTTTTTGGAATAATTCAACTATTTGGTTGAAAATTCGTTTTCTTTTTTGACTGAAAATTAATTTTTTTTCACTGAAATTTATGTATTTTGTTGAAATTTCATCTGCTTGGTTTAAATTTTTATTATTAGGTTTGAAAATTTAACTATTTTGTCGAAAATTAATTTCTTTTTGGGTTGAAAGTTAATTTTTTAACTCTTAATGAATCTATTTTATTTTTAACTGAAAATTTATCTTTTTTAGTTGAAAAGTCATCTTTTTTAGTTAAAAATTAAATTATGTTGTTAAAAATTTGTCTTAGTAGGTTAAAATTTGTATTGTTAGGTTTCACATTGAACTATTTTGTTAAAATTTGATGTATTTTGTTGATAATTAATATTTAGGTTGAAAATGTAATTATTTTGTTCAAAATTTAATTATTCTATTGAAAATTTAACGATTTTGTTGAAAACTCATCCATTTTTATTCAACTATTTCTTTGAAAATTAGTCCTTTTTAGTAAATATTTGTATTATTTATTTAAAAATTTAACAATTAATTATTATTAGTAATAATTATTATTTTGGTTAAAAATCTCTTTGTTTGAAAATTTAATTTTTTTCTTAAAAAATAATTTCTTCTGTACTGAAAATTAATTTTTTAAACTGAAAATGTAACTATTCTATTTTTGGTTGAATTCTTAATTTAAAAAAATCAACTATTTGGTAGAAAATTATTCTTTTCAGGTTCAAAATTCAATTATTTTGTTGGAAATTTAATTATTTTAATAAAAATTCAACAATTTTGTTTAAAACTTATCTATTTTTGTTGAAAATTGTTTTTTTTTTTTAGTAGAAAATTAAACTATTTTTTATGTAAAATTCAACTATTTGTTTGAAAATCAGTCTTTTTTGGTAAAAATTTGTATTATTCATTTAAAAATTTTAACAAAAATGTTGAAAATAGTTGCTTGTTTTCGTTGAATTTTAATTTTCTTAATTGAAAATGTAATTTACTCAATTTTTGATTAAAAATGTCTCTTTTTTATTTGCAAATTTTACTATTTGGTTGAAGATTCATGTATTTTGTTGAAAATTCATGTATTTTATTGACAATTCATGTTTTAGGTTGAAAATTTAATTATTTTGTTGAAAAATTAATTTTTTTCAATCAACGATTTCTTTCAACTGTTTGGTTGAAAATTTAATTTTTTTTTTCTGAAAATTCAACTAAATTGTTTAAAAATCATCTTCTTTGGTTGAAAATTAAACTGCTTGGTTGAAAGTTGAACTACATTGTTAAATATTCATTTTATCGGTTTAAAATTTACCTATTTTTTGAAAATTCTAATTTTTTTGGTTGAAAATTTAATTTTTTTCAATCAACGATTTTTTCAACTGTTTGGTTGAAAATTTATTTATTTTTTGAAAATTCAACTACATTTTTCAAAAATAATCTTCTTTGGTCGAAAATTAAACTACTTGGCTGAAAGTTGAACTACTTTGTTAAAAATTAATTTTATTCGTTGAAAATTTACCTATTTTTTGGAAAATTCTTATTTTTTTGGTTGAAAATTTAATTTTTTTCAATCAACGATTTTTTCAACTGTTTGGTTGAAAATTTAATTTTTTTCGAAAATTCAACTAAATTGTTCAAAAATCATCTTCTTTGGTTGAAAATTAAACTACTTGGTTGAAAGTTAAACTACAATGTTAAAAATTAATTTTTTTGGATTAAAATTTATCTATTTTTTTTAAATTCGTATTTTTTTGGTTGAAATTTTTTTTTTTCAAATCCACGATTTTTTTTCAACTGTTTGGTTGAAAATTAAACTACTTGGTTGAAAGTTAAACTACTATATTAAAAATTAATTTTTTTGGTTTAAAATTTACCTGTTTTTTGGAAATTCTTATTTTTTTGATTGAAAATTTAATTTTTTTTTTGAAAATTCAACTACATTGTTCAAAAATCATCTTCTTTGGTCAAATAATAAAGTACTTGGTTAAACGTTGAACTACTTTGTTAGAAATTCATTTTATTGGTTGAAAATTTACCTTTTTTTTTTTTAAATCTTATTTTTTTTGTTGAAAATTTAACTTTTTTTAAATCAACGATTTTTTTCAACTGTTTGGTTGAAAATTTAATTTTTCTTTCGAAAATTCAACTAAATTGTTCAAAAATCATCTTCTTTGGTTGAAAATTAAACTACTTGGTTAAAAGTTAAACTACTATGTTAAAAATTAATTTTTTTGGTTTAAAAATTACCTCTTTTTTGGAAATTCTTATTTTTTTGGTTGAAAAATAGTCTTTTTTGATAAAAAATTAATCTTCCTTGTTTAAAATTATACTACTTGGATGAAAGTTCAACTACTTTATTGTTTAAAAAACTAAATTAAAAAAAAAACATTTTTTTGTTGAATATGCATAATTTTAGTTGAAAATTCATCTCTTTTGGTAGAAATTTAATCTATTTTGGTTAAAAATACCACTGATTGAAAATTAATAATTTGTTTTGGGAAAAATATGAACTATTATATTTTTTTGCGAGAATTCGTCTTTTTTGTTTGAAAATTCAACTTATTCGTTGAAAGTTGAATTTTTTTGTTGTAAACAAATTTTTTGCTTGAAGATGCATCATTTTAGTTGAAAATTCTTTTTTCTAAGTAATGGTTTCAATTGAAAAATTAACTATTCCACTTTTGGATGGAAATTTCTTTTATTTAGTAAAAAATTCAACTATTTGGTTGAGAATTCATCTTTTTTTTTTTAAATTCGTGTTTTTTTTTTAGTAGAAAATTAATCTTCTTGGTCAGAAATTTAACTATTTGTTTGAAAACTGATTTATTTTGTTGAAAATTATTCTTTTTCCATAGAAAATAATCTTCTTGCTTAAAAATTCATCTTTTTTGTTGAAAATTCAACTATTTGGTTGAAAATTCATGTCTTGTGTTGAAGATTAGTTTTTTTTAGGAAAAATTGCATTTCAAAATTGCTTTCAAGAAAATAGCTGGATTTTCAAACAAATAGTTAAATATTCAACAAAAAATATGAATTCTCAACAAATTAAATAAATTTTCCACAAAAGAGTTGGATTTTGTACCAAATTCTTGTTTTCTATGAAATAGTTAAATTTTTAACCGAGAGCATTAATTTTCTATCAAAAAGACGATTTTTGAAGAAAATACATTAATTTTCAACCAATTTATTATTTTTCGAACCGAGAATACGAATTTCAAACAAAATACTAGCTGTTCAGTTAAACAGATTAATTTTTAACCAAATAGTTGTTTTCTTAACAAAAAAATGGATTGTCTACTAAAAAAGACGAATTTTTTATAAAAATAAAATTAATTTTCAACCAAATAGTTAAATTTTCTACAAAACTATTAATTTTCTAGGAGAAAATACGAATTCTCAACAAAATACTCAATTCTCAATTAAAACAGATTAATTTTTAACCAAACAGTTGCTTTTTTAACGAAATAAAATGGAATTTCTACTAAAAAAGACGAATTTTCATGAAAATAAAATTAATTTTCAAAAAAATAGTTCAATTTTAAACCGAGGGGATTAATTTTCTATTAAAAAGTCGATTTTTTAAAAAAATACATTAATTTTCTACCAAATTATTATTTTTCTATCCGAAAATACGAATTCTTAATATAATAGTGGATCCTCAGTTAAAACAGATTAAGTTTTAATCAAAACGTTACACTTTTAACGAAGAAAATTAATTTTCTACTATAAAAGAAGAATTTTCTTAAAAATACATTAATTTTCAACCAAATAGTTCAATTTTCTGCCAAATTATTATTTTTCGAGCCGAAAATATAAATTTTCAAAGCAAATTTTTAAATTCTCAGCTAAAACAGATTAATTTTTAACCAAACAGTTGCATTTTGAATGAAAAAAATAATTTTCTATCAACAAAAAAATCTAATTTTCATCAAAATACGTCAATTTTCAAACAAATAGTTGAATTTTCTACCAAATCATTAGTTTTCGAGCGGAAAATACGAATTCTCAATAAAATACTTGAATCCTCAGTTTAAACTGATTAATTTTCAACCAAACAGTTGCTTTTTTAATGAAAAAAATTTATTTTATACCAAAAAGGACGAATTTTAAAACAAATACATATATTTTCTACCAAATAGTTAAATTTTAAACCGAGAGGATTAATTTTCTATTAAAAAGACGAATTTTGATAAAAATACATTAATTTTCAACCAAATAGTTAAATTTTCTACCAAACTATTAGTTTTCGAGGCGAAAATACGATTTTTCAACAAAATACTGGATCCTCAGTTAAAACAGAATTATTTTTTAACCAAACAGTTACACTTTTAACAAAGAAAATTGATTTTGTACCAAATTATTATTTTTCGAGCCGAAAATACGAATTTTCAACTGATAAATATGAATTTACAACCAATTAGTTGAATTTTCAACCAAATAGTTCATTTTTTTAACAATTTTTTTTTATTCAATTATATTTGAGCCGAAAATACGAATTTTTTACAAAATCGATTAAATTTTTTTTTTCAGTTGTGAGAAAGGAAATTTTGATTTTCAATAATTTTCAAAAATTGTGAGAGGACCATTTTTTAATTTTGGATTCTTATCGTGTTGGAAGGGAGGAAATTTTGCTTTTTGAAATTTTGTGAATTGGAAGAGCAAAATTTTTATATTTTTAACATTTTTATCGAGTGTTAAGTGTGGAAATTTTGGTTTTTAATATTTTATGAATTTGGAAAGGGATATTTTTATTGAGTTAAAAATTAGGAAATTTTGATTTCAATAAATTTCATTTAAAAACCAATTTATTCCCCTATATTCCCCTATATTCCTAAAAAAATCACCCTATTTGTCCCGTTTTTAAAAAATCTTTTGAAGTCTTTAATTAAATTTTTTTTTTAATAAACTCCTATTAAAAAAAATAATAATTTTCAGATTGGTGTCTGCGTTTGGCCGATTCTGCAAACAGTTAATTTCCTCCTCGTCCCGGAGAGAAATCGAGTAGTTTACGTTAGTATTTGCAGTTTGATGTGGACGTCTTTCCTCGCCTATATGAAATCCCTAGAAAGTAAAAAACTCATAGTAGAATTTCCAGCCGAACCGACAGTGGAAATTAAAAATGAAGAAACGAAGGAAGAAAAATTAAAGACGAGTTGGTGGACCTCTGCTCTTCATTAACGATAGCCTAATTAGCAAATTCTAGATAATTGCCTTGTACAAAGTAGATAATGTCCCGAAATTTTTATTTTTTAAATGTTAATCCTTAAAAATTGGGATATACTTCCAAAAAGGTCACCCAAGAATATTTTTTTTATTTTTAAATTAGTTTTCTTTTCAAAATTTCGAAAAATATTGGCTTTGGAAAAAATGTTGTTGGCAAAAGTTGTAGATCTCGTCGAAACAGATATTTTTTGTTTTTATACTTTTTTTCTAAAGTTAAAACTTTTCGAGAAAAATGAAAAAAATGAAATTGGAAAAGGGGGCGTTGGAAGAGAGGGCGATGGAAAATGAGTTCGGCATGAGTGGGTGGAGAGGGTGTGGTTTTACATCCACTCACGCCGACCCCCTTTTCCAACGGCCGACTCCTTTTTCAACGCCCCCTTTTCCAACAAAAAAGCTAAGAATTCATTTTTCTCGGAAAATATTAATTTTAGAAAAAAAGCATGAATATAAAAAATATGTGCTTCCAAAATCAATATTTTTCGAGAAAAATGATGATAATGGATTTTCAGTTTTTTTTTGTTGGAAAAGGGGGCTTTGGAAAAGGGGGCCGGCGTGAGTGGATGTAAATCAAACCCTCTCCACCCACTCACACCGAACTTCTTTTCCATCACACCCTTTTCAAACGCCCCCTTTTCCAATTTCATTTTTGTAATTTTTCTCGAAAAATATTAACTTTAGAAAAAAAGTATGAACATAAAAAATATGTGTTTCAACGAGATCTACAACTTTTGTGACCAACTTTTTTTTCTAAAATCAATATTTTTGGGTATTTTGCAAAAAAATCATTTTTAAAAAAGGTCAAAATTATTAATAACTTAATTTATATTGATCTGCGCCAAAAAATCTTTTAGTGCGAGCCAAGTATCAAATTAATATTGTTGGGTGACCTTTTCGGAAGTATACCCCGAAAATTGTTCCATAGGTAGGTTGAATTTAAATTTTTTAATTAAATGTCGTGTTTAAAAGTGTGACTTCCCGAGGAAGATTGAAAGTATCTATTTTTGTGCATATTGTTAAAATTAATGTGCAATATATTATAAATGTTAAGACAATTCCACAAATTTGAACTTCGACGAGTTGAGATTTATCCTTAAGATTATTTTTTAAGAGAAACTGGTTTTTTGCGAAAGACAAAATCGAACATGTTATTTAGAGAATAAAAAAGTTGATTTTAATTTTCGATAAGTGTTTTTTCATTTGTTGCTAATATGTATAACTAAAATTCAAGAAATTGAATGGGGAAAAATGTTGGTTTTCATTTTTTTCGAATTGGAAGGGGGCTAATTTTGGTTTTCATTTTTTTTTCAAATTGAAAGGGAGTCAGTATTTTATTTTTAGAATTTTAATTGAGCAAGAAGGGAGAACTTTTTTTCAATTTTTTTCTGAATTGGAAGTGGGCATTTTTTTCTGAATTGAAAGTGGGCCATTTTTTAAAATAATTTTTATCGAGTTGAAAGGGAGAAAATTTTGGTTTTCATTTTTTCCCCGAATTGGAAGGGGGGCCATTTTTTTATTTTTAGGATTTTTATCGAGCAAGAAGGGAGAAAATTTTGGTTTCAATTTTTTTCTGAATTGGAAGGGGCCAATTTTTTCTGAATTGGAATGGGGATGTTTTTTTATTTTTAGGATTTTTATCAAGGAAGAAGGGAGAACATTTTGGATTTCATTTTTTTCCGAATTGGAAGGGGGACATTTTTTTATTTTCAGGATTTTTATCGAGGAAGAAGGGACGAAACTCGAAAGTTTGGTTAAAATTTGAATTTGAAAAGGAGAACATTTTGGTTTTCATTTTTTTTCTGATTTGTGAGGGGGCCAATTTTTGGTATTCATTTTTTTCGAATTGGAAAGGGGCCATTGTTTTATTTTTAGGATTTTAATTGAGCAAGAAGGGAGAACTTGTGTTCAATTTTTTTCTGAATTGGAAGTAGACAATTTTTTCCAGAATTTTTATCGAGTTGAAAGGCAGAAAATTTGGTTTTCATTTTTTTCCCGAATTGAAAGGGGGGAAATTTTTTAATTTTTAGGATTTTTATAGAGCAAGAAGGGAGGAAATTTTGATCTTAATTTTTTTCTGAATTGGAAGGGGGCAATTTTTTCTGAATTCAAAGGGGGACATTATTTATTTTTAGAATTTTTATCGAGTTGAAATGAAGAAAATTTTAGTTTGCATTTTTGCAGAAATTGGAAGGGGGCCATTTTTTTATTTTTAGAATTTTTATCGAGTTGAACGGGAGAAAATTTTGGTTTTCATTTTTTTCCTAATTGAAAGGGGACCAATTTTAATTGTCTCTCTGCCGTTGTCTTCGTCGTTGTCTGTGAACACGATAACTTTCGAAGGAATTATCCGATTGAATTGCCCTTTCGCATAATTTGCCTAAAAATTGAATAACAGTTTATTTTCTTTGACTTCCGAAGAATCACTTATGTTTCACAAAACATTGAATTTCAGAAGAAATTTGTTGAAAAAGAAATTCAAAATAATTGTTTATAATGTTTTTAATATTTTTTATGTATTCTCATAAGAATTCATTTTAATTCCAATTTTGAATTGCGCGCCAAATGCGGCCAACCATTGCGCGAGCCGGACGCAAGCGCAGTAGCAAAAGGCGCCCACATTGGCATCACTGACTCCATGTAATATATCCTCTAAAAGTGTTCTCCCTGACTTGATGAAGTATAAAGCTTTCACAGCTGTTAGCAGCGTTAAGAAAGTCACAACATAACCTACATGTTTTCTGTCTCATTCCGTCTTTTTAAATGCATGTAAAACCAATTATTTTACAAAACTAGAATAGTGGGACAAAAAGCTTAAGATCATAATTTTTAATCGAACGATTTAAAATTAAAACTACAGCAATTCTTGAAGCTTGGCAAATTCATGTGTAAAACAACAGACTTTGGTTCTGCATAATTCTATCATAGATATGGATAAGGAGAAACTTCTTGCTGCTCGAAAGAAGGTACAGTACAGTTAATGATATTTCATTACAAGTAGTTAATATTATTAATAATAATTGTTTTCCATGGATTCAAGTTCAAAATTTTTATAATCGAGACTTTATCAGAGTGACAGCTTATTAAGTATGTCACCGTACTAAGAAAACCCTTATATATTCATGTAAGGTGACTGCGATTATGGTTTATTTTCTGGTACCTCGCGATCCTAGAAACATTGGGTGCAATCTTGGAGTTTACTAACTACAGGAGTGGGTTTTCAAAATGGGGTCTGTAGGCTGTATCCAGTGGGCACCAAATTTGACGACATATTTACGACGTCCTATGTCCATGTCGTTAAGGTGTCTTTATGATATCGTAAAGACATCGTCAGATTGTACGATGTCTTTACGATATCGTCAAGACACCTTAAAGACAGACATAGGATGTCGTAACAATGTCGTAAAGACGTAGCCAAATTTTGTGCCCACTGGGTAGTCTGTCTGTAGCCAGTATGAGCGATAACATTCTAAAGACCGATCAGATTGGATTGAGCTTTGGGACACTTTTTTAGGCTTAAAAACAAAGGATAAGTTCGTTAACGAGCCATTTTTTACCAACAGTTCTGGGTGTATCCATCGAAAAAACTTTTTAAAAAAATTAAAATTTCCGTCCAAACTATGCGAGATACTAAAAATGTTAACAAAAAAATTGTATATCCAAAAAAGTTCTGCAAATTTTTTAGAGGCCATTTTTCGATACAAAGCATAGTTTTTGTTTTAATCGTGAAAAATATTATTTAAGAAAAATTCAATTTCCAAGATGTCTATGCGATATAAAAAAAATATTAAGAAGGAAAATTGTTCATCTAAAAAGTATTTACCAATTTACATGTAATCATGTTTGGATAAGATTAATAATTTTGGTTTTAATCTTGATAACGCTTTTTAAGAAAAAAATTCCATTCTGTGAATGACCCCTTTAACCTTTTTCTGATAAAACTGTTTTTTTTCCAACTAGAAATATGCTATTGAAAAATAGAAAATTTAGATTATTAGCCGAACAACGCGAGATACAAAAAAAAAAGGTTATAAGAGAAAATTGTTCCGTTTAAGTGCGTTGGAACCAGGGCCCAACCTCAAAATTGAATTGCCCCATTTTACTCTATGAATACTAGAATTACATCTTTTTTTTTAGATAATTAGGGCCTATTCCTGTTTTGAATAAAATCTGTATTCACAGTGAAAAATTGGTCAATTTATATAGTTTTTATGTAAAACGTTCTTTTTTTGGATTCGAACTCGAGAATTAAAAAAAACGCCTTACACAAAAACTATTGATATTAGCCAATTTTTCACCCCGAATATAGATTGATTCAAAATAGGAATAGGCCCTAATTATCTAAAAAAAGACCCTTTTCTTGAAATGGTCAGCAAAAACGAAGAGGTGGCCAAAGGAGTATTTCGGTACAAAGCAGCGGAAGAGGCTGCTGAAACACTTGGCCTTGACTTCAATATCCGGGATGAGCAAAATTCATGAAACGTTAACTTTCTCGAGACGAGTGGATTCAGACAGGACGGCACCCGGTCGAATCCTACCTCCCACTATTTTCGAGCCTGCCAGAACAGAACAGAACCTCAAAATCGAAGTTTGCACTTGAGCATTTGGAGCATGTTCAGAGCGAATGTAGATAATTTTTATAATAATTTGTATCATATCTACGTTTTTGTTTTTATCAATATGTAGATGAAAGAAACTATGAAGCCGAAATATCTTTGATGAGGCGTCCGTAAAGTGTAAATTGTGTTCCAGTAACCTCACTTTTTTAACCTACAGTTTCTTTCACATCATTGGAAGAGATAATTCGTTTTTAAAAACAATGCGTATGTAAAATATATAAGTTAACGAAATAAGAATTCAGCCGCATAAATTCATTTTGCAGTGCTGAAAATACATATTTAACCTATGTAACCTCACAGTGCACATCATGAAGCTTCCTTCTTGTTTGTTTTTCATGCATGCATCAAATATTTCTGAGCGTCTTTGATTAATCACTATTAATGCCTTTATAATTTAAATTATTAGTTTTTGAACTGAAATAGTGATGGAAAAAATGTAACATTATTTTAATATATTACATTCACGCAAAATTATTTCACTTCTTGACAAAAAAGACTTCTGCTGGATGTCACATGACTTGGTGAATGTCGTTAGCTTGTACCATGCGCGCGCAAGAAACCTAAACGTTGTTCTTATTGTGGCCAATCAGAATCGCTGTTACAAGAGAATATCAGAGTTATCACGAAAAGGGTATTTGATCAGCTAATCAGAGTTAAAATGTCCATTGTGGAACGCATTACAATTTAATCATGATTAAACCCACGATTAAAGAATAATCATGATTAGCTAATCATGTATTTAATCAGAGTTGGTAAAATCGGCCCTTAAAGTCTTAATCAACTTTTATAATATGCCCAAACGCATTGGAACTTTCTTACTTCGCTGACTTCTTCTTTCCCTTGGCTCCTCTTCTGTCTTGTCGTTCTCAACAAAATTTCCCTTTGTCGCCAGTCTCTATTCTTGTCCAGATTCATTTACAGATTATTCCTCTACGTCAGCATCTTCGAATTCATCATCTGATTCGTGCCTGACTGCCCTCCAAGGCTTGAGTTGTGAAGTATGGGCATAAGTATGGGCTTAAGAAGCATAAGTGCGTCTTGAATTGTCGTGCTTTAATTGAGCAACTTTATAAGTATCATGCCCAATTATTTCAGTAACTACCAAGGGTCCCCGATATCCTTTCTGTAGCTTTCTAGACATTCCAGTATCGTCAGGTGCTTCGTCCATGAAAACCACATCTCCCAGTTGATATCTTTCATCCTTGTATAGCTTCCCATCTGCTCTTGCTTTCATTTTCACTTGCGTTTCATCAATCACCTTCCTAGCTTCATCTTACATCTCTTGTGCTGTCATCGTTGGTTCTCGTTGAGCTTCTGCACCTAGATTACTCAGTCGACCTTCAAACCGAGGTTGGTATCCATGCAACATCTCAAAAGGGCTCCTGTCCGTAGTTTTATTTCTTGCTAAATTTAGATGTTTCTCCGCATCTCAAATTTTCTCGTCCAATCTGTCGTGTTGGTTGTCTTCAATGGTAGTTTGAATCAATGGCACCAGCACTCGGTTGACTCTTTCGACCCTTCCATTGGCCTGAGGATGACGTGGTGAAGTCAAAGTGTGCCTGATTCCCATTCCATTACAAAATTCTTCAAAGATTTTTGCCGTAAAACCAGCACCTCGATCGGTGATCAACCGTTTATGTATTTCCCACACCGAAAAGATAGTCTTTAAACACCGTATCACTCCTTGAGCTTTCGTGTCTTTACATGGGATTAGGAGGGTGTAAAGCGTCAAATTGTCCATCACGACTAACATATGAGTTCTTCCTCTTCTACATATGACGTCTCACATACCTTTTCAATCTTGGAAACCAGAAGCATCTCGAAATCTCAGCTACGGTTCTGTCCACAGAAAAATGTCCACGCAGATCGTGACAACGAACCACGATGGATTTCCTCATGGACTTAGGGATCACCATTCTCCAGTTCTCTGTTTGTCTTAACCCTTGCACTCGATAAATAAGTTGTCATAGAAATATAGACCATGCTTCGATCTACAACTATTCCCACGTGTCCTTTGCTTCAGTCAGTGGCGCCCTGCTCAGAGCATCAACATGAGCCATCCGTACACACGATCTGTGAGGTATTGTCTTTTGGTACTCCTGCAACAACTCGACCCATCTGCAGATCCGAGGATTTTTGGTTCTATTTGCATTCAAATATACCAAAGCTTGACAATCCGTAACGACTGTAAATTCAAAGTCAATGAAAAATAATCGCAATCTATCAACCGCCCAGACTATCGCCATGAGCTCTAGTTTACTAGAATGATAATTGTGCTCTACGTCTGTCGTCTTCTTGCTCACTACATAAACTATGTGCACATAGTATTCTGCACCTTCCTATAATAGCATTCCACTTAAGCCATCAGCGCTGGCGTCCGTATGGAGTTCTGTTTCTGCCTTTGGGTTATACAAAGCAAGACAGGTCCTTTGCAATTCGTAATTTATTAAAAAGTTCCTATGGCTAAGTAGCCCTATAAGGAACAGAAATTATATGATACATATTTACTTAAATCTAAGGTCCTTAAACATAGACTGATAACATGAATGAAAAAAAGTATATTTATAAACGAAAGGAGTAGTGAGTAATAAACTCAGAAATTGAAGAAACCAATCAAAAATATAAATAATAGCTTAGTTCCACAACAATGTACTAAATCTATCAAAATCTACTTAAGCGTAAGCGACAATTTATAACTAAGAAAGTATTAAAGCACAGTAACTTGACAATTTATATTATACTGAAATAGCAATAGGAGCAAAATTAACCGGCCATAAATGTATAGAATGTTCGGAAAAGCCACTACCAATGTGTAATATATAGTAGTTAGTTCGTATTATTCACAGGGGGGCACCCCTAATCATGAACGACCTCTGCATTTTGCAAGTTCTATGAGCTGGAATTTTTAGGAGTAAACCTTTATTACGAAGTCTTGCCTGGTTAGGATTGCTATGAATAAAGGTGAATAATTCAAATATGTATTGAGGGTCTCATCTGCGAATAAGGAATATAATAGGTTACCAGTGAAAAATTGCCTTCTTTTAGCCATTGTCAAGAACCCATCTCCTTGACGATATGAAGAGATATGTTCACTTTTAGGTAAATTATAAATAAAATTTATACGTGCATTTACAGCTCGTTCCAATTTTCTGTTTAAGTTATCAAGGAAGGAAATCGGTACGATGCCGATCCTAAGAGGGGGGTATGATTGTAGCACTTCCAGAGAAGGGGAGGCAGATGGCCCAATGACAATCGCGTGGGTTTTCATAGGATCAAGCATGAGCCTGTTCACCACAGCCAATGCGTCACGAAGTCTATATCGTTCTGAACCTTGCCCAGCATATTTTCAAGATCGGACGCCGGACCTGATAGGTAAAGCTTAATATCATCTGCATATTTATGATATCTGCAGAATTGCAACTCGCCACCTAGATCAGAAGTGTAAATATTGAATAAAGTAGGAGCAAGAAAAGACCCCTGGGGAACCCCCCTCTTAACCTTAACCCAGTTAGACAAGTCACCCTTACTATTCCCGATCCGTTCACACCTATTGCTAAGGTAAGACTCAAACAATTTAATAACTGAATTAGATAATTTAAAAGACTTCAATTTTCGAAATAAAAGGGTATGGTTTACCGAGTCGAGTGCCTTAGAGAAATCAAATAGTTCCACCGCTGTGACTTCTTCTCTATCCATTGCCAATTTAATATCGGTGGTGAATTCAAGCAAAGCTGTTAAGGTGCCATGCTTAGCTCTAAAGCCAGATTGCAAAGGGTCCACTAATTTATTCGTATCTAGAAAACCTGTCAGCTGGCGTTGAAAAATCCGCTCAAGCGGCTTAGACAAAGCGTTCAAAATAGAAATAGGACGGAAGTCATTGGGTGAAGAAGGCTTTGAGATCTTCGGAACAGGGCAGATGATTGCCATTTTCGATCTATCTGGGAAAATCCCACTCTGTAGCGAAAAGATGTAAATTTGCAACAGAATCGGAAAACTAACAGGCAGGGCAAGTCTGATCATTTTAATAGAAATACCATCTGGGCCAATAACATTTGAATGGACTTTAGAAGTTGTGTCCAATAAGGACACAGGGGAGATGTCTGTGAAGAAGAGATTACTATCATCAAAAGGATCTCCAAGCTGGGCTAGGGTTGGAGCCACTAAAGGAGACTGAATAGGTTGTGAAAATGCCCGCTGGAAATCCGAAGACATGAAGTCCACGGCGAGGTCTTCACGCTTAGGCGGAATTAGATGCAAATGTCGCAGTAAATGCCACACATTATCCTTTTTGTTCCTATTTCTGATGGCGTTGAAGTTATACTGGTTATGTGAGTCTCTGATTTTTGTATGTAGTAGGTTACGAAGTTTACGGAATTCTTTTTGAATAAGGGGATTCTTAGTTCTGTTAGCTAGCCTACGTTTTGAGTCACGGGCCTTCATTAAATTTCTGATTTCTGCTGTTAGCCATGTTGCTGCTTCTTTGCGTGAGCTTGGGACGAAGAGTGGCGCGAATTTGTCAAAGGCCTTGGTTAGAATAGCAACAAGCCTGTTTACCTTAGGGTTGACTTCCCCGTGTAAAATCAGATTGTCCCAATCATAGGTCTCTAGGTGGTCATGAAATCCCTGCACTTTAATATTATTAAGACTACGGATCTGCGTCGCAGTCGGTCTGGTTGGAAGCTTACAGGATAATTGGTATTCAATGTTGATCAGGTTATTAAGGGCTATACTCCGGATGCAGAATTCTAGGGATAATCAAAAGAATAAAAAACTTGAAGTCCAACTTTAAGATGAAATAAGACAGTTTAGTTGATTAAAAATTTAAATATCAATTTTGATACATTTCGAGCACTCGCGCCTGAGATACATTTTTCAGGAATCAAACTCTAACGCGACTCCTCGCCCTTTGTTAACTAACTAACGTGCAAGCCGCACCTTCTGGCATTTTCATCCTTGCCCTCTCCCTGATCTCTCGTGACTACTTCTCTCAGTGCAAGCTGAGATTTTTTTAGATTCTAGACTATTCTAGTGATTTCTCACTTCCGGCACACACATGTACCACCCATACAGACACATACATCAGAAGGTTTTCTGGAAAATTCCATAGCCTATAACAGTCGGTCATCCTACAATGAGTTTCTCCTCATACTTTAAGCTACTTCTTAAGAAAACACCCTTTTCTGAAGTGTTGTTGAAGATACGGTTATATAATCTCGAAATACAAAATCATCAAAATCTTGAGTATAACTCAAATTCTTTCAAATAGTTAGGAACCTTGGTATTTCGTTTATTTCTTGGTTCTTAGCTAACTTTCCGCGCAGTTTTAGATTCGGTTGGAGTCAGTATTCGCGCTCTGTTTCGGTTATATTTTTCCTATTCGTTTCGTCGTCGCTCACATTTTCAGAGTCCGTCATACAGTCGTCGTCTTTAGTTTTATTATTCGCATTCCAAATTTTTAACTGGCTAACGTGTGCGGTTGTTGAAGATCGTTTCGCGCCCTAATTTCTTAAACTTGTAACCGCGTAAGTATCGTTAGGTAAAACCTTTGTGATAACCAAAGGCCCTTTAAATTTTGACTGGAGCTTTGTTGACTCGTTCTTTAAACGCGTTGATGATTTCTAATCTCATTTTGCAGTTCCTAAGGAACGCGGTACGCTTCGCTATTTTCGGTTAAAAAACGCATTATGGCCTTCGCGAAACCGTGGAATGTACCCATACAGCGCTTCGAAAGGCGAAAGAACGGTTGATCCTATTTTCCAGCTTCGTACAACCAAAGCTCGCACGTAACGCAGGTAAAATTGTTCCGTTCAGGCGCTCTATAAGCCCATTGGCTTGCGGGTGACGGCTAGAATTCAATACATGCTTGATTCCATGTTCTTTTGTGAATTTTTCAAAACTTGGGACGTAAAGCACGTCCCCCTATCGGTTACGATTCTAGCAGGCGTCCTAAACCTTTCGACGAAATTTTACAATCTCATAATAGTACTTTTACCGCTCGTGTTTCGGAAAGCTTCGATTACAGAAAATTTGGTTAAATTCTCAATTATTCCGATAATATACTTATTTTTACGAGGAGTTTCTACAAACGGACCTAAGTGGTCAACATGGACGGCCTCGAAATGACGTTTACCTGGAGGAATTAGATGTAATTCGCCTTCTTGTCTGCCGGGCTTCCCTTTAGCCAGTATACATTCAATACAATATTCAATATGAATTTTAATATAATTTTTCATCCGCGGAAAGTAATAAAATTCTCGCACGCGAGCTATCGTCCTTTCGACTCCACCATGCGCTCGTAGATCATGATTATGTATTACGACAGTTTTCCGCATTGCGCATGGTACTACGTATAATTCTCTTTCTGTACCATTTTCTTTTTCGACGCAATACAACATTCCATCTTGTAACACAAAATTTTTAACTTCTCCCCTTTCTGCTTTAGTGCGCTCATTTTCGCTTTTACTTAAAATCTTAATCTTCTTAAGAAAATCAGGATCTGATCGCCGAAACATGAGCAACTCACCTTCGCGCGTTTGAACTAGATATGCATCTACATGAGCCTTTTGCTTGCCGCTTCTATGACGAATCGTGAAATCGAAATCTGCAATTATGCCAAACCACCTTACAATTTGGGGTTGTTTAGTTTTTAACACATTCATATAGATCAATTCTTGGCAGTCAGGGACTATTACAAATTTTATGCCGATTAAAAATGGTCTTAAACGCATTACTGACCATACTATCGCCATTAATTCGAGTTTGCTCGAGTGATACGCTGCTGACGTACTATAGATCATCACAATCGGTTGACAGGTTAACGTTTCCTTTAGCTCAATAAAACTTTTGTTTTGCTCTTCTCCCCAGATAAAATTTTTCGTACTTTTGGCATTATTACACCCTTTTATCAACATTGTTGATGGAGCAGAAATTTTCGCGAACGCCGGTACGAATCTTCGGAAAAAGCTCGCAAGACCGAGCAAAGATCTTACCTCATGCAGGTTTATCGGTTGTTCAAAATTTTTAATCGCTTCGGTTTTGGCATCGCTAGGTTGCATTACATCTTTTCCTAGCCTAAATCCGAAAAATGCGACCGATTCCAGCCCAATATGACACTTAGCGAGATTTAAAGTAAGTCCAGCTCCTTTCAATAAATCGAGAACGATTAGTAATTTCCGGATCAAATCTTCCCAATTTCACCATGTGCTCTACCTAACACCTTTTTCATCAGTTTAGCAAAAAAGAATGGTGCATTTGTTAAGCCAAAATTAACCACCTCAAATTGCCCTGTCTGAAATTCCGCAATGAACGCGGTCTTGACTTTGGCATCTTCTGATAGCGGAATTTGCAAAAACCTGCTCGCTAGATCTAGTGTAATGAAAAACTCTGCTTCTGACAAGTATTCTAGCGCATCGTCAAAATTTGGCATTGGATAATTAACTTTGACAGTTTTCGCGTTCAATGCTCGATAGTCAACTACCATTCTACCCGTTCCATCTTTTTTCGTACAAGAAAGGCAGAACTTGAAAACGACGACGTCGTCTCGGTGACGATCATCCCCGTCGATTATGTCTTTTTCAGTAATCGATTCTACTCGAGGTTTAGTTTCGGTAACGGGTTCGATACTAAGTATCGCCTCACCCACGGATTGACCCTCCTCTAATACTTGGGGTGTACACATTCCCTGTTCGATTTCTGGAGACAAGTCGAATGGGAATTTCTCGATATCGTGGAATTCAAATACTTTTCCTACTCTAATATACGTTAAGTCGGCTAATTCTGTAAAACTGCGTCCGACCATAACCTCAAAACTCTGTACGTCATCGGGTACAACTCGGAAAGTGACTTTGCGTGGCTTGACTCCATCAATTTTAAGGATTCCACTGACAGTACCGGATGATTCGACTAAATTTCCACTCGCACCAAAACCCTAAATTCGACTTTCCCGGATGTAATAAAAAATCCGGCAGCAATTGCTGCACCTATTTTAATAATACATACGGAGCTTCCCGCTTCCACAAAGGCTTGAAGCGGTGTGTCGTTGATAAAAACCGATTTAATAAATGTATCTATCGAACTATCCGTGCTTCTTTCGACCACATAGTTTACATTTTGTTCACTAGGCTCTTTTTTAACAGAATCTCTATTCGCGAATCGATCACATTTACTAGCCTTATGCCCGATTTTATCACAACTAAAACATCTTACCTTTTTCGTCGGTTCGCTACACGACTTACTAATATGGCCAGATTTACCGCAGTTGTAGCGCTTAATCGTGGCGCCGCTCTTTATATTCGTTGACTCTGCTGCCGTCGAAGTAGTCGCCGCTGACGTTCCCTTGATCGGATCCCCAAACTTCGATGCTTGTCGTTTGCTAAGGGAGTCATTTGCCCTGTCTTTCGTCGCTCCACGCGAACCACGTTGCTGTCCAAAAAGCTCCCGTCTTTCCAAGTCGACTCTCTCATACTCTTCAATTGAGTGCAGAAGATGATCGATGTCATAAAAAGATTTGGCTCGGATATAATCGCTCAGGTTTCGCGATCGAAAACCCTTGCAGATCTGCTTTCGCGCCTCACTGTCATTGAGTTCCAATTTTTGGCACAGACGATACTTTCGATGAAAATATGCAGTCGCCGTTCTCATTTTGGGCCTGTACGCATTGTGTCTGCCTCAATAATTTGTCGACTTTCGTCCGTTCATAAACGAATGTACCCCTGAAAATCATTAGGAAACTCGGCCAATCAACAGCGGTGGCAATGCGTGCCTCGTACCAATTACGTGCTGCTCCCTTCATATGGATCCTCACTGTCTCGAATGCCATAGCTGATGTCCAATTGTGCAACATTATGTAAGAAGCGAATTTCTTGATCTAAAGTTTTGCCTTATCAGGACCCTCAGTACCTTCGAAATTTTCAATGCTACGATGAAGATGAGGCATCACGTTGTATCGCGATCGTGGGTGCTGCATATTCTGTTGCAAAGCGAACATGGTATTTAGGATTTGCTGCACTATGGTCATCAGAGCCGCCATCATATGTTACATGTTGGGCATCTCTATTCCTGGATTAATTCCTGGATTCATTCCTGGTGCGGTCCCATTGAACGGGTGGTGATTCTGTCCTCCGTTTGGCACACCTCGAAGATACACAGGGTTGGTGGGCTGATTATTCGGTTGATTTTCCATATTGACGTCATCAGATCCAGTGTTCCCTGATGGTGCCTTTCGAAAAATTTCTCAAATTCGTTTTCATTTGTCATTAGCACAAATCACTTGCACACATTATTATTATTATTATATCATTAAGCCGTTTCCCTTTCGGGGTAGGCGTGAATTGCTCGGTGGTAAAGTAGTGAGACCCCGGATTCGGATTCAGCGATCCCAAAAACATATAGATATGCCGGTGTAGTCCGCCGGGCAGACCACTTTTTTTCTGTGTGCCGGTGTAATTAAATATATTTCTATACGTTTTCATTTTGCAAAACATCAATTTAAAAATTGTATACCCTTTTTTGAAGAAACTGCATTTAAATTTAACCAATCGCGCTTTCTTCAACGTTTTTATTACTTTTTCAGTGTTCAATTTCATGGATGTCAAGATTATAAAATGTTTTGGCAAATGCAATTTTATTTAAATGTCTGCAGAAACGGTTTCTGCATGATTTGATATGGGTTTAATATTTTTTCTGGCATCAACCTAATTTTGAAAAATTCTTATAAATCGACAATATTTACGGAAAATTCATCGTTATCCTGAAAATTGCGTTGAAAAAACACATTTTTAAAAATTAAGACGTGGCGACAATTTCAATTCGTCACGATTGCCAACTTGATGTGTTTTGCACAGAGCCGGCTTCAGGTGAAAAAATAAAAAGGGGTTGAAATTTGGAAGCTAAAGAAATAAAAGGTTGAATTATATCAATAATATTTAAGTTTCCTTATTATTTAATTAATATGTTCTTTATTTCTCAAACTCCCGGAATTAAAAAAAAAATGAAATGTCTGAAGGCGGCAGTGATTCTGTATACTTATAAATAAAAAATGGGGCCTATAATGATGCGCTTATATACATTTTTTAAATAGTTATATTTCAGAAATAACGAAATTTTGTTTTAATCTTTGATATCGAATTTTTTTTATATTTATTAAAATCCTTTTAAAATATTAAAATTATTCCCAATATTCACAAATATTTGAAAAAATCGTAATTTTTAAAATTCTTTGAATTTTCCTATATCTGTAAAATTAGATTTTTTTTCAGAAAGGGAGCTTTACTCTTTTGCAATAACGAATAAAATTTCTTTTATGAAATTGAATTTATTAAATGATCAAATTAATTAAATTACTTTACTCATTTTAGGCCCTGATAAAAGGTACATTTTTGATAAATCTAAGTATAATAAAATCTACAAAATCTGTACGTTTACGATTTTTTCTGAAAAAAAAATGATTGTAACAGAATTATAGCCTAATTTCATGATTTTCAGATTTACAGCACCCATCTGCACACGAGGTTTTTTTGTCACTATGCTCACCTCGCACGCTGTTTTATTAGATTTGTTAAACGTTTGTCATGAAAAAATTTGGTAATATGGGTGAAACTTGCTTTTTTTGTTAATCTCTGTAATTGTTGGTAATTTTAATTATCTGCATATACTTAAATTCTACTCAAATTGTGTATACTGAGTATAAGATAAATAGAAATAATTTTATTTATAGAGAAAATCTTCAAATAATTATCGTTCGTGTTCCAGGCAAAGATAAAAATGAGAGTCCAATTTTTCATGCTGAGGAAGGTCGCTATCTAGCAGATTGTAAGTGTTTATTAACAAAATTTGAATATCTCCAATATTTTATTATTAAAACATCTTTAATATTTTTAAAAATTTCCATTTCAGCACTTGGAGATCCTTTGATAAAAGGATTGGCAGAAGTGGCGAAATCACGTCCACAAGATCCGGTAACGTACCTTGCCTCATTCTTGTACAATTTTGTCAGGAAGAAAAAAACATCAGAACAGACTCATGTAATTTTATATTTTATTATTTTTATTAATGTAATCAGACTATAATAAATATCCAAAATTAATGTAAAATACTCTTTTTCAGATAATTATGTACGTTAGAAAATCGTTCTTTAAATGCTATAAACTCAAAAATATAACATTCAACAAGTTCTTAAATTTTTTTTCCTCTGGTAACAATTCATCAAACAGAAGCCCCTTTGACCCAGATTTTAAATTGAAAATGACGTTTTGGATCATACTTATGTGTTTAACAAAAAATTATAATTTTCTTTGCACAATAGACTTCAGTAGAATTATGCGCAATTAATGTTTTAACGTGATTTAAATTACTCTATAGATCAAAAGAAGCTGCTCTTAGAATAATGAATTTTTTTCTATAGGAAGCTAATGTTCTAATTATTGATGAACGAGAAGAAGAAACAAATGATAATGCAGAAGACGATCCTGGTTACCCTCAGAGTCCCGATATTGATCCTATGGAATCAAATTTTAATGGCACGAACCGAGTAGGATATTTGAAATATTTTTTACAAGAATTTCTATTTGAAATGAATAAATTAAAAATTACATGAACAAACAACATTTTTTTTTTCTAGGATGAACATGGCCAGTGCATTCTTCATTTTGCAGCAATTCGATCCCACGCAAAAGACGCACTATACCATCTTTTACAGGATGCACAGTTAAATGTGGGATTTAGAGATGAACTGTATCGAACTGGTAGGGACATAGCAGAACAAGCAAATATTCGAGAAAATATTGATGAAATTGATCGTTGGGTCGTTTATTTGGCGGCACGAGGTATGAATGATATTTAAGATATACGATACATTTTTTTTAAATTGTTTAAATCATAGCTCAATTATTTAAAAAATAGCCTCGACATTTTTTTAATTTACTACGCGGAAAAAGAATTAATGTTGGATCAAGAACGTATCGCTACGAATATGGACGATACAATATTTTCCTGATCTAAGGAAATATTTCTTGTCGAAAGAAAAAGTTTTTTTTTAATTATCATAAAAAAATATATATTGTATATACACTAAAACATTCCTGAGGGCGTAAAATACATTTTTTCAATGCCTCCGTTCGTGACACAAAATGCATAATTTGTTACCTTATCCGCCGGACTAGATAAATTTTCAACCAAAAAAGATGAATTCTCAACGAAAAATGTAATGCATAATTGATATATTTCTACCAAAAATAAATTTAATTTTAAATCACAAAACTGCTGAGTTCATCCAAGAAATATGAATTTTAAGCCAAAAAAATAATACAGTTTTCAATCAAATAGTTGAATGTTCAACCAAATGAATGGATTTCCCACGAACTAGTTACACTCCAAACCGAAGAGATGAATTTTCAACTCAAATGATGAATCTTCAACCCAAAAAAAAAAAAAAATTTAAGTCTCGAAGACGCGAACAATTACATCAAATACAGTACTCTTATATTCCCAATATAAAAAAATCCTCTCATAAACAAGGAAAATAATTTTGTTGACAAATTTAAAAACGATATTGTTAGGTTATGGTAGATCATGAAAAGTTCTTAATTTTGGTAATCGACGCGTCTCGAAGACGCGAACAAATATATTCGATACATTATAGTTGTATTTTTAATATAAAAAAGTTTTTCTTACATCAACAATATAAAAAACATATTTTTTCAATTTATAAAGCGGTATTGCTAGATCATAAGAGGTTATAGAAGATTAGTTAATAGGTGATTCGACGTGTCTCGAAGACACAAACAAACATGTCAGATACATAAATGTAGTACTCCTAATATGAACAATGTTTTTCTCATATAAACAAAATACACAATTTTTTTTTAAACTTCATAAATCGGTACTGGTCGGTCACAAAAAGGTTCATTAATAGGTCACTCGATGAGTCTCAAGAACGCGAACAAATACTCTACACGTAATATTGTCGTGTTTTAAATATCACCAAAGTTTTTTCATATAAACAGTAGGAACCATTTTTTTGAAACTTCATAAATCGGTACTAGTGGGTCATAAAAGGTTCATCAATAGATCAATCGATGCGTCTCAAGGACGCGAACAAATAATATACGTGTATTATTGTCGTATTTTAAATATCACAAAAGTTTTGCATATAAACAATAAGAACCATTTTTTTTTAATTCATAAATAGGTACTGGTGGGTCATAAAAGGTTTATCATTAGGTCAATCGATGCGTATCAAGGAATCGAACAAATATACTGAATAAAATATTGTCGTATTTTGAATAACAAACAAGTTTTTCTTATATAAATAGAATAAACTATTTCTTTAAACTTCATAAATCGGTACTGGTCGGTCATAAAAAGTTCAACAATAGGTCAATCGCTGCGTCTCAAGGATGCGAACAAATACTCTACATGTATTATTATCGTATTTTGAATATCAAAAAAAATGTATCATATAAACAGAATAAACCATTTTTTTAAATTCATAAATCGGTACTGGTGGGTCATAAAAGGTTCATCAATAGATCAATCGATGCGTTTCAAGGACGCGAACAAATTCTCTACATGTAATATTGTCGCGTTTCAAATATAAAAAAAAAAAATTATATAAACAGAATAAACCACTTTTTTGAAACTTTATAAATCGTTACTGGTGGGTCATAAAAGGTTCATCAATAGATCAATCGATGCATCTCAAGGACGCAAGCAAATAGTATACATGTATTATTGTCTTTCATTATTATCAAAAAAAATTTCCCGTATAAACAGAATAAACCATTTTTTTAAATTCATAAATAGGTACTGGTGCGTTATAAAAGGTTTATAAATAGGTCAATCGATGCGTCTCAAGGAAGCGAACAAATACATTGAATATAATATTGTCTTATTTTGAATATCAAACAAGTTTTTTTTACAGAATTAACTATTTTTTGAAACTTCATAAATCGGTACTGGTTGGTCATAAAAAGTTCACCAATAGGTCAATCTATGCGTCTCAAGAACGCGAACAAATACTCTGCATGTATTATTGTCCTATTTTTAATATCAAACAAAATTTTATCATATAAACAGAATAAACCATTCTTTTTTAATTCATAAATCGGTACTGGTGGGTCATAAAAGGGTTATCAATAGGTCAATCGATGCATCTCAAGGACGGGAACAAATACTCTACATGTAATATTGTCGTGTTTTAAATATCACAACAGTTTTTTTCATATAAACAGTAGGAACCATTGTTTTGAAACTTCATAAATCGGTACTGGTGGGTCATAAAAGTTACATCAATAGATCAATTTATGCGTCTTGAGGACGCGAAAAAATACTATACATGTATTATTGTCGTATTTCGAATATCAAAAAAAATTTGTAGCATAAACAGAATAAACCATTTTTTGAAATTCATAAATAGGTACTGGTGGGTTATAAAAGGTTTATCATTAGGTCAATCGATGCGTATCAAGGAAGCGAACAAATACTTTGCATATAATATTGTCGTATTTTGAATATTAAACAAGTTTTTCTTATATAAACAGAATAAACTATTTTTCGAAGTTTCATAAGTTGGTACTGGTCGGTCATAAAAGGTTCAACAATAAGTCAATCGATGCGTATCAAGGAAGCGAACAAATACACTGAATATAATGTTGTCGTATTTTGAATCTCAAAAAAGTTTTTCTCATATAAACAGAATAAACTATTTTTTGAAACTTCATAAATCGGTACTGGTCAGTCATAAAAAGTTCACCAATAGGTCAATTAATGCGTCTCAAGAACGCGAAAAAATACTCTACATATATTATTATCGCATTTTGAATATCAAAAAAAATTTCTCATATAAACAGAATAAACCATTTTTTTTTAATTAATAAATAGGTACTGGTGAGTCATAAAAGGTTCATGAATAGGTCAATCGATGCGTTTCAAGGAGGCGAACGAATATACTAAATAAAATATTGTCGTATTTTGAATATAAAAAAGTTTTCCTTATATAAACAGAATAAACCTTTTGTTTTTAATTCATGAATAGGTACTGGTGGGTCATAAGAGGTTTATGAATAGGTCAATCGATGCGCCTCAAGGAGGCGAACGAATACACCGAATAAAATATTGTCGTGCTTTGAATATCAAAATAGTTTTTCTTATGTAAACAAAAAAAAAACATTTTTCGAAACTTCATAAATCGGTACTGATAGGTCATAAAAGTTGCAGCAATAGGTCAATCGATGCGTCTCAGAGACGCGAACAAATAAGCTAGATATAGCATTGTTGTATTTCAAATATCAAAAAAGTTTTTCTCATATGAACAAGGTAGAATTTTTCTTTTTAAATCTCTAAACGCAAGAAAAAACTACTTCTAAATTGTCGATCTAGCTCAAAACCCTATCAAACCTGGATATAAATCGGAGCTACACTTAATCCAAATTTCATGATGGTAGCTATTTTACTTTTCGAGACATGGCGAAAAGAAAAAAATTACACACACACTCATACACACGGAAATTTGTTTTAAACTTTATTTTTGAACTCTTGGGGTCGAATTATATCAAAATATGTCAAAAAAGTATATTTGAAAATTTAGGTCATTACAAACCTCCCTCTATGAGGAAGCAATTTAAACCAGAAACAGCTGAATTCATCTAAAAATGACGAATTTTCCAAAAGAATAGTTTAATCTTCAACTAAAACATTAATTTGCAGTCAGAAAGATGAATTTTCCACTAAAAAGATTAATTTTCTATCAAAAAGGCGAATTTTCAACAAAATACATAAATTATGCAAATAATCAGGTTTTCGACAAAAATGTATGCGATATCTCGTAACAACACATTTTTAAGAAAAAGATTATGGTTTTGAATTTTTTACTAAGAAAAAGAATGTTAAAGAAAAATTTTCTGCAGGATAATATAAAATTATTATTAATTTTAAGGAGAGACTGAAAAATTAGTGGAGTTACTATTGGAAGGATATGATCACATTTTGGATGCCACGGATTCAGGAGTGAATATAGTCGATGTAGCTAATCAACAGGGACACGAAGCAACTGTTCAGTTTCTGCAATCGATACCTAATTACATGGTATGATCAAATATTTGGCTCAGTTTTTTAAAAAACAACAAAAATTGGGTTAAATTCAAGTTTAAACAAATATGAATTTTAAAAAATTTCAAAATTAAAGCATTCAGTTTTGAAATGCCAATTCCATAGCAACATTACCAAATTGTTTATTACCGTTTTTCATTTTAGATACTTTTAAAAGCAAGTTTTCATATTTTTTTATTAATTGCAAGTTTTAAACGTCAAGTCGAAACTTAAACATAAAACTAAATATATAATTTTCAAGTTCAATTTGGAAGTTTGAAAGTCTTCTAAATTGATAGTCTATTTAAAGCTGATTAGAACAGCTTTTCTTAATGATTTTTATAGCCCGAAATATCAAGAATCATTTGAATTTGAAATCATAGGAAATTCAATGTTTTCAGATAAGGAGAGAAGAATTGCACAGCGCCATACGAGCAGAAGATGCAGAAATGGTGAAAAGTCTATTAGAAAAAAATGGCGGTGGTGCAAAATTACTATGCGTTGGTAAAAATGTATATGGACGATCTGCACTTCACATTGCAGTTTTGAAAGAAAATGAAGAAATTGTGGAACATATAGTTCACATGTATCCAGAAACTCTAAGGATTGGTGATAATGTATGTCCTTATTAAATTAAAAAAAAAAATGAAACAAAAATTTGATATCCCAATTTAATTTTTTTTTATCTTTCATATTTTCTTTGCAGATGGACAGAACTGCTCTCCATTATGCAATGGCTTTAGAATCTATTGAAGTATTAAGCAATATTCTAATAAAAGCTGGAGCCAAACGAGTGAAGAAAGACTTGGTAAAAGATTCTTTATCTCTCAATTTCTATACTTTCATTTTGAAAAAAGCTTAAACTTATATGAAAAATATTATTTTGAAACAAAATTATAAGTAGTATAGCTATGACATTTCTGGAACATTTACCGACTGAGGGTAATTATCGGGTGCTGGTAACTCAGCATGGAAAAGAACCCTACCCGGTCGGTAAATGTTCCAGAACTATCATAGCTATACTACTCTAATATTTTTGTAATTTATGGTATCGAGTGAAAATGAATACAATCGGATTACAATTGCTTGAGACATTTTTGGCATACGATAGTAGGCTCCTTCAGTTAATTATTCTGAAAATCTGTTTACACATTATGTGGGAAATACAATACAATTTTGATTTCTTAATTATCTGCGCAGATTTGATTAACATGATAATTGTCATTTTTTATAAAAATATCGTTGAATAATTTTTGAAGAGTAATTACAAAAAACTATTTTTATTCTTTTATTATTACAGCTTATTATAATTACGTGTGTTCATAACAGTTAATGTACAATTCAGTTAATATTAAAATAAATAATTTTGTAATGCATTCTTGTAATAACTATCAATAATGATTCGCTAATACTGAAGAAATTAAAAACTATATCTAAATCTTTTGTTTGAAATCTTCAGAAATCTACATTTTGTTTAAAATTTTTTGAAATCTTTATAAGTTTTAAATCATTTTTGAATCTTTTAAAAACTTCTAAGTATCTCTCAAACTGACTCAAATTTTTTCCAAAATTTCTAATCTTGTAGAATTGAACAATTTTGCTTTAATATCTTTTATACTCTTTTTAAAAATTTTAGAAAATCATTTGAAATGTTTTGGAATATTTTTCAATTCTCTTTTAGAATTCATTTTATAAAATAAAAATCATTCGACATTTTCCCATGAATCTGAAGAAAATGTTTTTATTCTATTAAAACTTTTCAAAATTCTTAAAACGCTTCTAAATTTTGATTTTAATTTCTCTTACAGTTTGAAAAAATGTTGCATAACTAACCTTCTAAATATTTTTCAAAATTATTTGTATTTTTCCTTGAATAAAAAAAGCTGCAAAATTGAAAAAATTGCTGTAAAATCTTCCGGATTATTTTTTCTCAAGTTTTGAAATCTTTTGAAATGTTTTAATATTCTCTTAGAATTATTTTGAAAAAATAATAATTTGACATTTTTTCGGGAATATTAAGAACTTGGTTTTCATTCCCCTGAAACCATTTAAAATTCTTTAGAAGCAGCTTTTTTCGACATTAAAAAAAATCTTCATTTTGGTTTAATTTTTTTCAAATCTTTACAAGTTTTACATTATTTTCGAATCTTTTAAAAACTTCTAAATATCACTTCACTTTACACAAACTGTTTCTACAATTTTTTTTATTCTTGTAGAATTGAAAAATGTTGCTTTAAAATGTTATATACTCTTTTTCTCAAAATTTTATAAAATCATTTGAAGTGTTTTAAAATATATATTTTTTTTAATTTTCTCTTAGCCTTCATTTTTCAAGATTAAGAGTCATTTGAAATTTTCCCATGAATCTCAAGAAAATGTTTTTATTATCTTAAAACCTTTCAAAATTCTTAAAACGCTTCTAAATTTTGTTTTAAAATCTCCAAAGATCCACATTTCGTTTTAAATTAATTGAAATCATCTCAAATTTTTAATTATTCTTGAACATTGTCAACAATTCTACTCCTTCTAAATATCTCATGAAATTATTTTTATTTTTCCTAAAATAAAAAAAAAAATCTGCATAGTTGACAAAATTGCCGTAAAATCTTTCGGATTCTTTTTTTATCTTTTTGGGGAATCCTCAATTTTTTTAAATATTCTATTTAATTTAATTTAAAAAAATAAGAAATCATTTGAAATTTTCCCAGGAATCTTAAGAATTTTTTTTTCATTCTCTTGAAACCATTCAAAATTCTTGAAAAGCATCTTTTTTCGAAATTGAAAAAAATCTACATTTTGTTTGAAGTATTTGAAATCTCCTGAAGGTACAAATTATTTTCGAATCTTTTCAAAACTCCTAAAACTTCTATATATCTTTTGAAATAATTAAGTTTCCCTGTAATTTTGTTTAAATCCTGAAAAATTAAAAAAATTGTCTGAAAATCTTCCAGATACCTTGTTGGCCTATTTTGAAATCTTTAAAACTTAAAATCATTTCTTTAAAATAAGACCTAAATCATTTCAAATTTTCACAGAAATCTTATTGTCGTTATAGGTAATTTTTTATCACCGGTACCGACAGAAAGAAAATTTAATTAAATTAAAAAATTTACTTAATAAAATAAGATATTGTAAGTTTTTGTCCATTATTTGATTTTGTTATCTCTTTAAAAGTATGCAAAGGTTTATAATGTATAGTGATGCCAAAATATTAATAACAAAATTATTTCCCATTATTAAAAAATCATTTACAATTAAAATTTTGTCTCTTATCAATAATGCTTCGCATAATTCAGTACTGAATTTTCTCATGAAATAAAAGTACTTATATAGAAATTTTGATTTACAAAATTGATGGTGCAGAAAATTCGCAGTCTTTACTAATAGCTTTTCCCGCTTTTATTTAATTCCCGGGTTGCCCAGTTAGTAGACATCCTGTAAATTCTATTTTCACAAAATTATATTAATTTCAAACATTTGATTTAAATTTACAGAAATCAAGACAACCCACCTACTATTACATGAACAAATCGGAAATTCAACTTCTTCAAGAAGAAGAAATATTACTGTCAAGCTAGATTTATTACTTAAATTGAAACTGACTGGATTAAATCATGTTGAGAGATTTGTAAGGAGTAGAAAGAGCAAAATCATCATTTTCACAAATGCAGTGAAAAGAAGACGTTCTTTTCTGTATAAAATATTGAAACTATTTGATATTTATTAAAATCTCCCGTTGCTTGCGTATACGAAATATTAATATTTATTAATGAATTATATCTTCCACAAAAAACGATATCCAATATTTTTTGTAAAATGTATAAAAAGATTATCTTTTTTATTCGTGTTCCCTCCTCCTTTCAATCTTTTCAATGTTTTGTACAATTTATACTTTAAGGCTACGTTATGAATTTTGAGAATTTAATTTGTTTAAACTTTAGTCTCCTTACACTACTCCTTGTTAACGAATGAAGTGTGCTAAATCTCAAAATGCTCAATATGAAATAATAATTTTGAAAAAATATGGTACTGATTGTAATCTTGATATCTTACAATGATGAGCAGAGATCTTGAATGTGAAAAAAGAATGACAGTATTAAAACGATTATCTATGTATATGTTATCTACTATAAAGTTGGTCTGTATGTATGTTGTAATTCTTTAAATATAATTGTGGATCGACGGTTAAATTTGTATTTATTTACCTAAACGATAAGCCAATTCTATGATAAATAAATTACTCTTAAAATTAAAACCCTTAACTCTAACTATTATAACGTTGGCTACTCAAAATTAAGGAGTACCACCCATTTCTACACAATTACTCGTATATTGCATAAAAATATAATGTACACAAAGTATACTGATGTTAAACAGCTCTCTAAATTTGAATTAGTAGAAGATTATCTACAGCTACAGTCACACTTTTCAAACTCGCACCAATGAAGGTGGAATTAGCTCTAAATTCAGCAATCATTTCAACAAGCTGCAATATCTAGTGGAGACTTTTAAATTTTTGTTTAGAGATTTTTGAGGATAATCAAATATGATGAAACTGCTACTTTTGCGTTATTCAAATGCATAGATTCATTTTGTCTTACTTTAATGGTTTGTTTATCCTCCCTGGCCGCATGGATGACCATAATTCTGAGCTTCTTTTCTTTCTTTTGGAGGTTATTTCCTTTAGCACTAGGTCTATCGGCAGATCCTCCTGTTCCGCCAAGGTTATCCTCCTGGTAAGAGCGAGACCTATCCGAACATTGCTATTTCAGAGCTGATTCTGTTTTCAGTAAGATGTACTCAACTAAGTAGATTATAGATGGAGCGGTAGGTAGGTGTCATTTTTTCCCTGTAGTTTTTTCGCGACCATAGGAAAACGACAGCCGAAAATGACTGGCCCTAATTGGCCATAATTTATAATAATATCGTCTAAACATTATAAAGTAACTTCTATTCTTCTATTCTTCTATTCTTCTATTCTTCTATTCTTCTATTCTTCTATTCTTCTATTCTTCTATTCTTCTATTCTTCTGTTCTTCTCTTCTTCTCTTCTCCTCTTCTTCTCTTCTTCTCTTTTTCTCTACTTCTCTTCTTTTCTTCTTATCTTCTGCTCTTCTTCTCTTTTTCTCTCCTTCTCTTCTTCTCCTCTTCTCTTCAACGCTACCTCACGTCTTATCTTCTTCTCTCCTTCACCTTTTCTCTTCTTCTCTTCTTCTCTTCTTCTCTTCTTCTCTTCATCTCTTCTTCTCTTCTTCTCTTCTCCTATTCTTCTCTTGTTCTCTTGTTCTCTTCTTTTCTTCTTCTCTTCTTCTCTTCTTCTCTTCTTCTCTTCTTCTCTTCTTCTCTTCTTCTCTTTTTCTCCGCTTCTCTTCTTCTCTTCTTCTCCTCTTCTCTTCTTCTTCTCTTCTCTTCTTCTCGCCTCACCTTCTCCTCTTCTCTTTCACCCTTCTCCTTTTCTCGTCTTCTCGCCTTATTTTCTCCTCTTCTTCTCACTCTATCTTCTTCTCATCTTCTCGCCTCACCTTCTCCTCTTCTCTTTCACCCTTTTTCTCTTCTCTTCTTCTCCTTTTTGTCTCTGCTTAGCTTCTTTTCTTCTTCTCTGCTTATTCTCTTCTCGCCCTATCTTCTCCTCTTATCCTCTTTCACCCTCTTCTTCATCTCCTCTTTTTTCCTGATTCAATTCATCTCATCTTTTTTGCTTCTTTTCTTCTCTTTCTTTCTCTTCCTCTCCTACGACCTTCTCTCCTTTTTTGTTTTTTGCTATTTTTTTCTTCTTTACCTCTCTTCCTCGCTTCTTCCCTTCTTATTCCCTTCTTCTCGCCTTACTTTCTCCTCTTTTACTCTTCTCATCCGCCATATAGATTTTTATCAAAGTGATTAGAAAATTTATATTACTATCTTATATTACCAAATATAAACTTTTCCAAGTTTATAAACTCTTAAATTGAAATCTTTTTCCCTGAATCTCTTCTTTTCTTTCCTTTCTTCCTCTTCTTCTTTTCTCTTTTTCTGTTTTCTCCTATTTTAATCTTCTTCTCTTCTTCACTTCTTCTTTTCTTCACTTCTTCACTTCTTCTCTTCTTCTCTTCTTCTCTTCTTCACGTCTTATCTTCTCCTCTTCTTCTCCTTTTCTCTTCATCTCGCCTTATTTTCTTCTCTTTTTCTCGCCTCATCTTCTCTTCTTCTTCTTGCTTCACCTTCTCCTCTTCTCCTCTTTTACCCTTCTTCTCTCCTCTTTTTTTCCTCTTTTTCTCTGTTTCATTTCTTCTCTTCTTCTCTGCTTATCTTCTTCTCACCATATATTCTTCTGCCCTTATCTTCACCTCTTCTCCTCTTTTCCCTCTTCCTCATCTCCTCTTTTTTCCTAATTCAATTCTTCCCTTCTTCCTTTATTTTTTTATTTTCTTTTTTTCTCTTCCTCTCGTCTCTTCTTTTTTGTTTTCTTCAATTTTTTTCTTCTTTATCTCTCTTCATCGCTTATTCTCTTCTTCTCGCCTTATCTTCTCTTCTGCTACTCGCCTTACCTACTCCCCTTCTCCTATTTTACCCTTCTTCACTCCTCTTTTTCTCCTCTTTTTCTCTGCTTTATTTCTTCTCTTCTTCTCTGCTTATCTTCTTCTCCCCTTATCTCCTTCTGTCCTTATCTTCTCCTCTTCTCCTCTTTTACCCTTCTCCTCACCTCCTTCTCTTTCCTTATTCAATTCTTCCCTCCTTTTTTTATTTTCTTTTTTTCTCTTCTTCTCTTCTCTTCGTCTCTTCTCTTCTTTTTTGTTTTCTTCTATTTTTTTATTTTTTTTCTCTCTTCATCGCTTCTTCTCTTCTTCTTGCCTTATATTCTCCTCTTCTCCCCTTTTACCCTTCTCACCCTTCATATAAAATTTTAATCAAGTTGATAGAAAATTTAAATTTCTATCTCATATTTTCAAATATAAACTTTTTAAAGTTAATTAACTTTTAAATAAAAATCTTTTTCCCTAATTCTCTTCTTTTCTTCTTTTCATTCTCTTCCTCTCTTCTCTTCTTTTTTGTTTTCTTTTATTTTTTTATTCTTTTCCTCTCCTCATCGCTTCTTCTCTTCTTCTCACCTCATCTTCTCCTCTTCTCCTCTTTTACCCTTCTTACCCTTCATATAAAACTTTATTAAAGTTAATATCTTCTTGAAGGAATATTCTTCTCTTATTTTCTTCTCCTCTTCTCCTCTTATTCTCTTCTTTTCTTCTTCTCTTCTCCTCTTGTTCTCTTGTTCTCTTCTTCTCTTTTACTCCTATTCTCTTATCAATAATCAGAATTGCATGAACTAGTTTGACATCGCGGAAAATTGAATAAACGGAAGAAGTCCAATACCAAATTTTGAAAATGATGATTGAAAATCGTGACTTATCATACAAATTCCCTAAAATGAATCTTAGAAAGTTTCCATTTTTTCCTACAATGTTCCCTCTATTTTAATATTTTTATTTTCAAAACTCGTCCTAGTGATTGTTACGCTTGACAAAATACTGCTCGTAATTCGTTAGTCTGCTGACGACGTTTTAGCGCCAGAGCACAACGCTGAGTCGAATAAAAAGCGAGCTCGGTTATGCAAAAGTGAGAAATTATGCAAAGTATGCTAAGGTTTGACGTGCTGAGGCTATCTGGCTGTCTGTTGAAGCTCAGGACAGGAAGGAGGGGCTCGAAGTTTCGAGCAAGGAAGGGGATGGTTTTGAAGACTTGATGGTTTGGAGGTTTGGGGTCAGGGGTTGAAACGTGTCGATAGAATCGCTCAAGAAAGCTTCCATGATCAACCATGTTTTTGCGCTTTTAACTCTTACATATAACCTTTTAGCCACCAACCTCGCCAACTTTCACTTCAGATTCGATCTGAATTCTAAACCTAATTTCTCATCGGGTTTCTGCTCGAATTTTAAGCGGAATCCTACTTACGAATCTCATGAATGGGGAATTAAGATTCACCAAATGAAAGCTGATGAGGGGATGGATGAGGGAAGAGGACCCTTGTTTACGAAAAAAGTCGATAAAAGTCGTTAGCTTGCATTGTAGGGGCGAAATATAGTAATTGAATTTCCAAATCTGTTATGCAATCAGATTTACTGGAAAGGGGAAAGTTCCAAAATAATAAATACAAAAGTGACAAGGAGGGCGGAGTGAAAATGCTAAAATTAATTAAATCTTTTTTAAATTCAAAATTTCTGGCGAATGTGAGAGAACGAAAAAATGTTTCGATCTTATGCTCTATCAAAAAGCTTCTTCATTGAGATATATTCAAACCACTTTCATAAAAATGATTCGCTTGATCCGATAGCAAGCATCATCAGTTTCATAATTTTTTTTTTGAAGTATATAAAAAACAACTATCATCGGTTTTCTAAGCAGAATATAGATAAGAAGGATATAAGATGTACAAAACATCTTATATTTGAAAAAGAGCAGAAAAATTGTTAAAAGAATAAAAAAAGGGTAAAATGCCATTATGGTAATCCTCCTAGGTTTTTTATATTCTTTCCAAAACTTATAAGTTTAATATACCAATAAGCAGTCATTGCTTTCCAATGCTCCACATTACAATATTTTAAAATTTCTAGGTAAACCTGTTCAAAAAATGTCAGGAACAAATTTTTTATTAGAGATAGCTGGAATTTAAAAATAAAACTGATAATGTTATTATTCCCAACAATAATAAAATGATTTTCTAAATCAACTTGTTTCTTGAATGAATTGAACAGTCTTGCACAAATTCCTTATGATGACACCTTTTTTCGTTACGTTGATGATATCTTCGTCTGTGTTTCTGATGATCAAATTCATAATTTTGTTACTAGATTCAGAAACTATAACCCTGCACTTAATTCAGCAGCTAGATTTGAAAAGGGCAATCAAATTAATTTCTTAGATCTTATTATAATCAGAAAAGATGAAGTTGTCATTGCAAATTGGCTTAGGAAACCTATGTGTTTGGGTGAATTTTTATTTTAGATTAGATTCAGAGCTGTATCCGATAACAGATTTACAATAGCTTGTATACAGATATTGAAAAATACTTTAAAAATTGATAATCATTTAAATTCTTTCCTTGACAAATATGTTAATAAAAGATTGGATCTTATCAATTTCAATCATTCTAACCACCCGGTCCTTATTACACAAAAGAATAATTTCTTCTATCCTCATAGACTTTGTTCTTCTGTTTATTGCTGAATTTCGTCAAAATTAAACAATTCTGTTTTAACAATTTGAGAAAACTTCAATCTTTCAATCCCAAAAAGACATTGTTAATTATGTAGATAACTTAATAGATACTATTAATCAATAATCACAAAACCAGATAAAGGAAGTATTACAGTAGCGATCCGTATTGATTTTTATACTAATAAAATGTTGCATATCTTTAATGATGAAGATTGTTTTTAATTGGTTCCTAATAATCTCACCAAGATGCTTCAAAAAGGGACTTAAAATTTTAGAAAGAATGAGAACTACTAAATATTTAGGTAATAATATTAAAAGATATGATATTGATACAACGAGTACTAATCTCTCCTTAGACTGTGGCGCTGGTAAAGCTCACAAAGCTGACTACACTCTACGACCAGTTATTTCAACAATAGGTTCTCTAACTAGAAAATTGGAAAAATTATTGAGTAAAATTATTGAAAAATAAATGGAAATCACAGAAACATCAATTAAAAATAGTCATGCTTTCTTAAAACTAATAGAAAATGTCATAATAACTTTAGATCACACATTTCTCTCTTGTAGCAATAGCTGTTTCCAAATATCCCTTATGAAATACCAAAATGTCGAAAAAACAATTTATCGATGTTATAAAATATGTCTTCTATACAGTAGATTTCATATTTAATAATAATTTTTATGAACAAAAGTTTGGAACTTTCATGTGATCCATTTTGTCTTCTATCATAGCTAAAATTGTTATGGAGGATTTAGAGAATGAAGTTTTCCAAAAAATTTATTTGAATATTTATTTGTATGCAAGATATGTTGATGATTCAGTACTTAGTGTATATAAAAATATTGTTAACAATCTTCTTAATGCTTTTAATAGTATACACCCAAGATTACAATTTACTGTTGGAATTGAAACTGAAGGAAAATTAAATTTTCTTTATATGACTTTGATCAAAACCTATGAAAGACATATTATCACTGACTGGCATAGGAAAACTATTTTTTCAGTAAGAACACTTAGCTTTTTCACAAATCACTCTACTCAAAATAATATAGGAATTATTAAAATTTTTATTGATGAGCGCTTAATTTATCACATCCAGTTTTCCATGAAAAAAATTTTGAACTATGTAAAAAAATTCTTTTTCTGAACCATTATCCTTTTGAGTTCATTGATAAACATGCGCATAACGGAATGAATTATATTAAAAACAAAAACAATGATCAAAATAAAATTAACTTAGAAGATTAAAATACATTTAATGCTGTTGTTCGTTCATATTTTGGTAAAATCTCGAAGATTTTTAAATCAATTTTGGGGAAATTTGGTTTAAATACTATTTATAAAGTTATTTTTGAGAGCAATATGATTGTAAAATTGAGAAGAGATAAATATACAACGTTAGACAAAAAATGTTAGAAAAGGAAAACTCTCTCCTGAAATGTGCAGCCTGTTAACCTTGAAGGTGACATTTCAAGGTCACGTTTATGGTTTTCCAGTTTTTTGCGTATGTCTCTGATGGCTTTTGACGGATTTTAATCTACCTGGGTCAAATCAAAGATCTTTTGAAAATACACTTAATAAATTTTTTCGACATTTCATGGCACGAAATTCAAATTTTGACCGGAATTGCAATATTTTAGGTAGAACTTTTTAGAAAAAATAATGCATACATTAGCGAAAAAATTCACACAGGCTGCTATCTTAATATCTCAATGGTTTTGAAGTAATGCAAACTAATAAGAAAATTTCTTTGACATTAAAAAAATTAAACAAAAATGGTAATCCAATTATTGAATTTTTAAACCAAGAAGACGAATTTCCAACCAAACAATTGAATTTTCCACCAAAAAGGTGACTTTCTAAGAAAATTGTAGAATTCTGAATAATAACAATAAATTCAGAACCGATTAATAGAACTTTTAACAAAGATGATTTTTTAACAAAAACATTGTATAGTAGATTTTTCAACAGAGAATAATTAACTTTCAACCACCAAATTTTTTGGTTTTTCTTATCAGTTGGCATTACTTTGATAATTTTAAAATACTAGGGTATATAACTGAGAATTGTGGTTAAAAAGTAAAGATAATTTTCTACTACACAGCTGGGTTTTCGAAAAAATGGTAAAAATAAGTACTTGTTATTAACTTTTTTCAAAGTGGAAAACCAATTTCAAATAAATGTGAGAACCATTCCCTAGCAGAGAATGTTGTTGAGTAATAACAATTTCCTTGCCTGAATCTTTAAAGGATATTGAAAGAACTCTTGAAATGAATTCCGTCGCTTTTTGCTTCCTCATAGAGGAAGCTTTCTGGTGATAAAATTTTTCAAATTTATATATTTAAGCCTTACTCAATTTAAAAATGTCTAATACAATGTTCTAAGCAATTGTTCGGATGTGTGCGTGGATGTCACACTTTTTTGTGAATACGATAACTTAAAAACGGTTGCAGATACATTGATGAAATTTGGAGGGCTTATTTTCACAACTGATATCTTAAAACTCATTAGAGAATTTCTAAAAATATTTATTGCCTTTTTTTCAGCACTTAATAGTATTTCAAAAATTAGCTTTTTATAATGAAACTTTTTTCATTAACATAACTCAGAGTTGATACAAGAATATTAAACATTACTTGGTTCGAGACGAATCAATTGACATATGATATTAATAATATTATTATTATAATACTAATTGTATAATAATAATAAGATTTATGTACTATGATTTATGTTCTACCATAATTTATGTTCTACCCATGACTGATGTATGAACCTCTCATAGTAGGAGATGTACAAAAAATACAAAGTAACTTCAAAGTAACTAAAATTGAAGTTCCAAGTTACAGCAAAAATCGTAGCTAAGTTACGTTACAAGTTACTTTTTAAAATTGTAACGAAGTTACTCTGAAATTTACAAATAACATAACTTTCCAATAACTCAGTTATTTGTAAGAAGTTATTACCCAACTATGATATCAAGTGTATGTAGATGTTCGCGTCTCCGAAATTTCCGTGAAGTTAGCACAACAACCATAAAATATCCAACTTTTGCATAATGGAATCGTTTGGTCATCATTTGGTCATGTTTGGAAACCAAATTTTCTCGTTTGGATGGAAAAATTCAAAAATATATTGAGTTTTCAAAATTGGAGTGCTAACTTCACGCTGCACAACAAATTTATTTATTTTTTTTTTTTTTTCAAAAATTCTTTGACCAATGTTTTTCATTTTTTCATTTTTATGAAGCGGGGATGAGTGTGATGAAATTTTTTTTCTACTTTTCAGGAGTAAAAAGTAAGTAAGTAAAGTACCGAGAATTTCCAAAAATTTTGAAAATTTTTGGATTATATAAATGTTTGTATACTTTTAAAATTTCTAAGATGTTAAAAATCTCTAAAATGTTCCAAATTTCTGAAATTATAAAAATTATCAACATTTCTGACTTTGATGAAATGTTCAAATGTTCTAAAATTTCTAAAATTATTTAACTTTCTACGATCATCATAATATATAAAATGTTCAATAATTTTTAGATGATCAAAATTTCTAAAAATTTTCAAATTTTTTGAATTATCAGAATTTCTAAAATGTTACAAATTCATAAAATCGTCAAAATTTATAAGATTATAAAATCATCTCAAATTTTCGAAATTGATAAAATTACAAAAAAATTTCAAAATTTTCAAAATTTATAAAATTACCAAAATTTCTTAAATTTCTAAAATTTCCAAAATTATGAAAATTTCTAGAATTATAAAAACATGCCTAAATTGAAGAAATTATAAAAATTTCTGAAATTTTTAAAATGTCCAAAATGTCTAAGATGTCTAAAATTTTCCAAATTTAAAAATGTTAAAAAGTTTTTAAACTGTTTTCAAAATTTTCAAATTATCAACATTTTTACAATGTCTGAAATTTCTAGAATTTTTCACATCTCTAAAATGATCAGAATTTCGAAAATTATCAAAATTTCTCATTTTTTCAAAATTTCTCATTTTTTCAAAATTTCTAATGTTTTCGAAAATTTTTAGAATTTCTCAAATTTCTTTAAATTTACTGCAGATTTTCAATATTTTAAAACTTTTCAAAACTTTCTAAATTCCCTCAAAGAACTTTAGATAAGTTTTCAAATTTTGGAAATTTAGTAAATTGTAGAATATTTGAACATTTTATAAAATTCAGAAGTTTTGATAAATTTTTTTTATTTCTGTAATTTTAGAAAGTTCGAACATTCTATAAGATTCAGAAATTTTCATATTTTTTTGAATTTTTATAATTTTAGAAATTTTTAGTTGAAAATTCAATTATTTGGTTGAAAATTCAACCTTTTGGTTAAGAATCAACTTTTTCTTGAAAATTCAATTTTTTCGTAGAAAAGTCGTCTCTTCTGCTTAAAAGTTCAGAAATATCCTGAACATGTTCACTTTCATGTTCAAAAATAACTTTTTTGTTAAAAATTTATCTGCATTCTAGAAAATTCGGTCTTTTTTTTTGTTGAAACTTGAACTTTTCTTTAATTTGGTCTTTTTGGCTTGAAATTTTAAAATATTTGGCTTGAAATTTCAAATACTTGGTTGTACTTAGGAATTTTCTTTTGGTTAAAAATTCAACTATTTAGTTGAAAATCCAACAGTTTGGTAAAAATTGGCTTCTTGTTGAAAATCAAACTGTTTTGTAGAAAAGTCGTCTTTTTTTACTAGAAAGTTAAGCAATTTGAGAAAAATTTCAACTTTTTTTTACAAACTAACTTTTTTGTTGAAAATTCATCTGCTTTCTTGAACATTCGTCTTTTTGGTTGAAAATTCAACTTTTTTGTATAAAATTCGCCTTTTAGGTTGAAAGTTCAACATTTTTTTTAATTTCCTCGCTTTTGCTTAAAATTTCAAATATTCTATTGTAGTCAAAAATTTTCTTTTGGATGAAAATTCATATTTTCAGAGAAAAAAATCATCTGTTTTGTAGAAAATTCGTCATAGTGGTTTGAAAATTCAACTATTTTGTTAGAAAATTTAAGTATTTGGTTGAAAATTAACTTTTTGTTGAAAATTCAACTGTTTTGTAGGAGAGTCGTTTTTTTCTAAAAAATTCTACATTTTTTTGAAATTCGCGTTTTTGTTCAAAATATAAAATATTTCGTTTTCATGCAACTATTTGGCTGAAAATTATTTTTTAAGTCCATTTTTGGAGAAAATTTGCCTTTAAGGTTAAGAGTTCAACTTTTTATTAATTTCGTCGCTTTTGTTTAAACTTTCAAATTTTCTGTTGTAGTCAAAAATTTTCTTTTGGATTAAAATTAATTTTTTAGATGAAAATTCATATTTTCAGAGAAAAAATACATCTGTTTTGTAGAAAATTTGTAATTATTTGTTTGAAAATTCAACTATTTTGATAGAAAATTTAAGTATTTGGTTGAAAATCCAACTGTTTGGTTAAAAATGAACTTTTTGTTGAAAATTCAACTATTTTGTAATACAGTCGTCTTTTTTTCTTGAAAATTCTATTTTTTTTTTTAATTCGCATTTTTCTTAATATATTGAATATTTTATTGTACATGCAACTATTTGGTTGAAAATTACATATTTTTGAATGAATGTTTCGTTGAAAATTCATGTTTTCAGGTTGAATATTCAACTGCTTTGTAGAAAATTCTTCTTTTTAGTTGAAAATTAAAAATTTTGTTTGTTCGTCGTTTTTGCTTGAAATTTCAAATATTTGGTTGCACATGCAACTATTTGTTTGAAGAATATATATAGTTCTTTTTAAAAATCAATTTTTTGTCGTTGAATATTCAACTATATGATTGACAATTCAACTATTTTGTAAAATTAGTCTTGTTATTTGAAAATTAAAAAAAATTTACAAAAATTTCAACTATTTGGTTGGAAACTAATTTTGTTGTTGAAAATTAAGCTCATTTACAGAAAATCCGTCTTTTTGGCTGAAAAAGTTACCTTTTTTTAAATTCTTCTTTTTTGTCCAAAATTTCAAATATTTATTTCTTAATTTAACCATTTAGTAAAAAATTATTTTATTTCAAGTTGAAAATTCAACTATTTGATTGAAAATTAACTTTTTTGTTAAAGATTCATCTTTTTAAGCAACATATGTCATTGAAACTAAATGAAACTTTTTCCAATTAACTGGCTAAACTTATCGAGCATGACTCGGTAAAATTTGGAGGAAACTGCCGATTTATATATTTCAGTTTCCGCGAGAATTGCACGAAGCAGGGATATTAGTTTGGGCAGTTTCTTCCAGAGTTTGGTCACAAGAGAACCGAAGGCGTTGCCAGTTGCAGCAGAGGCCGTTTGTAATTTTCCGCTCGATGTAGCATAAGCTTCCTGGCATGATTCAGGATTCAGGATACTTTTGCCTGTTTGTCGAAGCCGGCCAAAAGGATTTCATTACGTTTTCGATAGCCAGCAGTTTAAATATTTTGCGTTCCATTTTTTTTTATTCTATTTTCTTCTCTCGAATTTCTACCAATTTTCCATTTTATCAATTTCCACGATACTTGTGTACCTAGTCTCTGTCTGACTGATGAAAACATGTTTCACTGAAAACTAGTGCTTTCATAAAAACGAGGATTTTTATACGTTTCAGAGCAAAAAGTTCTCAGCGGAAATTAAAATTTGCGAAAGCTGAATGAACAAATACAGGGTTCAATCGTCATCACCTCAAAAAAAAAATATAATAATAATAACAAAAATAAATAAAAAATATTCGCAACTATCGGAAAAAAGATTTGTTGATGGAAAGAAACATCTGTGATTAAAAAAAAATTTCTTTTTATGATAAATTTTAGTTTAATTTAAAATTATTATTTTCAATTGGAGGCATTTTTTGATCAAATGAAAAAAAATATATGTTAAAGAAACGTTTTCTTTAATTCAAAACAAATATTTTTCTAAGAGAAATGGCATCAATTTCCAAAAATACTAGCAAATAGAAGTATAAAAGATGAAAGTTTCACAGGAAGAATTCAAATTTGCATTTTTTGTTTGTTTGTCAATAAACGATTTAAATTAAACGCTAGCATATTTTCAAATTAACAATTTCAACAAAAAATTCGTCCTCTTGGATTAAAAATTTATGCTTTTTGGCAGAAAAGTCACGTTTCTTGATTGAAAATAGAAGTTTTTTTGTTAAATATTTATTTTCCTATTTGAAAATCCATCTTTCAACTAACAAATTTGTCCTTTTGACTCAAATATTCAACAATTTGATTTTTGTTTGAAGTTCAATCTTTCTTGTCTGGAAATTAGATTTTTATTCTAATTAATTAATCGAATCTAATCAAATAATCCAATTAATTTAGTAATTATTCTGCTACGAATTCGGGTATTTTTTTAGGTCAAATTTGTTTTTGGAAAATTCAACTGTTTTGTTTAACATTCTTCTTTTTGGATAGGAATATATATATATGTATATATAAATTCATCTCTTTTCTTTAAAAATATTCTACTTTGTAGAAAATTTGACAATTTGGTTAAAAAGTCATTTTTATGAGGATACTTCATTTTACTTGACAATTCATCTCTTCGATTCAAAATTTTACTGTTTTGTTGAAAAATGGTTGGTTTTGTACAAGCTCTCAGGTCTAACCAAATTCTATAACCGGTTATTGCAGACAGCCCCTGAGTTGTGCAAACATGCTACTTTCGGAGTAAGTTGTCGAAAATTGTACAGTTACACTGAGTCGGCTTGAATATAGCACGCATGAATTCGCGGGCGAATTGATTATAAGACATTATATTGTTTAGAGTTTGATTTCACGGTTTGCGTTTATTGATATTATCCACCCCCAACCACTTACACCCACCCGACCTTTTGGGAATTCACCCACTGATTTGGGTAGGGGCCCCTACTTTTCGTACACGGTGTGTCCGCATCTGAATTCATGAGTGTTGGTCAGAGTGGGTGTTGAACATTACCTGCAGACATAAGTCATAACGGGTGGTAGTTTTTCCTTTTCTCGCTTGGAGTGCGCAAAGAAAAACCCGAGAAAACTAACTTCCTAACCCACTCCCTGCTTCGCTAAATAGTGGGGCACATTACTACAACGATGCTGTCGACGAAAATTTATTTCCCCCCACCCAGAACAAAATTTTCTTTATTCAGCAAAATCGTTTTTTTCACCGCATTTGGTTGATCTCAGAAAATATTTGGTTAAATTAACCAAATTTTCGTTTAGTTGACCAAATTCGTTTGCTTCAAAGTTTTTGATTGAATAATTTTTGTTGATTTTAGAAAATATTTTATCGATTTAACAAAATTTTTTGGTTGGATCTACGAAATAATATAAGAGAGCATTTTACTAGAATAAAGAAAAAGATTTGGTTGATTCTAGCAAAATATTTTGTTGTAAGCATCTTAAAAGTGACGGACGCTTGCGAACTTGGTACGATCGCGTACTCCAATTCAACATGACAGTCCACGTTCGAGAGTTCGCACCGTCGCGAAAAAAACATAAAAATGTTTGTATCTCGGTGAACCTTATCAAAATAAGTGATCCGGAAACAGAATCGATTTGGATTAGGTGATTATGTGAAAAATATGCAAGATCACTTGTATCTTTGTGTGTGCCTGCAATTACGTGATTAGGTTTTTCATAAAAAAAAACCGAACGATTTTTTTAATCAAATAAACAAAGTATCCAGTATGATTTAAATTGCATATGGATTGCCGTGGAATTTTCTAGTCTTGTGATATTTATTAGTTTAATGAACTACTAAATAATTCACACAAGATTACACAATTCCATGGTAAGCCATTTACAACCAAACTCTTTTCTTAAACGAGTAAAAACACTTCTTTGAATTATCTGAAATATTCTCTTGGATTGTGCAAAATATTTCCTTGGATTAACCAAAAGTTTTACTTGAACCGACAAAAATATTTGCTTGTATCAACCAAAAGATATGGTATAATGGACCAAATTTAAGTAACCAAAAAATTTTCTTGGTTCAACCAAATATTTTGTTGTCCATATAATAACCATATTCTAGGGTTGATCAAACCAAAATTGTGTTCATTTAACCAAATATTCTTCTGGGTGTGTAGTTCAAATGAGAGTTGAGCAGCGCAATGCAGTTAAGAAAGAAACATTTGCAAAAGGCTAAAAAGCAGAAAATAAAAAAAAATACAAATAATTTTGAAAAAACAATCTTTTATTAAAATATAATAAAATTATACAAAATAATTTACTCTGAATAGGGGGGTTGCAATAATAATAATACACCATGCTCTTAATTTTGTACCTACATCATCGCAAAAGATTTCAAATATAGTATCAAATTAATTGATAACATCCTCATCTCATTAGGTACTTGACTTAGTACGTGACCAATGATGAAAACCGAGTTTACCCGAGAAAAACTTAAAAAAAAATAAGGTGACTAAAAATAAAAGCGTATGGCGTAAATATAAAAACTTTATTTTTCATATATTTAAATGTAATGTTCAATATTTACGCCCAGGTTTTTACGTGTAGTCACATTATTATTACATTATTATTGCAGTCCACCTTTTCAGAGTGAATTATTTTGTTTCCTTTTATTATATTTTAATAAAAGCTTGTCTTTTGAAAAATTATTTTTAACTTTTTCACTTCCTGACAAAAAATGTGGGGGCGCGGCTCGTTTCGCTTGCAAGTTTAGGCGTCTGTCGGATCTTGCGTTTTGTGCTGGGATATCCATTATTTGTACTCGGTATGCTTGAATGAAACTTCAGCAAAAACACTTCTTTTAGATCCTACACGGAGCGACCGCAGCAAAAGCTGCCACTGCTTTTGGCACGAGCGGTTAGTGTCGAAATAAAATTTTTTGGAATGGCACGAGCCACAGTTGTCAACGATAAGTGCTCGAAAAGTCACACGAGCCGCTCGTGCTAATGGCAACAGCAGCGCGAGCTCGTTAAGTGTTGCGTTTATCCCGGCCTGTTCTTGGGATTGGCAATAATCTCTCCTGTTAATTTTCAATAGCGCGTGGTGTCAAATAACTCTAACGTCCAGTGACAACCGCGCTTGTCGCTCGATTCATTTTCCAAATTACAAAATGCTGGAAGTACTAAGGGAAAATGTGTCATGAAAAAATGTACATGCCCTTAAGGTATGAAAACACTCCCAAAACATTATGTATACCCAAAAAATCGTTAATCTTTACAGTTCGTGGGTATGAAGCTTTTGTTTCGGTAAATCTGATCGTCAAAATGTGAAAATTCTAGCCAAATCTATCAAAAAGGTTTTGAGAAAAAAAATGTCACTGAAAGAAGCATTTTTCTATTAAAATAAGTGTAAAAATTGAAACTTTAACAAGTGCTTGTCTAAAAACTGTCCATTTATCTTACTTAGAATTTTTTACAAAAAGTCGTTTACTGTACATTTGGTGCGGGGTCCTTTGTGCAAGCACTCTTCGGTAGAATACATGATTAATCTTATAACTAGATCTATAAATAAATAGAGCCGACCTCAGAATTCATACCAGGTAAGGTATCAGAATAGGTATCAGATTAATACATATTTATGAACATTTAGTGGTTACAGGCTCTTGTGTATAGTGCAGCAGAAATAAGGAGGGAAAATCTGTGTGTACAAGAAATAAAAATAAAGAAATTTAATAAAAACCAGAAAGGAAATTCGAAGATAAAGAGTTAGAGAATTAAAGTTAAGATATCACCAGTGAGTAATTACAAGAAATGGTTTAAAAGTGTTGTACAGGTAATCGAGAAAGAGATTTTTTAAATGAAACAGGGAAGGTGTATTTCTAATATTGGCTGGTACATAGTTTATTCCATAGACGGGCACCTCTTACTATAAATGATCTTTGAAGCTTACATGTTCTGTGCAAAGGAATCTTAAGAATTGATTTTCTTCCACGAAGCTTAGACTGTGCTGATAGGTCTCTGTCTACAAATTGGAATAGATTCTAGATACTCAGGAGCTTCATTCTGAAAAAGAGTGTAAAGCAAATTGCCCATTAAAAATTGTCTTCTCTTGGCAACACATAGATGAAACGGATACAGGTATTAAACGCATGCTCGAGCTTTGAATTTAAATCGCCGGTCAAATCGTCATATAGTATACAACCATAGTCAAAGTGGGGCAAAATTAGACTCTTGAACAAAAGTATCCGTGAGGAAGTGGGTAGAGAATCCTTATTCTTCTTCTTCTTGTTTGTGGCTTCTTAATATTCAGCAAATGACCAGAACTAACACAAATAAAGAAATGAATGTTGTAAATTTAACAACAAAAGTCCGATTGCCGCATTAATGGTCAAAAGCCACTATTTGGCACATGCCACTGACTCATTCAGATAACGAGGCACACTAAGCTGATACGCCGAAGCGTGTCAAACCAGGTAGGGTAAAGTATGCGTAGGAAGAGGAAGTAGAAAGCGAAAAAATTCCTGCTCACGATAGAATCCATTCCGGAGAAGTTACAGAATGACATACTAAAGAACCCAGTCAACTCGCGTATTACTTCACCGTTTGATGAAGAAGATGGTGAGATGAGGACATTCATAAAGGAGATGAGGTAAGCCTCTCAGCTGAGCGCTGCAATCACAGTCAGCAGTAAGGTTCCATCACATCCTTAGGAAATGGGAACCCGTACATATGAGGGAGGTTCTAAGCCTGGTTATCAGGTTGATAAAACGCCGAGGGTAATGTAAGCCCATAATCCATGGTCTTTTAGTTTTGTACGCTACACGCTTGAAATATTCCCGTTGGTTACTAGACTTCTCCCGGCAGGGCCGTAGCCAGCTCTTCCAGAATTCGAAGTCCCCTTAATTAGCCCCAACACATCCCCAACCTAAAATCCAGCCCTAATTCTAAAATTCTGCAAGGAAGCAGCCTTAGCGAATCCATCAGTACGCTCATTGCCCTCAATACCGACATGAGCCGGAATCCATAGCAGACTAACCGTCGATCCATAAGAGAACACTCGCAAAAGTAGATGCACAATCATACAGGCTAAGGTTGATCCCGAGGGTCCGTAAAGCGGCTCTTAATGCAGTTTATCATCCACATATAATCTGAGCAAATGACACAATGAGAGATTTTTATAGTCGTACAAGGGGAGATCAAAGTTGTAATCCATTCTAGGAATACAAAAGGCAGAGCCAACTCGAACGTTTGTAGGATCTACCGAGTCGTCCGTAAATATTCTTACTGAGTCAGGATAGGTAGCAGAGACCAGTTTATCGAATGCCTCTTGCGGATCAGTAGATGCTTTAATAATTCCACCTGAGATACAATCAATTTCAACCCTGCAAAATTGCTCCTCCCAGTCATCATCAAAGTAAGACGGTCTGAGAGATCTCTTACAACTCATCAGCACCCCCCGAATCGAATTGAAAGAAGAAACAGCATTTTTCAGCAACTAACTGAAGCTTCGGAATGAGATAATTATTCCTCCAACTGAAGTTTCGCAAGAGGCAGCGGTCAGACAGGTATGGCCTTCTTAGAGCAAAAGGGGACTCATTCGCCAGAGCCAAGAGGACGGAAGTGGGGGTGGAGCTCATGCATCCGAAAACAATTCTAAGAGCCTGGTACTGGACACGTTCAAGAATACTCAAGGCCGAGTCGCTCGCACAAGTAAAAAGAGGAGCACCCCAATCAAGACAAGCCCTCAATAAATTTCTATAAACAACGCCCAAAACCGCAGTATCAGCACCCTAGGATACTCTGGCAATAACGCGAAGTACGTTTGTAGCTCTTAAAGCGTTCCCAGCTATGTACTTTATATGTGGAGCCCAGGTCAAACGCATATCCAAGAGAGTCCTTATTCCTATGTAATTGTTGTATTATGCTGAATGTTTTCCTCGAGATGCTCTGCACCTGTTCCTTCCAGGACAGGGTGAAGTTATGGAGGTATCCCACATCTTTTACTACTTCCGAGAAAGGGATAGTAAGACTCTCGATACAAAGGGGCGAAAATGATGCCAGAGTTTCAAGCGACGGAAACGAAGTAGGTTCAACAACAATTTCCTGAGTTTTGCCGGATTAAGAGTAAGACCATTCTTCCAGGCCCAAGGGATAACGCGGTCGATATCCTCCTGGACTAGAACAAGTAATCTATTCAGTGAAGAGATTGGTCCCGATAATTAAGTAGAGTTTAAAATCGTCAGTATATTTGTGATAGCTACAATGTTGAAGTTCACTTCCAAGGTCAGATGTGTACAAATTGAAGGAGAGGGGTGCCAGTATGGAGCCCTGAGGAACCCCAAATTTGGCCTCCCACCAGTCAGAAAGCCCCCCACTACTATTAATAATTCTGTGAGACCGATAATTAAAATAGGATTGAAACCGATAAATAAAATAGAATTGAAACCATTTAATGACAGAGCTTGACACGGTAAAGGATTTTAACTTTTGAAGGAGTAACTTATGATTAACCATATCGAAAGCCTTCGAAAAATCAAACAGGACAACAATCGTGATCTCCTTTTTACCCATTGTTAATTTAAGATCCGTCGTTACTTCAAGAATAGTAGTGAGAGTGCTATGCTTCAGTGGAAAACCTGATTGCATCGGGTCAATGGCCTTAGTGGTCTCGAGAAATTTAGAAAGTTGGAGGTGAATAATTTTTCCAGTGATTTAGTTAGTGCATAATGCACATAGCATAGAAATTGGTCGCAAGTCTTTCGGAGGTTTAGAAGTTTTGGTAACTAAGCAGATATAGCCAGAATACAGCCTTTTCTAGATATAAACCTACCAGGGAATAGGAAAGATAATTGTAAGGGCAAGTTCAATCATTTTGATTGATATTCCATCAGGTCGAAGGGTATTCGATTTGATTTCGAGTATTTTTTCAAGAAGTATTTCAGGAGTGATATTCATAAGTCTGGAACTGGGATTTAAAAGAAGTCTTTAAAAAATCATTAGGATGAACGCCTCTATGTGCAATCTCGTTGTAATTGTATCGATTGCACGCATCTCTAATTTTAGTTTGGACTAGGTTGCTGTGTTTACGAGATGGAGCTAGTATTTTACTGCTTTTTGTTCTTTTTACAAGTGGACGCTTGTTATCACGTTCCTTCATCAGATTTTTAATTCCAGATGTGATCCAAAGGGCAGCTTTTTTGACGTTTTTAGGAACGTGCAACGGGGCAAATTTGTTGAATGCAGAGAATAAGTAATTAGAGCATCTATTTTATTATTTATGTGTGCCGGAACCACAGAATTGCAGGACAAGAATGAAGGTTTGGCTCAAATGAAAAACTGAACTCTTCTCGGGGTTTTTGAGGTCCCTGACTCCGAATACAGTGTCAAAATTATGAAATTGAAAATGGCGGATCCAATATGGCGATCAAAATTGTGGAATTCTGGCCAATATTACTAAAAATTATTACATCTGTGTTTTTGAGGTTTCTGAAGTTGAATTTAGTGTCAAAATTATGAAATTCAAAATGGCGATCAAAATTGTGGAATTCTGGTCAGTATTACTAAAAATTATTACCTGGGGGTTTTCGAGGTCCCTGAATCCGAATCCTATATCAAAATCACGAAATTCAAAATGGAAGATCCAATATGGCGATGAAAACTGGAATTCTGGCCAATAGTACTAAAAATTATTACCTGGGAGTTTTTGATGTCGCTAAATGCAAATCCAGTGTTAAAATCGCAAAATTCAAAACAGCGGATCCAATATGGCAACCAATACTGTGAAATTTTTGTTAATATTCTTTAAAATTGGTGCCAGGAGGTTTTGGAGGTTGCTGAATCCAAATCTGCTGTCCAAACTACACAATTCAAAAGTTTTGGTGACCTGGTACTTTCCGGGATACTTAATAAAGTGAGGCCCCTCGCCTCTCACTAACAAAGATATTTATTCTTTGTCGGTATCGCTTTGATCCTCTAAAAAAATATCAACACTTTGTGAAAAATTATTTGTTCGTGCTTGTGGCAATTTTAAGAAAGCTGTAACTTGTTTCGGAAAGGGATGTGATGGGTCATGAGTAATTGGTGTTTTTAATATGATTACAGGATCAGACGCGGTAAGCAGTGCATGTAACAGATCGATCATAGTATGCTTTCTTTAAATTGTTCTCTTATTGATTTCCCTTCAGTTTTTCGGAACTTTATTACATGATTCTTGTGCTTCCTCTGAGGGTTGACCAATTGGCAACCAAGCATTTTCTATGATCGTTGCAACATGAATCAGAGTGTTGTGCACAGAAGCTGGAATACAATACCAACCATATATTTCTATGTAAAGTCTTGCTGCATTAAGAGCATTTATCCCATATGCTTCACTATTGATTTCGAATCCAGTAGACAAAGTTTGTAAAATCGTAGCTAATTCTTTTATTAAAGGTATGTCAATTCCAGTAATCTCAGATAAAGTATCAGGATCACTTGGAAATCTCAATCAGTAGACTTATCCTATTCTTAAAAGCTGCTTGAATACCTTTTTCCTCTCTTCAAGACTAGCCGTTTCAGCAGGATTTTGAGCTTGCCAATTTTTAAATTCCAAGCGGTAGGAGATGTACAGCAAACATTCAAAGCACCTAATCCAGGCATGTAAAGGAGAGATGCCAAACTGAAATGTACATGGATCAGTTTGTCCTCTAACAGATTCTTCAATATTGTTCATCATAGCTGGTGTTGCGCCGCAAACGAAACATCTTTGTGAAGATGTAACGAAACATATTTTTGAAGATGTAACGAAACATCTTTTTGAAGATGTTTCTGTAATGGCATTGAAGACTTTACAGTTACTTTACTTTTACAGTTACAGAACAGTTTTTAAATTAGAAGTTAAATTATTTTTATTATAAGTCATTGTAAATGAATGGTTAATTATATTATTGTTAATTGTTAAATTGTTAATTGTAAAATTGTTGATTGTAAAATTGTTAATTGTTATTTCTAAAACAACTAATTTTTAAAACTTAAATATTCTCTGTAAACTATATTTTTTTACTAAAAAATCACTTAAAATCTTTCCAGGCCATGTAATGAGTGGACCAGCTGACCAAGTCAGTCCTGATGATTAATAAATATAAAATGATCGTTTTTGTGTCAAGGCACAGAGTTAGGGGAAGAAAAAAGTTTATTATTGAAAATAAATATCGACCGATGCATTTAGGCTTCACGGCAGAAGTTTGATTTCTATCATTCTCTGTCGGTAAAGAAGAAGTAATTTAGAAAAAAAAACTTCTTTCACAATTCTAAATATTTAGGACCAGGGGCACCTATCTTCTTTTCTTGTATTTGGCGTGCCAAATTTTCAGCACGATATCTCATTCCGTGTGGACGTAAGTTGGGGAAAAAAGTACGGATATAGGTTCCAGTTTTATTTTCTTCGAAATTTTTTTTCTTCAAAATTTCCACCGAAAAAAAAAGAAGAGACATGTTCTTTATTGCCTTCTCTTTCATTTTCCAAACTTTCAGAGAGTTATCTTATTTCGTTAGAACGTAAGTTGGGAAAGAAAAATTGAGGACCAGCTTATTCGCGTGACCCACTCGTTTATTATCTTGAAACCTTTAAAAATCCTTAAAAAGCTACATAATTTTATTTCAATATCTTCAAAAATCTGCATTTTATTTTACATTTCTTGAAATCTTCATAAATTTTTAATAATTTTGAAAATTTTTCAAAGCTTCTCAATATCTCTTAAACTTACTCCAATTTTTTCTAAATGTATAACTGTCCGATTTTTATTTGTTACCCAAAATTTGCTTTCGTTTTAAAATATTCTTAAGTATTCTGTTAAAATTAATTTTTCGAAATAAAAATCATTTGAAATTTTCCCAGTAATCTTACGACAATATTTGTATTATCTTAAAACCTTTCAAAACCTTAAAACGCTTCAAAATTTTATTTAAAATCTTCTAAATATCTCCTGAACTTACTTGAATTTTTTCTAAATGAATACATTTTTATTTGTTATTTACACATGAAAATGCAACATTTTCACTTACAAATAAAAATTATTAATTAGAACAATTAAAATTAACATGGTAACGTTCAAAGTTTAAGTTTAGCTCTCTGAAGTTTTAACGATTCAAGGCTCTCTGTTTCAAACAATTCAGTTTCCAAATGTTTAGTTTTAAATATTTCATTTATATTTGTCCATTTAAAATAAGCAGCCAAATATTGATGACTATTAAATATTGTTCTTTTTCCTAATTACAAATTTTCGAATTGAACTCGTTAAAAATGGTATATTTTAGACGGAAACACAGATAGTTTATAAAGTTTCAATTGGAAGTTTACATTTGATTAACTACTAAGGCTTTCGAATTGAGACAGTTTAATTTTTAACGTCCAAATCTGTAAATTGTTTAATTTTATCAGATTCAAAATAGCCCAATGAAATCAATCAATAATTGTTCAATTTCGAAGACACGAAAATTGAAAATGTACCCTTAGAAATGAAATGAACGATTGAATTATATAAAAAAATCAAAGTTCCATATATCTGCACGCTTCTAGACATAGAAAGAGCTAAACTAATATTTAGGTTTACAAATAATCTCATAAAAATAGAGAATAAATTTGAAGTAGGCACAAATGTCCATAATCACAGAACAAGATATGCAGGAGAACTTAGGAAAAAATATTATAGAACAAATCTAGGGCAGAGTGCCCCAATTTATGGAAGCATTGCTATATATAATAAATTACCAGAAGAAATTAGGTAAAGTGAAACGATAGGACAATTTAAGATGAAACTGAAAAAGTACTATTCTATCTAAATACTCGATTGATACTGCTATAAAAAATATTATTTCTTTTATATTGAAACACTCAATGGAAAATGTTTAAAAAAAACTTTTATAATTCTATAATTGAGAAATGTATACATGTAATGTGCAATCTGTGTGAAGCGGCAATATGTATATGATTGTAAAGAATAATGTGAGTGTAAACCCAGTCATCAGGTTTTTTACCTGTTTCTGGGTTATAAATATTATCAATAAAAAAATTAATTAACAAAAATTTGATAGTAAAAGATTTTAGAATTACACATTGTAAACTGAATGATTTCATAATTGAAAAAGTTAACAATTCAAATTACCATTAAAAAAAAGTTGAAATCAAACTTATTTTAAATTGCATTATATATCTTTTGATATTACATTTGTGATATTTCAAGTGATTGGATAGATATTTCTTTTAAAAACTTGTAAAAATCCCGGTCAAAAAATAAATTCCCTGTCATTTCCTACTCTCAAAAAATTCCGAACATCTCCCAGTTTCCCGGTCCAGCGGCCACCCTGTGTTATAATATTTGAGAATATAATTATGCTTCTCGAATGATAATACGCATTTCGTGCATGCAATTTTTATAACATTTTTTTCGAAATGACCTTGACCACGAATTGAGGCGAATTGACACGCATTTAACATCGCGAGGGCTCAGTTCGTTTCAACGAATCAGAAAGCAGGATTCGGGCGAATTTAAAAATGTTAATTCGTCGCAATCCTCCCGAATTATTTTATTTTTACTGGGATATTAAACTTCAATTATCTTATTCGAAAAATTCGAGCCTGGGCTTTGGGGGAGGGGGGCAAGCCGCCGTGCCCTCCCCATCTGGATCCGCACCTGTTAAAAAACGTATCATTTAATATAGAAATTTATTGGGTGAAAAAGCCGCACGTATGCGCACGTAATTCTGGCGTGATTTTGAAGTATAAATATTAGCCAACAAAATCTATATAGTCCGAATGTCAAACGATGTGGAATCGTTAAAATAAATTAATTAAAAAACGATCATTGTTTTAATTTTTACGATTTAGGTAATAAAATCCGCGGTTACTTTATGATGTTAATACATAAGCCATATTTATTTGCCTCAAAAATAAACTGGTACACTCAAAATCTGTACTAAGGCGGGTTTTAGACATTGCTTGCCGCACATCACGGAGCTATCCAAACGTAAACAGTCAGGGACATGTGATGGCTTTCCGTTGGATTGCCAGTCTTGTCGTAACCTGATGCAACTAATGCGTGGAGAGTGTGTCCTTTCCTGCTTGTTTGTTACACTTCAGAGGGCTGGGGACACCCGTGGGAATTCTGAGTTGAGTGTGCGAGAGAGACAGAAATATGATAAGCACGCCCAAAAGGGTGGAGCTTGTTAGTGAAAAAAAAAGTTCGACAGCGTAATATTTTAAAATCTTGTTAATTATTCTTTAAAAACATTATTTCGAAATCTTCAAAACGCTACGTTTTCTTTTGAGTTGAAAAAAAATATTTTCAAATCATTATTATTTTCCAAACTGTTTATAAACTTCTGAATAATTTTTTAAACGATTTGAATTTTTCCTGAATATTTGAAGAAGTTCTGCAAAATAAAAAAAATTACCTTAAAATCTTCAGATATTTTTCGACAATTTTCAAAATACTTTGGAATGTTTCGAAAATCTTTTAAAATATTCTTTCAAAATAAATGTTTGAAATTAAAAAATTATTTAAAATTCTTCCACAAATCTTAAGACAAATTTCTTATTCTTTCGAAACCTTTCGAAATTTTTAAACAGATTTAAAATTTGTTTGTCTAAATCTTCAAAAATCTACGTAATGTTTTAAATTTGTTGCAATCTTTTTAAGTTCAAAATTCTTGTCATTTCTTTTCGAAACTTCTAAATATTACTTACACTTATTCTAATTTTTTTCTAAAATTTTATAATCCTGCAAAGATAAAAAATTAAAAGTCATAATAAATTTTCCATGGAATCGTGACAAACAAATTTTATTATCCGAAAATGTTTCAAAATCCTTATAAGGTTCAAAAATTTTATTTAAAAATCTTCAAAAAACTGCATTTTGTTAAAATATTTTCAAATTATTTTTCACACGTTTTTAATATCTAGAACTTCAAAAAATCTTTCGGAATAATTCAAAGTTTTCCTACCACTCATAAAAATCCGGAAAAATATTTTAAAATTACCTTAAAACCAAAGCTTAAATAATAATTAAAATATACTAAGTATTTGTCTATAATTTCATTTTATACATCTCTTTGAAAGTGTATATATATTTTATATTATTGATTAACATTTTTTAATAGAAAATTGCTTGAACGAATAAAAATTGTTTTAACAATGACACGACGTTTCAACAGAATTTACTACTCCTCGAAATCATTCAATATTACGTTTAATTCAGAAAATAATATTTAAAAATTATTTTTGAAAAAATGATTGTTTAAACAAATTATATTTGTTTAAACAATTAAAAAATTGGTGATATACAGTATACAGTCAAAAAAATAATTATATGACTTTATTTTATTTAGGTTATCGAAAAAAAAACTGCTTAGAAAATCAAAATTGTCTAAACAAATAGAAATTTATTGAACATTGAAAGATATGTATCAAAATTATATAATTATTCAACCGAACGTAGCATAGGATACCAATTTGAAAAAAACTGGACATCTATGGGTTAATTTTTGGAAATTTCAAAAATAAAAAATAAGTACTTGCTTAAATAATTACGTAATGTTTGAAAAAAAATGTACTACTCTAAACAATGACAAAATATCACATTTCAATCAGAAAATACGATTATTTTTTACATTTTTTGGGAAGAAATAATCGTTTAAAAAAGTCACATTTGTTTCAACAATTAAAAATTGTTGAAAAGTCATGAGAAATGTTCAAATTGTCCATTAGTAATTATTTGTATGAAAAAGACGACGAAAATTGCTAAAAAGTAACAATAATACGCAAAACTGTGTTTTTGTATTTTTGGGTCATATTTTGGCGCTGTGGGGAGGGTGATAAGAGTGGGTTAAAAAAAAAGTTATGAGTATGGCTTCATTTCATAGGTACTCCTCTTCAATCCCTACAAAAGTTGGCACGTTTCGAACAAACCCTGAAGTATGAGTTCAATTTTACAAAAATTTACATGAATAGAATTAGAATTTACATGAATTTATAATCATGTAAATATCAACAAAATGGTAACAAAAAAATTTTTGGTTTGATATTTTTGAAAATGTAATAGACGCGCGCATGAATTCTAGTTTAAATTAAAAAATTTCTAAAGCACTCTGAGGCAGAGTTCACTTAGTTCTGGGGCAAGAACGGCTTGCCGGGCGGAGCGCAGCCTACGCGGAAGATAATCGATCGCATCGCAAAATTAAAACATTAACAGTTCGTTAACTCCTACTTCAATTAATCTAAAACTTTCCAGAAAACTTCTTTGAACCTTCCTAACCAAGTTTCTCGCTGAGAGTTTACGCTTCCTCCAAATTCGCTCAACTCACGACACGATCATAGTTGTTTGTGCACGATTTGTGCAACGCCTCAGAAAAAAATTATGAACTTTTTTTTAACAAACATTTTAAACTTAAGCTTATGCCATCGGTCGCCAAAGACGCCAATGCATACTTCTCATGAATTTTATGAAATAATTTGAAAAAGTTTCGATTTCGTCGCGAGTTGAAGTAAAAAGGGGCGAAATATTGTAATCAGATAAAAACAGTTTTTTATAAATGAATCAAAATCTGAAGAAGCTAAAACTTTTTCTGATGAGAGAAAAAGATGTGTTATGAAATTTCCAATGCGGACACGTCTTTCAAAAATTAAATTTCGAAACTTTATTATCAGGTGGTTAGGGGCCTCCCCACTCCAGCAAAATAGTTTAATATCTCCTTTTTACATTCGGCGCCTCAATTTTCGTATGTATTCTAGAATCTAGATGGTATGCTAAACGGGGCGGAGGGGGGGGGTGCTTTCACTGCTCTGTCCAATGTAAAAAATGTATCATGAGAGTTGAAAATAGCCGTGCGGCTAGGCAACAGCGCCTTGTCTTCACCGACTGGGCAACCCGTCTTGCCTCAATTGGCTGGGCAACAGCGCCTTGTCTTAACCGACTGGGCAACCCGTCTTGCCTTAATAGGCTGGGCAACAGCGCCTTGTCTTCACCGACTGGGCAACCCGTCTTGCCTTGATTGGCTGCACTATGTGGGATCTCAAAATCTAGCCTTCTACGTCATCGTCGTGGACCCTGGAGGCTACATCTAAAATCTGTAGCGACTGAATTACGGCTATGGTAAATGCATTTATCGCAAGTACTTCATTTTAATGAATGTAATTAGAATTTCTTTTGAACGTTTGTTATAGTTATTTACAATTTTTTCAATTAGTAACCTGTATGATCCCTATATGACCTTTAAACCCCAGGGATATGAGTTGGCGACAATAAAATAGAGGTATAGAACGCAGAATTTCTCGCACTAGTGTTACATTTCCGGTGTTAAAAAGGGAGCTCCTATCAAAAAAATTCAAGTTAACCGTCAAACAAGTCTCAAGAATAAGGGCCAAGGCCAAAGTCAAGGTCACTATCGTATGCCTCCTTGCAAACCTTACAACTTTTGTCTCGATCTTTTTAGCATAAAACGCTTTCCTGACAAATTATTGAGGTCCGACTTTAAAAATAAAACTCTCTTTATAATATAAATACCTGCATTTATGGCTGTGATTGTAGCCTGCACCATAGATCAAACCATGATTGTGACGGTGACACATAGCGCATGAATTCATCCAGCAATAACCTATTTCGCACGTCTACAGACCACCAAAACCCACTGCGCAAGTCTACCGCACATCATGATCCACTGCGCATGCCTACGAGCCACCATGACCAATTGCTCACGCCGACGACCTACCAAGGATTACTGCGCATATATTTTCGGCTTAACTGGAGCTAATCTCCCCATGTATCTAGAGAGAAAAATGTTATACACTCTAAAAATTGGCCCTTTTCGAATCCACACATAGTGATATTTGAAACCCAATTACACCACGAAAACCTCATTTTTTACAGTTGTGGTCATCGAGACTTTTGATCACTATGACATGAACTACATTTTACCTCAATTACAAACAAATTAGCCGAAAGCCAATTTCTGTACAAATTCTGCGGGATTCTTTGCAACAAACAAAAATATTTTGGTCATTCGAGCCGGATATTTAACAGCATTCGACAAAATATAATAATTACTTTCAGACACTTGTGCTAAATTAATTCAAATTTCCAATTTCAAACAAATTTAATCAGCCTACCTGTAACAAAGGAAAATCATGTAACCAACGGGCCTGGGAGCAGTGTTCAAGGCAATTTAAACGTTCCAGATGAGAAACAAACAGTTCACCATCAAAATGTTCGTGAAGTTAGAGGTAAATTACCCAAACTTAAAATCCCAACGTTTTCAGGCACTTTTGATACATGGTTAGGATTTTTTGGCGCGTTCAACTCAATGATTCACAGTGATCAATATCTCCCAACGATTAAAAAAATTTTATATCTTAAAAGTTCCGTGACTGGCGACGCAGTCAACATAATCGCTTCGCTCGAGACGACGAGCGAGAATTACACAGTAGCTTGGGAACTTTTGAAGGGTAGATATCATAATAAAAAATTTATAATTGATAGCCATGTCAAAGCCCTGCTCAAACTGCCAATGATTTCAAAAGAATTTCCCAATTGCGCCTTATTCGATACTTCACAAAAGCACATTAGAGCGCTTCGCGCACTTTCAGTACAGGTTGTTTCATGGGTTAAAAATTGTCTTTCAGGAGGGTGTCGTAAATGTGGAAAAAGACACAACTCGCTTTTAAATAATAATCAAACAGGTTCAGAAACAGCTGGTCGTTCGACTCAATCGAATCAAAATGCTGTTACCCCTCATCCTCCCGCTGGTACCTATCAACTTTTAATACTGTCTGAAGTAGTTTTAGTAACAGCGATCGTAGACGTCATCGACACACACGGTAATGTCCATCCATGCAGAATAATGTTAGATTCAGGTTCCCAATCTCACGTCATTACAGAAAAATTCGCGAATAAGATCAGGCTCAAAAAAATGTCCGTAGATATTCCGTTACATTCAGTATATCATCTTTCTACCAGTGTCAAGCATACTACGTCAGCAATCATAAAATCTCGTTACACAAATATTCAGTACAATCTCTCGCTTTTTGTAAATACGGATATTGGCACGACGATGCCTACGTTACCAATAGATCGCGATTCGTTACAAATTCCACAGGATCTCTTCTTAGCAGATCCAGAGTTTTGCAATCCAGCTGAAGTCGACATGATTCTACGTGCACAGTATTTTCATGAATTTTGAGGTTCTGGTCAAATACCAATCAATGGTCACTCTGTATTCCAGGAAACCGAGTTAGTTTGGATGATCGCTGGAGGTCTTCAACAAACTCGCATAAAGTCAGTGAAGTCCAAAGTTTTTTGCAATTTCCCAAAATTTTCCGATCTACCTCTTCTAGGGAAAATTGAAGCAGGACGTGTAGACTCCCCAAATTCACCTGAACGAGAATCTTGTGAATTAAATTACCTGAAGATAACCAACCGCGATATCTCAGGATGTTACACAGTTCATTTACCATTTGTCGAAGACAAGGAAAACATGGGAGAATCTCGCAATATAGCTTTCAATCGTTTTTATGCCCTAGAAAACAAATTATCCAAAGATCCATCGCTTAAATCTCAATATTCCGAATGCATTAACAGATATTTAAAAGAAGGTCACATGACGCTTTTAAAAAATGACAATCTTTTAAGTCGGGGATTTTTTCTTCCACACCACACTGTCGTGAAAACAACTAGTCTCACAACGAAAACACGAGTCGTCTTCGACGGCTCATGCAAATCATCGTCAGGAGTTTCGTTAAACAATGCCCTGATGGTCGGTCCAAAGATTCAGGAAGACCTTTTTTCCATTTTTACTCGGTTTAGAACATTTCCCTTCGTTCTTAATGCCGATATTGAACAAATGTATCGGCAGATCCGATTGTGCACTGAACACAAATTTTATCACAACATTTTGTGGCGTGAAAATAAAAATGAACCTACTATACAAATTGAACATAGTCACATTCGGTACAGCTTCCGCGCCCTTCCTTGCTATTCGCACGCTCCACAAATTAGCGGAAGATGAAAGTAAAGCACATCCTAAAGCAGCAGCAATCTTAAAGCGCGATTTTTATATAGATGACCTTCTGAAAAGAGCATATACTTTTGAGAAAGCGCTTCACCTTCGGAATGAGTTAATTTCAGTTTTAAGCAAAGGAGGCTTCAATCTCCGCAAGTGGGGATCAAACGAGCCACGTTCAATTAAAGATCTTACACACAATTCACAGGAAACATATGTGTCGCTAGATCCGTCGGAGACCATAAAAACATTAGGGATTTTCTGGGATCCGCAATCAGATTCTATATTTTGTACCGTCAATTTGTCTAACGTGGATAATAAAATTACAAAACGGGAAATTTTTTCACAAACAGCTAAGCTGTTCGATCCATTAGGCTTGCTAGGTCCAGTAATCGTATCATCAAAATTGCTTATCCAAAATCTTTGGAAAGCTGAGCTTGCTTGGGACGATTCGATTCCCTTAAAATTGCATAAAGCGTGGTTACGGTACAGAAATCAATTACCACGTTTAAATAACATCCAGTTTAATCGACGCATTGCTATTTCAAGACCATCTGAGGTGCAATCGCATGGATTCTGTGATGCCAGTAAAAAAGCATATGGAGCATGCATTTATCTCTGTTGCACAGATGAATCAGGAAGAAATCGCGTGTTGTTATATTGTGCGCCGCTCTTTTGCTAACAAAACTTTGTAATAGTACTATAAGTTCATTAAAAATTCCAATAAACAAAATTCAGTTATGGTCAGATGCCGCAATTACAATACACACATATGACACCTTTGAGGCTAATTGAATATCCGAAATTCAATCACTCACAAATTCAAATGACTGGATACACGTCCCCACAAAGGACAACCCAGCAGATATAGTTTCAAGAGGTTAAACACCATATAAGTTTTTACAGAACAGACTATGGCAATATAGACCTTCCTGGCTTTGACAAAAAGAAGAATCATGGCCCAATATGCAGTTTTTCACAGGATAAGATCCTTACAAAAGAAAAAGTTAGACAATACATCGCATGAAACTTTCAACTAGGGTGAAAACTCTTCTAGAAAAATATTCTTTAATGAATTCTCTCAAATGCGTTCTTGCGTATTGCCTCAAACTTGTTAACCTTTTAAAATATTAAGAAAAATTAACCGGCCCATTCTCAGAATTCGAACTTGATTCCGCACATATCGCATTAATAAAGCTAACACAAGCAAGCGCTTTCTCCAAGGGGATACATGATTTAAGCCACGGTAAAAATGTCGATTCAAAAAGTCCTTTACTGAAATTGAATCCATTTTTAGATCAAGGGATTCTCAAGGATGGAGGCCACTTAGAAAATGCAAAAAGTCCAGAATCTCAAAGGTATCCCATATTATTACCCAAAAATCATCATATCACAAAAAATCTGATCCGCAACGAACATTTGAAAAAAGAGCATGCAGGTACTCAAGCTACCTTGCACGGTATCCGGGAAACTTACTGGCCGATTGACGGTCACAACACAACGAGATACATTATTCGTAATTACATTACAAGTTTTAAGGCCAAGCCACGGGGTGTAAATTATCTCATGTGGAATCTTCCTGAACCACGAGTTAACTTTAGTCGACCATTTTCAAATGTCGGTATTGACTACTGTGGACCATTTCACGTTGAAGAAAAGCGCCACAGAAATCGAAATGAAGTGAAGGTTTATGTTTTCATTTTTACATGTTTCGCAACCAAGGTCGTTCATCTGGAGTTAGTCAGCGATTTGTCAACTGAAGCTTTCATGAACTGTTCCAAAAGATTTGTTTCACGTCCAGGAAATCCAAAAATAATTCATTCTGACAATGCAAAAAATTTCGTCGGAGCGCGCAATTCTTTGAGAGATATCTACAACCTTATGCTTGACACGGACATTAGAGAACACATTACTAACTTACGAATAACTAGAGACTTATGTATTAGAAATTGAAGCGATCCTGAATTCCCGTCCTCGTACACCACTTTCGTCAGATCCTAATGATCTCCTTCCCTTGACTCCCGGTCATTTCCTGATTCGAAGTGTGTTAACTGGCTTTCCGCAGGCCGATCTACGAAATCTGAAACCTGGGAGACTATCAGCCTGGCAGCACGCTCAGCAACTGCGACATCATTTTTGGTTTAGGTGGCAAAAAGAATACCTAAATCATATTATTGCTCGTAGCAAATGGCAGTCAGCTGCTCATGAAGACATCATCAAGCCTGGAGTCCTTGTTGTTCTCCACGAAGACAACCTTCCACCTACGTGTTGGAAACTCGGTCGCATCGTGGAATGACATCCTGGACAAGACAAAATTGTCCGAATTGTTACAGTGCGGACCAACAACGGAGTCTATAAGCGCAGCGTCAAGCGCTTGTATCCACTTCCAATTGAAGCTGATAAGAATGAATAAATTCATTCATTTTGTTTTTGTTATAGAACTCTATATCTAAAATATATCTGAATTTACTATTTCTACGATCTATTGTGTATAAATTAATTTGTATGTAACATTCTTTAAATTATGTTTAATATTAACTTGCAATAAAACAGTGCATAAGATTTCTTTGCACTATGCTAGCTTCTAAAAATAGGGGGGCCGGCATGTTGCGTTCCACGAACCCAATTTTATTTTATGCTATATTTGGTAAATTTCTGTGTATTATTAATTTTTGCTCGCTTTCCTCAACTCTCAACTTTCTCAAGTTTTTGGCTAAATTCTTACATCTGAAGTTTTATTACGATTTTAACTACAATAGCTTAAGCAGCTTTGAGTCCTTTGTAAATCTTGTCCTTTAGTTTACTACTCTTTATCTAGGAAATCTTGTACATTCGTTTAGTTTAGTTGTTTTTCACATTGCCCCCCTTGTTGGGAGCACATTTAAAATGTCTGGAAATTTTCTGTAACGACCTTACTCACCAAATTATAGGCGTTTTTCTTGACCCCACTGTTCTCTGTCTAGCGCCAATAAAATAGGTCAAAATTTGGCCACTAATTTGTACATCGACATCCCTTCCAATCTACATTTCGACTGGCGTCTGAAAATCGAAAACAGACAGATACTCTTTCAGCGTCATAGAGTTTGGATCCTCTGAAAAATCGATCTATTACATTTCGCATATTTCACCAACTTTATTATAACTGTCTTAACTGACGTACATTATGAAGTATTTAAGTGTAAATATAATAATTTTTACAGGCTTTCAATTTACAATTTACACCCACCCTCCTTTTCAACATAAATTTGCAACAACAAAAAAAAACAAATGGTATTTTTGTGAGCCCGGCACAGTCTTTGCAAAATTCAACCGAGTTTTAAGGTTTCCACCAGTGATGGTATAATTTTATTTGGAGATGAAAAATATTACAGAAATATCATTTTTATCAAGTATTAGAACCACTGAGACAATACAGCACGCGTGGCAGCACTGCGGCTGGTTGGCGCGGGGCACCCGCGCTCTTATGATCTTCTACAACTTATCTAATACTTTTTATCCCACTTTAAATTTTAAACATTTCTCAAGAAAAAAATAAAGCTTTTTTTTAGCTTATCAAGATGAAATAATTTGTTTAATGTATAATTATTATTTCTATTGTAAACTTCGTTAAAAGGCCTTTCGAAAACCCTCATAAAATAGTAAAATTGGATAACTGTATCAGGAGTTAGGTACAATTGAAAGTTAGCGGTCGGGGTGAATCGTCAAATATTCGTGCCCCTATATCTTGACAGTCCGATATACACGGAGAAAGGAATGTTTAAATGCAGATGTTCAAAGGGTAAGAGTGTACTGCCTAACATGCAGATATTGATGCCGAACATCTACTGTCTTTTTGAGATGTTTGGCGTAAGAATATGTTTATGTTAAACTAGAACACATTCAGATGTTAAAATCGTCCGAGCGCATTGGTATTTCATGACTATATTTTACGGAAATATTTTCGATATTACAATTATGGAATGTTACAATTTTTGAACATTCATAAAGGATTAAATACTTATATTAGTTATATTAGATTAGTATACTTATGTTTTTTGATGCGCTGATTACGAATATGATAGTGAGAATTGGAGCAAATTTGATTTTCATGGATAAAACCACAAAAAACTGATAAAACTATGGTTTTTTCCATTTATTACCCCTGTGACTGGTCTTTTTGCGTACTTCTCACTCATTGAAATATGCAGAAAGTGGCATACCATGTACAATGCATAAGAAATACCTTCAGATATTTTCATTTTGGACAGCATACCCCCTACTGTTGAATTCGCACTTGTCATGCAATGTTGTTAATGATTTTTGTTCAGAATGATCTCCTGATTACGAATCTGCGTGATATCCAAGAGGCCGAGAGTGGTCCAAAAATTTATTTTCGAATTTTCATGCATGTCGCCGGGAAATTTGTTCGAAACCACAAAAAAATAAATCCATATTTTGTTTTGTTTTGGAAAAAAATGATATTTAGAAGTCGCTCAAACCCAATGAAGTTTAACACGTATTTCCCATAAGAAAAAAATACGTTTTTGTAAATTTTATTCCGATTTGTCAATATTAGGTGAATCGAGTTGAATCTTAACATTTCTGTTCACAATTATCTATAGAATATGGATAAAATTTAACTTTTTAAATATCGCCCTCATAAGTCTGTTTTATAGGGTCCCGAAAAACCCCCATAAGGGAAAAAATGGTTTTTGCGATTTTTTGGCGCTCATTATGATTTTTTATGTTTTTTTATTGAAAATTGATCGTAATATATAAAATACTACTTTATACTGCTAATGAGATATTCAAGTAAATGGTTCAAGTAATTAATTACTATTGTTAATAATATTCTCTTGGATTAATGGTAGAAAATTGCAATTTAAAAAAAATACCACTTTCTGTCCAATCTCCAATTAGAGTGAGGTGAATAAGTATTCTAAGTTGAGAAAATTAATTGTTTAAACAATATATTATTATTGTTATTTATTCAATTTGAGTGATGCTAGAAAGTTGCGTTTTTTCTGAAATCTTTAACTATTTGTTAACTTTTCACTTTTAGTGGGTTGACAATTAATTCAATTTTGCAGAAATAATTATTGAAACAAATAATTATTCTTTCTAACATTCTTCTTCTTTTTTAATGCTAGATAATTGCGGTTTCTTCTGAAGTTTTTAACTTTTTACCCACTTTTCACTTAGTAAACAGTAATACATTATGCAAGTTAACAAACATTGTTTTTTAAATAATTTATCAGTGTTTATAACTATCTTCTCTTATATGCTTATTTTTTATTACTATGTTTTCTTATACTAATGTTAGAAACTTGCATTTTTCTGAAATCTTTAGTCTTGCTTTGACTTCTTAGTTCTGAAAAAAAATAAATCAACCTCAACAAGAATCATTTTCTAACTAGTATTGCATTGTTTTAAGTTAATTATTTTTGCCCTTTTCCCAGTTTTTAAAAAACAGAAATTTAAAAAAAGTTATCTTACACCAAAGACAAAGACAAAGAATGGAATTAGGAGTAGGTGGTTGGGCTAGGTCTGCCACTGGCTTGTAAAAGTTTTGTTTCGAATTACAACAAGAAGTTTATTGCAAGGTGTAAAAGATAAATTTGGAATTGCACATATTTTAATATCAGCCCTCCGCACCTTCTTCCCTGGAGAAAACACGTCTCGTAGATGATAATATACATGCATATATAATATATATAATTAAAATTAAAGGTTTAAACAACCACGGCAGAGTCCCACTGGGAGCAACTGCCATCTAAAAAATGACATCAGCTCCCATTGAAACCGCGGTAGGTCACACTTACGGTCACGTCTCACGACCGTGATATGGGTGGTCGATGGTATATACGATGGTGTATATACATACATATATATATATATAAAGTAACGAGATTCTGCTGGTCAATCACATTGACTCCATCTTGATCGGCTCCCCCAACTCTAGGATAGTCGGCATTATTGCCCGACCCATTGTCGGGAGCCCTGCGCGTTTGATTGTTTTGAACCGCACTTACTACAACTATGTTTGGTGTAATCATTGTTGTTCCCACGAGCAGCTAGTGAAAAGGGTACGTCCATCCTTGTAAAGCCCCGCATGCAAGGATAAGGCTGCATACTCTGAAAGGTCGCCCGGTATTCCAGAGTCACCGTTTGAGACACCTTACGCAGGTGCCATTCAGCTTTCGGCACGGTTGTCACGCCTCCGCTTAGTGGTTATTCCTTCGGGACCATCCCTGAACAATTGTCCGCGACTGCTTATTAATTATTGTAACCATATTGAGCGTAAACCCTTGGTACAGGGACCCTCTATGCGCAACCCGATGACGCGTTCGGTGGCTTTGTCATAGGACCTTCGGTTCGATTCCTAAGGAATCCTAAGGAATCAAAACAGTGGAGCGGCCAAGATACTGAAAAGGCACTATCACAGTTCATATCTGCCAATTAAAGTTTCAAAAAATGTTACAAAAGAAAAAAAGACGCACGCCGGCCGTCTAAACATTGGAGGTCCGAAATCAAGTGCATTTTCATAAAGGAATAAATTATAAATTATTATTTGATTCGCTACGTAATGGAGTTATGGCCATGGGAACGTATATACCTTATCATTAATACGGTTTACCATACTGGTGACCCTGACGCTGAAAAGGACGCCGAAAACTCATTCACGGAAATCAATCTCAATCGCTCGCTCCTGAAGAATCAGTATGCCTTATCTGCAAGAAACGCGAGTCAAAGACCTAATTGAAGCAGTGACTAGCAAAAAGCTGCACATTTTTTTTAAAAAGATGTCATACACTGAGTCGAACCACGCATTGTTTACCTACACGGACGCCGCTCGGGCATTATCCATCAACAACTTCCTCGAAAGCGCTAAGCACAACTATCGAGCCGTTTCCAACTCCCTCACCTAATGGGGAGCAAAGAAACAACCTGAAAATTCATCAGAGGGCATGGTGCCAGGCTCCGAAAAATTTGTTCCATGGAGGGAAAACATTTGGAGCAAGCAGCCACCATCTTTTAATGACGTCACGACTGTGTCAATCAACAACGCAGTTCTCACTCCCTCTCACCAACACAATCGCACTTGCGAGGGAAGGCAGCAGAGTCAGCCAAACGCAACGCGGAGCAACTTCAACTTCCGAACATCCTCACAAGCGTAGTTATCGCAAGTCTCTGCGAATCCGTGAGATTTTATATATATATATATATATTTCAGAAACTTTTTTTCTTTCTCCATATATATATATTTTTTTCTACACCGTACGGACGTGCTACATGTTGGTTCCATCAAAATCTTGTTCTTTTTCTCCGAATAATCGCAACAGTGAAGGGAAAGACACGTAAATTTTTAACGATCGTTAGCGACAATTTACCAATTATTATTGACAACAAGTTATGGTACGAATCTTCTTCTCTTTCTTTACAAAACGCAAATTCATTAACGTCCCATAACCTAAGCGTCACAATTTTTCTCAGAGAACCGTTAAACTCAAGATCATTGTACACTTTTCACACTGAATCACGCCACCAACAACTTTTCAAACCAAATTCGTTTTAAATTCCACTAAGGATCCCTACCTTAGTACATAATATATATATATGCAATAATGGATCATAACTATAATATACTCTATATGTCATAATGTGTTTTATACGTCATAATGTGTACTGAATATTATAACCTGTTCTGTATGAAATAACTTGTATATATATCCGAATTTGTCTATATGTCAGCGTGATTCTTGTCGTAACTCTCACTATATGTTATAACCTATATATCATGTCATAAATGTTTACTTCTCGATAAATAGGCAAAATAGAATCACGAACACCATGTTCGTTCGTTACTGCCCCCGGGTACTCGAGTGACTTTTTCGCGGAATTCCGCGCACTCAGGCAACACTAACGTGACATTCTCTCATCTGTCGACTCTCGCCGACAAATTTTGCGAGAGTCGACAGATGACCTCACATGAACACGCGTTAGAGCAGTTACGAAATCAAAATGCCCCACGCGCTGACTTGTACCACGTTCCCAAGATTCCTAAATTTTTCGCTTCTGACCGAAGCCTATGGTTCATGCAAATCGAATCATCTTTCAATTCCGTGGGTATTTCTGTCGACGGAACCAAAGCCGATCACGTGATCGCTCAACTTGACCCCGAGATCATGGTCTCTATTCGAGATATCATGCAGGTGCAACCAAAGACCGAATGGCTTGTACGGCCAAATAAAAAAGAGGGTAATCAGTACCTACTCGATGTCATCTGAATCTCGGTTACGTCAGCTTTTAAAGGGCGAAGTATTCAACTCCGAAAAATCATCTCTAATCCTCGCGCGTCTCCGGGCCTTCAACGATTACGGTTGTAGCGACAGAGTCATGCAATCAATATTTATGGACCAACTGCCTCAGAACGCGAGGATGATCTTATTCGCAAGCAAGATAGATAACTTGCAAGAACTTGCGGAGCTCGCCGATAAGATATCGGAACTAGGCACAACCGGCGGTGCTGAAGTCGCGACTACTTCCCTCCAATCCCGTGAGGTCGAACAGCAGAATCAAATAGACCTTCTTATCGCAGAATTTTCCGCGCTAAAAGTTAAACTCGAGAAAGAAACTGGTTCTTCTCCCCGTTACCGCTCGCGATCTAGATCGTGATGTAGAAATTTCAAAAATCGGGACCAATCCAGCCCCGGCTGGTACCACGACAAATACGGCCACGATGCCCTTAAATACATCAAACCTTGCTCATGGGACAACAACCGACCCAATAATACGGAAAACTAAAAAAGCCTCCCCATGTTGAGACAGTGGGCTACCACGGCAAAACAAAACGTCTCCATGTCCGAGATCGGGAAAAGGGCATGATATTCCTTGTCGAAAAGGCTCAGACATATCTATCCTCCCCGCGCAAACGAACCCTAAATCCAAAGCAGCGGCCTGAGTGCTCTTCGCAGAAAACAACTCGCGTATCTCCACGTACGGAGAGAAGCACATATCCCTCAGTCTTGGTCTGCGCCGGGACCTCGGATGGAACTTCTGCTAGGCAGCGGAGCCCTACCCCATTATTGGTGCCGCTATACTTGCACACTACGTCCTCCTCGTTGACGTACGTCAACGCAGACTCATCGACCCCATGACCGGACTCTGTGTGATGGGATCCATAAAAGGTGCTCCTCTTCATAGCATTAGCACCATTGATCGCATCTCAGCCTACTCTGAGATCCTAACCGAATTCCCAGAGGTTACCGGAATAGGTCAGGCTCCGAAGCGGCTCCTTGACGGCGTATCTCACCACATACTCATCCGTGGTCCACCCTTCTCTGAACGTGCGCGCTGAATAAACTCAGAGAAACTTGCAGCGGCAAAAGTTCAATTCAGATACGATGGCGAAAACGGGATCTGCAGACCCTCAAGCAGTCCCTGGGCCTCTCCGATCCACATGACCCGCAAAAACAACGGACAATAGAGAATCTGCGGCGACTATCGCCGTGTCACCGCTGTGGCGGTCCCAGATCGCTACCCGGTACCTCACCTGCACGATTTCTTAGCCAATCTGCATGGTAAATCGGTGTTCTCGAAACTCAATATTCAAATGACCTACCAACAAATCCCCATCGCACCCGAACACATTCCGAAAACGGCGGTCGTGATGACATACGGGTTACGCAACGCTGGACAGACTTCTTGGAGATATATCTTTCGGGCCCTAGGGGATTTGAAATTCGTCTTTGCCTATATCGACGACATACTCATTACGTCCTCAGACCCTGAGGAGCATGATCGTCATATACGCTTAGTTTTCCAGAGATTGACGCAATTTGGTTCACACATTAATGCGGACAAATGCCAGTTGGGATTGTCTGAAATAGATTTCCTGGGCCACACCATAAACAGCAACGGCTTCAAACCTACTCATGAAAAGGTCAAAGCCATTCGGGAGTACCCTAAACCCACAACGGTCAAATGCGATATTTCTAACATCGCCAGCTGACTGGTGTTTTCGAGGCAATCAAATACTTTCGTCACCTCCTCGAGGGGCGCGAATTCAAGTCACGGGTGGACGCTCTCACAAAACTAAGAAAGAAATCTTGCTACCGACGGAGATCCGAATTACCGAGCTCGCAGAGACCCAGGAGGCTGAACCCGAGCTACGGCAATACTGCACATTTTCAAAATCCTCCCTCAACATCAGAAAAATCATGCGAGGTCTGAACAAAACATCAGGGTATTGTGATTTGTCGGGAGATGTCTTGCGTCCAGTCATTCCGACATCATTACGAAAACCCCGGCTTACGAAAAACCCAGCTTACGAAAACCCCAGCTCGAAAGTCACTAACCACGAGATCTCGCAAAAATACGTCTGGCCCTGCATGCACAGAGACATATCCAGCTGGGAAAGATCATGCCTGGACAGCCAACGATCCAAGGTGGCTCGGCACATCATCATAAAGCCAGCATCATTCGTCGCTCCTGAATCACGCTTCAGACGCCTCCCCGAGTGCGATGGCCATAAATACCTACTCACTATAATCGACCGCTTCTCCCGGTGGTAGGAGGCTATCCCACTACGAAACATTGAGGCCGCCTCGGTTTGTCGGGCCTTCTACGATGGCTGGGTCACTAGGTTCGGCTCCCCAGAGACCCTGTCAACCGATCAGGGCCGGTAATTCGAGTCTCGCCTTTCCGAATCGCTCTTTGAGCTCATAGAATGCCATCGAATCTGAACCACTCCTTATCACCCTGCCTCTAACGGCATGATAGCACGTTTCCATCGCGCTCTAAGAGCGGCAATCATGTGCCACGCCACCCACAACAGGGTGCTCGTACTGTTGACCGTTATGCTCGGGATAAGAACCAGCATTCTTTATTACGGCTCATCACCCACAGAATTCCTATACGGAACAACCCTCCGTATTTCCGGCGCATTCATTATTCCAGACGAGCGCACCTCGGACACACAGGCCTTCCTGGACGAATTCCGCGTCCACATGAAAAACGTCAAACCTATTCCAGTCGAGCATCGACACAATAGGGCATGCTTCATATAAAAAAATTAGTCGCTTGTTCGCACGTATTCCTACGTGTCAGAGCCACGAGGAAGTCATTCGAACCCCCATACTCCGGACTACATCTGGTTATCAAACGGATAGATGACCGCGTCATAGAGATAGATGTCGACGGTGCCGCCAGACGGGTGTCAATAGAAATTGTCAAACCAGCCTTCATCCTACGCGATTCTATAGCTCCAGGAACACTGTATGTACAGCCTACGACCTCTGTGCCGAGCACAGAGAAATCTACGACCCATGTCACTCCAGAAAGCGAAAATGAGACCCCGTCTAACAAAAACATGTCACTCAATCAAAAAAGAACCGATCTTGATCAAACATCTCATGTGGTTCACAACGTACCTCTGCCTATAGGTTACCATCGCCCTCAGCGACACATTGCCTTGATGCTACGAAACTCCGCGAAGATAATGGTGACCTTCAAACTATAAGACTGACAGCGAAACCAACACGTCACATATTTTCTTAAATGCTAGCATAATCCAAAGGATTTGTCATAAGACTGACCTGCTATATTATACGTCAAGCCACTAGAAGGTTAAGTAGTACTTAGGCTAAACGATTTCTTTTTTATATATCGCTCTTTTTCTTAAAGCCACAAGGTCAGTCAAATTCTTACTGCATTTGACATTTTTTCCTGACAAGAATTTGAACCACACGAAACACAAAACTTAAAAATAAAAAAACCGCATCCAAATATAAGAAAGAAATCGACTATTATACTATCACATTTTATATTATCACATTCTATTTACAGGGTGGACACCGTAGGGCTTGCATACACGGCGAACTTGAATGGTACCCAATTTTCTCAATGCAGAGGAGAAGCCATTCCACAGGGGCATTTTTAAATTTCGCGTTTTTAAAGTTGCATTTGGATCGGCCTATCGGTCAACTCCGTGCATCTTTGGATCAAGTTTATCAAAGTTTTGATGATCGCGTTTTAAACTTCAAATAGATACCAGTTCTGAGAAAATATAGGTTATGTTAAATGGTAATTACAAATAATAAAAGTGTTTAATTAATAACAAAGTGAGACCATGTGGACTGAGAAGGAAATGTATTTTTTTTTCTGTGCCAACAACTTTATGGAACGGCTGCAGAGTGAAAAATACTATGAAATTATGACATTCCGCTGCCAGTAGGCGAAGAGTAAATTGTTTATAACTCTTATTTGCAGCATAAAAAGGTATGTCATAAATAGATAGGACATGTTTTGTACAAAGTGAATAAAATATCACGTGCGAAAACTTGAAATTTATATTAATTACCGTTAGTTACAGCAATTTGGGTAAAAAGGTGATCCTGAACATAACCTTGAAATAATGAAAGTCTGGCCCTGCGTGTTTATCAAATTTCCTATTGATTATTGATTATCAAAGAAATGCTTTGTGGTTTGTATATTTACTACTGACAGTGTCGGCAGTAATAATTCAAACATTATTCACTTATTAATAATTGTACTAAGTAACACATTATTTCTGAGTGTTATAATTGATTTCCATTATTTTGTTTTTTTCGTAGAGCGAGCCTAGAAGAAATACACATCAGGTATTCAGCTGTTTATTCACAGATTATTATTAATTTCTTCTTTGTGCGGTCGTACATTTTTTTCGTAATATCCGAAGCAATAATGGAAAATGAAATGAATTTGATTAATGGTGTTATTGGAGCGGAAGTGAATCATAAATATACTATAGAAGAAAGAGTTAGATCTGTTAAGTTGTATTGGCGACATTTTGATTTCGAATCCGCACAAGAACAATTTCGAAATGAATTTGTGGGAAGGCCTGTTCCATCCAGACATACAATCACGAGTTGGTCCAGGGCCTTACAAAGAAATGGCTGCTTAAGGGATGACCACAAAAAAAAAGATAGACCGTTCCGTCAAATATCGGATGAAATTCAAAATTTCAAAATTCAAAGCAGAAAATCCTCATATCAGTCTTCGGACCATAGAGGAGCAGACCGGAATAGCCAAAAGTACTTCACAGAAGATACTTAAAAATAACAAGTATCACCCATACAAACTGCATTTTGTACAAAAATTAGTCCCGGGTGATGCACCTTGAAGACTGGCGTTTTGTGCAACAATGCAAGAAATGTTAGAAAGGAATCGAGACCTGGCTAAATTGATTTGCTTTACAGACGAGTCAACTTGGTACATTCATGGGAAAAGGAACCGACAAAATTTACGAACGTAGACCACAGGAAATCCAAGGGAAATTTCGGATAACCACAGCCAATGGCAGAGTAAAGTCAATGTTTGGCTAGGTATACTTATTATTGAAAAATGTATTTAAGCCTTTCAGATGTAGTGGGAAGTTTAGTTTCTAGTAAAAATGTTGTATTTTTCAAATACTCTATTTTTTATTTGTTTATATCATATTATTAACAAATATTTTTCTATTTACTCAGTAAATTTTGAAGTTTTTATGATACTTGTGAAGACGAAAATATGTACTATTGATCGAGAAAAATGTTGGAAATTGTAATGGAATGAAATTTTTAAAGTTTACTTGTTGGCTTCTTTAGCCCTTGAAATTATACTTGAATGCAAAAATAATAATGATATTTTTCTCACTCAAAAAAGCTTCAGGCTTGAGATAGACTTTGAGCTTCGTATTTTAAAGTAAAGAACTTTTTAGATAACATAATATGCAATATATTAAACGTTCTACCTTCTTTTAAAATAGGGATTCTTGGTGATCACGCTATTAGACCATTTTTTATTGAGGGTGCTCTCAATGGAGAAAAATATGTGACAATGTTGAGGGATAAAATTTTCCCAGAAATCCAAATCGTTACTGCAAACGATCCTGTAAATATATATTTCATTGTCTCTTGAAATATTTATTTCAAGAATACATCAACTCTTTTCTTGGTTGCAGTTAATTAAGAATCATTACAAAAATGGCTCATTATTTTACAAAAAAGCATCTAATTTACTCAATTTCATCTTAAAAATCAAACTTCTTTATTCATAGAAGAAAATTGTTAACAATTTTCAGAGGCTACTCTACTATCAATATGATGGCGTTCCACTGCATCGAACGAGAGAAGCTATCCAAATCCTTCGACATTTTTTCGGCGGAAGACTCGTAGGAATGGGCGGACTAGTAGAATGGCCTCCGTATTCTTGTGATTTAACCCCCTTGAATTACATTGTATGGGGTCTTCTAAAAGGTGAAGCTTATACCATCGATAATGTCGCTAGAGTGGAGAAATTGAAAGAAAAAAATCGTGTTTTATGTCAGTCGAAGCTTACTCCTGTTATGCTACGGAATATTAGATTGGAATTTGTAAAACGTCTTCAGTACTGCATTGAACACCAGGGAGGACAATTTGAACATAATCTGTAGTTTGACTACAAATAGCATAGCACAGACACGTAGACTTATATATGGCGCCAATTTATTTTATCTTCGATGCATAATTGATTGCACTGAATAATTAATATGTTCATTATACGTTTTCAGATACAAATAAAATAAAGTCGATCAGTCGGTTTGAATTAATATAGCAAAAACTGGAAAGATCAAAAGGTTAAAAGCAAAAAATAAGTTAATGGAGATTCTGAAACTTTCAATGATGCAAATCATTTTTAATGGGCAACGCGATATTAGAATTTCTTGAAATTTTCCGCATCGCTTGAAAAAACAAAGTTAATGGAGGACCCAAAACTTGCGAAGATAACCGCTTTTGAGAGGTAGCGTGTTTACTGTGTATTAGGGTGGGTTAAAAATAAATACTTTCAAAATTCGAAATTGCTACAACGCGGGAAAGTAGCGTATTAGAGTCCTAAAAAAGTATAATTAATTTGGAATCGATCGACATACAGCTTGGTTACCCGCTCTCGAAAAAAAGGTTAAAAAAATTTCTTGTTTCAGGGTTTTTAAATTTGATTGAGTTTCAAATTTTTTTTACATACCTGGATGTCAGAAAAGTCTTCTCAATTTTTTTCGGTTTTTAATATATCATTTTCTGAGAGATAATTGCTATTTAATTTACCATCGTTTTCGGAAATTTTTTTTAAAACTTTTGCAAATGACAGGCGAATTATTTGAGGTACATGAAAACTTTTTAGTGACAAAGATGCATTAGAAAAAAAATCCGCAAGTCCCAGGAATCGAAATTGGCAATACATCGAATTTTTTAAAATTTTGATTCTGGTATTTTATGAATTTCGATTCCTGGGTCTTGGTGATTTTTTTTCTAATGTATTTTTGCCACTGAAAAGTTTTTATGTACCTCAAATAATTCTCCTCCTATTTGCAAACGTTTAAAAAAAATCCGAAACCGATAGTACATTAAATAGCAATTATCTCTCCGAAAATGATAGATTAAATTCCGACAAAAATTGAGAAGACTTTTCTGACCTCCAGGTACGTAAAAAAAATTTGAAACTCAATGAAATTTAAAAACTTCACAATTTTTGTTGAAATTTTTTAAACCTTTTTTTCGAGCACGGGTAACCAAGCTACATGCCGATCGATTCAAAATTAATTATACTTTTTTAGACCCCAATACGCTACTTTTCCGTCTTGTAGCAATTTCAAATTCCAAAAGTATTTATTTGAATATTTAGTTGAATATTTAGTTGAATATTATTGTTGGATTTTAAACTCAAACTGGAGTTTTGTGAAGGCAACCTGAGTGATTATTTTCACATTAAAATTTTTCTGGCTTTTCACTTGGAGACCTTTCGAATGTTTTTGTTAAAACAACTATGGGTGGATTCTTAGGGTGGTTAACTATTATTGTTTGAGTTGAAACTTAACCTGGAGTTTTTTGAAGGCCACTTGAGTGATTCTTCCCACCTAAAAAATGTTCTGACTTTTTTACTTCCAGAGGTTCGGAATGTTTTCGTTAAAACAACTAGGGGTGGATTCTAAGGGTTGTTGAATATTATTGTTGGATTTAAAACCTAACCTGGAGTTTTGTACAGATTTTTTGAGAGAACATCCCCTGTTTCAATAAGCCCATTATTATTTTATTTTTGACGCATCTCAAGCCGCTTTCGAGATATTAAAAAAATTTTAGAATTCGTTTAGCGAAAATGGTAAAAAAGTCAAAAAGGCAGAAAATATTTTAAGCAAGGATAATCACTCAGGTCACCTCCACAAAACTCCAGGTTGAGTTTTCAATCCAGCAATAATATTCAACAACCCTTAGAATCCACCCCTAGTTGTTTTAACGAAAAAATTACAAAAATTCTCCAAGTAAAAAAGCCAGAAAATATTTTGAATGGAAATAATTACTAGTTCACCCTCACAGAACTCAAGGTTAAGTTTCAAATCCAACAATAGTATTCAAACAACTCTTATAATCCACCCCTATTGATTTTAACGAAAACATTCCAAAAATTCTCCAAATAAAAAAGCCAGAAAATATTTTTAATCAAAATAATCACTCATATTACATTTACAAAACTCCAGGTTAATTTTTTAATCCAACAATAATATTCAACAACCCTTAGAATCCACTCCTAGTTGTTTTAACGAAAATATTCCAAAAATTCTCCAAGTCAAAAAGCCACAAAATATTTTGAATGAAAATAATTACTATTTCACCTTTACAAAACTCCAGGTTAAGTTTTAAATACAACAATAGTATTCAAGCAACCCCTTTGACTGGTCAGAGAAATAATATTAATAATCTCGATCATAATATGATCATTACGATATCGTAACAGACCAAGATTTGAGACATCGTAGTAACAAAAGTAAAAATAATTTCAAACTTTTGCCTGGTCAAATCGCTTCATTTATCGTTCAATTAAAGGAGTTTGTTGCCGAAAAAAAAATTTGCAGCCAAAATAGGGAAGACGCACCTATTTTGCAATCTAACCGGTACTTCTTCTAGGATCGCTCTACGAAAAAAACAAAACATTGGAAATCAATTATTACACTCAGAAATAATCTGTTACTTAGTACAATTATTAATAAGTGAATAATGTTTAAATTATTACTGCTGAGACTGTCAGTAGTAAATATACAAGCCACAAAGCATTTTTTTGGTAATCAATAATCAATAGGAAATATGGTAAATACGCCGGGCCGGTCTGTCATTATTTCAAGGTTATGTTCAGGTTCACCTTTTTGCCCAAATTGCTGTAACTGAAGGTAATTAATATAAATTTTAAGTTTTCGCACGTGATATTTTATTCACTTTGTTCAAAACATGTCCTATCTATTTATGACATACCTTTTTATGCCGCAAATGAGTTAGAAACAATTCACTCTTCGCCCACTGCACGAAGTGCATGCGGGCTTTGGAAAATTTGGACGCGTAGATTCGGATTTAGTTAGTTTGCATCGTTCGCAGCGCCTCTTGCAGGAAAGCGTTGAAATACAAGATTTACGAATGACGGCGCCAATAGTGCAAGCCGGGTGTAAAGAAACACACCCATGCTTGTCCCAAAACACAGATTTGACGAATGTGTGTGCCTGCAGGTATTAAGATCTGTATGCATGTATGCATGTTAAAAATAGAAAGCTCAAATCGGGAGTTTGGAGGTGGGGAGAGTGGGAATGAGGAGAAGGAAAGGCTGAGAAAAATAGGACAAAGAATAGAAAAAAAAGAGAGAGAAGAAAGGAAAAGAAACATAGTGATAAAGGGTCTAAGATTAGAAGGAAAGGAATTGAAGGAAGGAGTGGAAGATATGCTAAAAAGGATAGATGCTAGAGTAGGGATAGAAGAAATGCGAAGTATAGGAAAGGAAACGCGAAATGGAGAAAAAATGGTACTTGTGAAACTAAAGACATGGAAACATAAAAGGGAAGTGATGGCAAAGAAGAGGTTGTTATATGAAAGCTCTGAGAGAATAGAGGATAATTTGACATGGGTAGAAAGGAAGATGCAGTATAAGTTAAGGCAAATAGCGGAAGAGCAAAGAAGTAAGGGAAACAGAAGGTGGGTTAAGTAAGTCAGTATACAGATTGAAGGTGTATGGTGGGATTGAGACGAAGAGAGGGAAGATTTAGTAAGAAATTAGGTGCCGGGAAACTAGGAGAGGAAGGACCAGGAGATAGGAAAATAAGAAATAGTAAGAAACAAAAAGAGACGAGAAACGATAGTAGAAAAGAATGGAGAATATGTTACTGGAATATATCAGAATTGGAGAGAAAGGATAGGGACTTTATGAGAAATCTCGAGCAATGGAATGTCGCAATAATGATGCAGACGTGGCTAGATGATAGGGGATGGAAAAGAGTAAGGCAAGGGTTACCAAGAGGTTACAAATCGCGAGTTCAAAATGCAAAAAGGAAAAATAAAAATGGCAGAGGAATGGGAGGAATGGTGATGGGATTAAGGAACGAATATATAACAGGAAACGATAAGAAAGAGAGGAAAGAGCAAAAAGAACGAATAATAGTAGAAGAAGTAAATATGGGAGGAGAGAAGTGGAAGATAGTGAGGGTTTATGTGAACGGTAATATGCAGGTGAAATCAGAGGATATGACGGAACTGATGGAAGAAAATAAGCAAGAAATTAGGCTCATAATATAAGGAGATTTCAATGCAAGAACAGGAGATAGAGGAGGAAGGGAATGGGGTGGAGAGCGAGGAAGAAAATCCAAAGACAAGACACTGAATGGGGAGGGAAAGCAATTGGTAAAGAGTCTAGGCGAGATGGGATGGTTTATTCTGAACGGAATTATATAGGAGAAAAAAGAAGGATTATACTGAGTCGTGTCATCAAAAAAAAAGAGGAGGAAAATAAAAGGTTTGTAGAAGAAGCGGAGAAGGCTAGGACGAAAGAAGAGGTTTGGAAGGTTGACAATAGAGAGAGAAGGAGAAGGAAAAGAGTAAACCAGGATATTGAGATGGTAGAATGGAAAAAACATTTTATGGAATTACTAGGAGGGGTAGAGAGAAAAGTTGGGAAACGAGCAGAAGATGGTAGAAAAACAGATAAGGAGGAGCACATTTCAAGGGAGGAAATTGTCAAGATATTAGTGATGATGAAAGATGGAAAGGCAGATGGAATGGATGCAATCCCAAATAAAGTCTGGAAATATGGGGGGGGGGCAGAATTAGAGGAATGGACATGGATAATATGCAATAGAGTTTGGAGAGGAGAGGGGTGGCCAGAGTTACGGAAAGAAGGTGTAGTGATACCAAGAGTGAAGAAAGGCAAAGGGGAGGAGGTTAAAGATTATAGAGGAGTGACACTAATGCCAACTTTGTATAAAGTATATGTGACTGTTTTATCGAAGAGCTTAAAGAAAGAAGTGGAGGAAAAAAAGATAGAGCCTCCGAATCAGACAGGGTTTAGAAAAGGGATGGGGGTGATGGACGCCATATATGTTCTGAACTATCTAGTTAATAAGAGGATTAAAAGGAAGAAAGGGGCAATGATAGCAATGTTCGTGGGCCTAAAGGCGGCGTTTGACTGATTAGACAGAGGCGAGATAGAAAAACTTATGGTGCAAAAGGGGATACGAGAGGGATTGATAAAGAGAGTATCGGAAATATTTAGAGAGACAAAAAGCAAGGTAAACGTAGGAGAGCAGGTAGGAGATAGTTTCTGGTTGGTAAGAGGAGTAAGGCAAGGATGTCCTCTGAGCCTACTTTTATTAATTATAATAATATCAGAATTAGAAGAAGAAATGAAGAGAAAAGAGTGGGGAGGAGTTAAAATAGGAGGTGAAAAGATATATACACTGGCATACGCAGACGATATAGTGTTGATGGTAGAGGATGAAGAAGGGATGGCGGGCTTGATTACAGGGTTAGAGAAATACTTAGATGAGAGAAAGTTAAATTTAAATGTAAAAAAGACAAAGATAATAAGGTTTAGAAAAGGAGGAGAAAGGAAGAAGAAATGGATAGATGAACACATATGGGGAATAGGAAAAAAAAGGTTCGAGAAAAATTGGAGGAGAATGTGGTTATTTGATACGCTGGTATGGCCGGTATTAGGTTATGGAGCAGAGATATGGGGATGTAAAGAAAGGAAATAAATTGAAATTTTACAAGAAAGGTATATAAGGTGGACTCTGGGGGTAAACTGGAGGACGCTGGGATATATGGTGAGAGAAGAAGCGCAAAGGAATAAATTAAGTACAAAAGCGGGAAAGAGGGCATGGAATTTTGAGACGAAGCTGAAGGAGGGAAAGCGAGGGGAGCTGGCAAGAAAGTGTTTGAATGAGGTAGAAGGGAGGAGATATAGAAGACTGGACTGGATTAAACTGTAAAGTAATGGAAAAAAGGGAAAGGGAATGACAATTAATACAAAGATGGGGGATGATTGAGGAATCGAAATATAATAAATGGTATAGGATGATAAAAAAGGAAGGAATACCAAAGTATTTCGAAAAGGGATGGGGAGAGAAAAGATGGACCAGAATAGCAAGATTTAGATTGGGAAATTAAGTGAGGGAAGGTATGTATTGGGAAAAGAAAGAGAACTGGAAGTTCAGAATCTGTGAATGGGAAGAGGAAATATGGGAGCATGTATGGGAAGAAAGTAGGAGAGGTATGAAAGATAAAGGAAGCTGGCAAGAGAATGTGATAAAAAATATAGGAGAGGAGGGTTTGGTAAATAGTTGTAAATAATTGTAAATAGTAAGGATAAGTTTTATAAAATATGTATAAACTTTTGTAAGAAATGGAAGTCATGTGAACCCTTAGGGGACACATTATGAATAAAGAAGAACTATTTGTTCAAAAATTCATGTACACTAAAAATTCTTTTATTTTACTGAAAATTTGAATTTTTTATTTTCGGTTGAAAATTTTTCTTTTTGTGTTGAAAATTCAACTATGTTTTCTTCGAAAATTCATTTAGTTTTATAAAAATTCTTGTTTTTTTACAGAAATATTAATGTTTTCATTTTTGGTTGAAAATTTATATCTTATAGTTGAAAGTTCAACTATTTGCTTCCCTATTTGACTATTTTCTTGGGAATTCGCTTTTTTTCACCAAAAAGTTTAACTTTTTATTTTCAGAAGAAAAATGATCTTTTTGAGTTAAAAACTCAACTATTTGTTCAAAAATTCATGTATTTTGATGAATATTCGTTTTTTTACTGGAAATATATTTTTTCCATTTTTTGTTGAAAGTTTATCTTTACGAATTGAAAAAATTGACCTATTTGTCTAAAAATTCATGTATTCTTATGAAAACTCGTGTTTTTGTACTGCAAATTCAATTTTTCGATTTTTGGTTTGAAATTTATTTTTTCGAGTTGGAAATTTAGCTATTTTATCATAAATTCATGTGTTTTTATAAAAATTCATGTTTCTTTACTGAAAATTTAATATTTCCATTTCTGGTTGTTAATTTATATTTTAGAGTCGAAAATTCAACTATTTGCTTCCCCATTTGACGAATTTGATAAAAATCAGTTTTTTTAAACTAAAAATTCGTTTGTTTTGCCTCGAACATTTAAATTTTCCATTTTCGGTTGAAAATTTATCTTTTCGAGTTGAAGGTTCAACCATTTTTTTTTGAAAATGTATGTATTTGTATAGAAATTCGTGTTTTTTTTTACTGAAAATTTAATCTTTCCATTTTTGGTTGAAAACTTATATTTTAGAGTCGAAAATTCAACCATTTGCTTCCCCATATGACTATTTTGTTAAAAATTCGCTTTCTTTTACTCAAAATGTAAATTCTCCATTTTCGGATGAAAATTTATGGTTTTGTGTTTGAAAATTCAACTATTTTATTTGAAAATTCATGTATTTTTACAAAAAGGCTTGTTTTTTTTTTCTACTGAAAGTTTAATTTTTGCATTTTCGATTGAAAATTTATTTTTTTTATTTGAAATTTCATGTAATTTGATAAAAATTAGTTTTTCACTAAAACTTTTTTTTACTGAAAATATGCCTTTTTTAGTTGAAAAATCAACTATTTTTCTTTGAAGATTCATGTGTTACGAACCAGCTTCTATTATTAATTGATTAATCTTTGAGTTTAAATTTTGGGGTGAGGTTGGTAGAGTGCCACAAGACCTCACTGGTAAGTTGGAGGTAGGACAGACCAAGCTAACAGAGTTATCCTGTTTATTTTATAAATTTAGTAGGTCCGTGAACTTCCTCTTAGAAGTTCCTCACTTATTGAAAGTTAGTGGTGGAATAGAGACGTGGTATCTATGATAATGACTATGTAATTTCACTTTCATTTATGTGGCTTTATTTAAACATCAAGAATGATTTAGTTCAATCGGAAAGGGGGGGGGGGCGGAGTAACGAGCGATAGAGAGCGAGAGAGAGAGAGAGCAAGTATTCCCTTCTTAAACACAATTAATGTTTACCGATCTTGTTGGATGAATCATTTCGGGTTCCCTGGACCCCTCTCGCGTCTTCACACACCACACACGTCACACTCGCATGCCACCCGAACTTTTGCCACTTTTGAGCTAATAATTCAATTTACTTCCTAATTCAAATTAGAGTTGTGTAGTGTTGTTATTGGCTTCCCCCTGCCGTTGTGGTCTCAGTAGGGGAGACCAAAATGTCAACATTTCGGAAAGCTTGCTTCCAAGTATATTTGTGAGTTGAAATTGCTTGATTTTATCAACAGGATCACGTTTGATCATGAAATTTTTTTGTATGGTATAATTTGTTAATTTTATAAACAAATTATGCAAGCAAATGCATAGTTTAGGCAGTTTTTGGGAGAAAGTAATCGCTTTTCCTTCTAAGTACCTTTAAATTCTATGAGTGGTAATATTTAGTGATTGAGATTGTTCATTCGATATTATTTGTTTATTTATAAACAAAAGCATATTTTTGTCATTTATAGACAGAGAGTACTAGTTTTTCTTGCTAATCGTCTTCAAATTACATAAGTGGTGATGTTTAGTGACTAGGAATTGTCAGTCGATATTATTTGTTTACGTTATAAACAAATCTTATGAACAAATGCATAGTTTGACCATTCATAGATAGAAACTAATCGTTTTTCTTTATAATCATCTTCAAATTACATAAGTGTTAATATGCAGTGACGAAGAATTGTCAATCGATATTATTTCTTAATGTTATAAGCAAAGGCATAGTTTGACCGTTTATAGATAGAAAGTGATCGTTTTTCTTTCTAATCGCCTTCAAATGACATAAGTGGTGATGTTTCGTGAAGACGAATTGCAATTTGATATTATTTGTTTACTTTATGAACAAATTCATAGCTTGGCCATTTGTAGACTGAAGGTAATCTTTTTCTATTATTTCCTTCAAACCATATCACTGGAAATTTTTCGTGATGTTCTAAAAGAATTAGATTCGAAGTTGAACTTGTCAATCATTTCAATAATTTTAGGACCCATGTCAAATTCATTCTTGCTCCGCTTAAGACGCAATTAAATGATCAGATGAGATGACACAAGGAGCTTATGTGTTAAATCTTCATTGGTCGAAATTCCAGAGCAACTTCGCGTGTTGAATTCTCTGAACCCGTTGAAATTCTTATTACGGGCTTCTGCAGCTTTTTCTGAATACGGTATATTTTGAATATTTGAATGACTTAAAAAACTGAAAAGCAGTTTTTAAACCAAAGTTACTTCAGTCAACCTCACCGACATTTACGTGAAACATTACTCAACCTTGAACTTATATTTTTTTATAGAATTTATTTCTAGCGTAAACAAATAATATCGATTGACAATTCTTCGTCACTAAAATCACCACTTATGTAATTTGAAGACGACTAGAAAGAAAAACGATCACTTTCTATCTGCAAATGGTCAAATTATGCATTTGTCTATGAAATTTGTTTATAAGATAAACAAATAATATCGGTTGACAAGTCTTCGTCACTAAAAATCACCACTTATGTAATTCGAAGACGATCAGAAAGAAAAACTATTACTTTCTGTCTATAAATGTCCAAACTATACATTTGTTTATAAAATTTGTTTAGAAAATGAACAAATAATATCGATTGACAATACTTCGTCATCAAACATCACCACTTATGTAATTTGAAGACGATTAGCAAGAAGAACTAGTACTCTTTGTCCATAAATGACCAAAATATGATTTTTTTTATAAAATAAACAAATAATATCGAATGACCAATCTCAATCACTAAATATTACATAAAAAAATAATATCGATTGACAATTCTTCGTCATTAAACATCACTACTTATGTAATTTAAGGACAATTAGAAAGAAACACTATTACTTTCTGTCTATATATGTCCAAACTATGCATTTGTTTATAAAATTTGTTTATAAAATAAAGCAATAATATCAAATGACCAATCTCAATCACTAAATATTACCACTCATATAGTTTAAAGGTACTAAGAAAGAAAAGCCATTACTTTCTGTCAATAAGCGCGTAAACTATGCTAATTTGCTTATAAAATAAACGAATTATACCATACAACGAATTTTCATGATCAAACGTGATCTTGTTGATAAAATCAAGCTGTTTCAACTTACAAATACACTTTGCAAGCAAAATTTCCAATATGTTGACATTTTGTTAATATAATTTGTCTATAACAATTAGATTCAATATCATGTAAATTATTCACATTCTTTGGATACTTCGTCATTTATTTTCGTCAAAAATGGGATTGATTAAGTTATTGATTTGAAGATAAAAAATGACAATTAAAAAATGTCTCATTTTCGCTCCTTGTTTATTTATATAAAAAATAGAAAATAACAAAAATTGAGAAATCAAATGCATAGACGCTCTTGTGCAACTATCGCTGATCACTTTCAAACAAAAAAATTGAAAATCGGTTGAGAATTGTAGGCTGTAGGTGATTTTGAATAGTAAATTCCCGATTAGGCCCACGGCCGAATGCACTCCGCGTGACCACTAATTGCTGATTTTTGAAAATTGTTGCAACTAAGACATTTGGAATGCACACGTGTACTGTTGCTATGCATGCAGCTCACTTAAATTATTAATTTAATATTTTGAATCAAAATCATATACTTAATAAAGAGTATATGTCTTTTTAGAATTAAATGTTTATCGGTGCAAATTCTGTTTATAATGATTTTGAAAAAGAATGAAACCCATATTATTAACTTATTGATTTTGTTTTTTATTTCACCCTTGCTAATGAAAATTGAAATATTTTGATGCAATCCACTCTCACTCAATCTATTGGCTTTATGATCAATTAATGTTCAATTTATTTATTGATTATTTCTAATCAATGAATAAATAAAGTTGTTGTCTTTATTGTTGGGTTAAAATTTACTTTATTCATTGCTCTAAACATCTAGCTTCCTATTCTGAATACAACCTAGATTGATGATAGTCGGTGTTCCCGTGCGCTTGGCTGTGCCTTTGACTCTTTTCTCTAATTCTCACTCACTCGGTACACGGAGCAGTGGTTGCTAGATAATATAGGTACATGCTATAAGCTAAAACGGAGAGACAATCTACCCGGACACAAGATGGATTATTTATATTGCGCATAGGCACCGATGATCACGCTTCGGTTAATAGGTGAAACCCATTATCAGCGATGTCTATCGCAACAAAGCCGCCCTGGAATGTCAACTATCGTCCCCTCTTAGTGTCCCATAATATAGTTCAACTTTCTTTCCTGCTTTACAATAGAGAAAATAACCATTCAGCATAAACCATTCTCATTCCACTAACCACTGGCACATTTTGACTGGGAATTCGTTCCCTTTTTCACAGCACATAAGACTCCACTGGCGTAGACGATTTGTCGGTTCCCTCCACAGGCTTGTTGCAATACGAACGTGTTACGAAATCTCGGTGTGGTGGGATCATGGGTACTAACTTATGTTGGCCTGCATTGGTAATTGACTTCGTGGCACAGAAACGGGGTTATTGTCTGAAGAAGCATTCTCTCGTCTCTCTCTCAAGGGTTGTGGAGATTCCATTGTTTCATCCAGTGACGAAAGTACCAAGAGATGTTTTCGGGGTGATGACACCACATGTCTTGTTGACCCAGGTGTGACGTTTGATGATCGTTTTTGCTGTATACAAGTCCAGCATATAACCCCGATAGTCATCAGTTTAGAATGAGCAAGATACAACAGAAACAGCAAGGCCAGCAATCCTATACCCGCATAGGATCCATGTATTAGGGTTGACTGGGTTCCCTGCGTTTGCCGTTGTGAGCTAAAATCATATAATTTTTGATCCCATTGATCTAATGTCTTCTCGCTCTTCTGGTATATGGGGCCATTTTCAATCACTAACGATGTTTCTATTGCAGAGTTAGTGTTGGGTCCTATAGATTCGAGTTGGAGTAATTTATTAGATAATTTAATTAAGTCCAAATGAACAGTGGATTCGTAGATGTTGATGGTTGTCCCAGCGATGCGTTCCAATCCGGGCAATGTTAATAATGCTGTCCTTAGAGTGCATCCGGGCGAAAGTCGGACCAATATCACTCCATGTAACCTCATTCTCACGCTGGCTATTTTAAAGCAACGTATCTCTGCGTCCAATTGACTCATAGTAGAATAAATCCAACCGTTGAGTGATGGTATAACCTGACAAAAGGGCAGGTGGTTGTAGAAAACTTGGATGTCGCACAACTTAAATGATGTAATGGTTGGGTTGAGCAGCAGTTGGAGTTCACACGACGGTTAAGTTGCCTCGTAGATAGACAGTAGGCCATTACAGAAGGCATAGTCCAGGATGTCCTTGAATTTTCGACGATATTCTCTGGTTAGTAGCATATAGGTGTGTTTGTTTTCCTCTAGGGCTATATGCGTGAATGGTGATCGAACATACGCTGTGCCGGTGCCATTTCCCGAAATAGGCTGCTGAACGGGTAAAGCATGTAATTCGTAGAGAGTGTATTCCGTCTTATCTATCAATGGAATGCCCATTATAATTTGAAGAGTACCATTTTCGGAGAAGATGGTGATAGTAGCCAGTTGAGCCAACCTGTATACACTGATATGCGAACCTGACACTGGGAAGGATACCTTGGGAGCATGGTCCTGTATGTCCCAAAATATGGGCTCCAGTTGTTGTGAAGTGAGAAGGGTCGGATGCAGTTTTCCTTCAAGTGCTTTGTGTATCGCATCCAACAGTTGGTGGGCCGAATGCAGATAACCGTCTATTCCTTGTTCGATGGAATAGAGATTTTGTGTTAGTGCTTTGTCATAAGTGATTCCATCAGCAGATGTGGCTTTTTGGTTCACCTGAGATATCTTCGATAACAGCTTCAACTTTAGCCAGTTTTGTTGAGCCTCTAGTTTCGTCGTGAGTCGATGTTCGTGCTCAAGTTGAAACCGCACTAAGTGGTTCTGTTGCCCCACTGAATGTGAGAGGTTAGCTTGGGCCTGGTTGAGATCGTTGATCTTGGAGTTCATAATCTGGCCATCATCATACGTGAGCAGCCCTGCCACTGGACCAACCAATCCGCCGAGGAATCCCAAAATCGGTGTCGCTCTTCTTGATATCATAGCAGAAGGTAAGTTGAGGGGTAATTTCCTAGTTGATTGCCCAATTAGCTCTTCAAACTCCTGTTGAATGATGTTCTTTAACCGAGCGGCTGCGTCTAATTTAGGCTGGAGATTGTAATTGTTAATGGTACGGTTGCATTCCTCTACCAGCATAGGTGCACGATATCTGGGTAATGTCTTGACCTTTGTTTGGTAGTGGTCCAAGGAGCTGTAGATCTTCCTAACATGTAGGAAAGTGCTAATGCGCCAGTTAGTAGCTAACTTTTGAGCGCTCTTTTGCCGAGATTATATTTCGTGCTGCTATCTTTTGAATTTCCGTCAAACGGACTACCAGGTCTCGAAGATAGGATTCATAGGTTTCCAATTTTTCTGCAGGAGAGAACGAACTGGGCATTCGCGCGACATGTTCGTAGCGTCATTCAAACAGGGTGAAATTCATTGATTCATGGACAGAGGTGTTGTATGCAAACATTGCGAAAGGCAGCAGCCGGTCCCAGTCGTCGTAGTCGTTGGCATAATGTTATACATAATCTGTCAAAACTACGTGACTGCGTTCTAGTTTGATATTGTGCAAACAGATTCTTGGCCACGGCATGAGCCACAGTGTTCGTTTTTAAGTCTGGGATCGGTACTGCGATGCACAGTTTGGAAAAATTGTCCTGCATGGTGAGAATGTATCTATTACCATGAGGGGTAGTCGCTAGTTTGCCATCAGTGTCAAGAGAAACCCTATCGAATACTCCCCAAGGGGTGTCCATAATGACCATGGGCTCGCGTGTATGGGCACGTATTAGTTTGTTTTCGAGACAACTATTACACTCGAGAATATAATTAGTCACATCTCTTCGCATGCCCGGCCACATATATCGCTCTCGGAGACGCCGGTATGTTTTAGTTACCCCTTTGTGTCCGCTAAGAAGATTCTCATGGTATTCAAAAATTAGTTGCCGCCGAGATTGGTACGTGGCCTAACAAATCGCTTGAACTGGCCATACGACATATTCCGTGCTGGTCTCACGTTAATGCTGCTTTCAGGTTTTCAAAACCTTGTTTGACGACGTCCCAATCCACAGCATCAAAACGCCTTTTCTGGATAACAAGCGAGTGAGTGTTATACTTACTGGATGGAGTTACCAATACTTGTCCCTTCTGAGGTCGCTTTTCCTACAAATCTTGAGGATTCACACGATCAATGGCAATCAGTAGTTTAAAGATTGGAGTCGTTGGTTCGCAATCTTCTGCAATGAAGTGAGGGTTGTGATCTCGCACATACGTTAATGGCTCAATCCACTGATGAAGAAAGCAAGAAGGGGGCGATCCAGCTACTTCCAGCCTGTGAGTGACCGGCATATTAGTTTCTTTCGGTTCCTCCTCTGCCGAGGGGTTCCGTGGATCGATGTAAGCCATTTGCATTTGTAAGGGTGCTCCAATTGGAGTTGACCTTGGAGCTACGTTAAAGGAATTAGCTGTTGATATTACTTCGTCTTTATCAGGCATGTCCCTAAGATTCCTTTTAGGCTATAGAGGCGATAGAGGTTCCATCCGTCCGCGTAATTCCAGCACGTGCTAGCTCGTCAGCTGCTTCATTACCTACTACTCCATGGTGGCTTGGTACATGATGCCAAGTCACCTCTAGAGGTGCCAAAGTTTCACGCAGTTCCTTGAACTCGGTTTTGTTGATAACAGGCTTACCCTCCGCCGTTTTCCAACCATTGGTCTCCCACGTGGGCATCCACTTGGTACAACTATCTATGAGGAACTTCGAATCGGTGAAGATGCTCACTTCTCCTAGCGTTAGATAGTACTCGTATTCTGTCAACAATATGCTGCCTAATGGTCAGTAGCTTTGACTTGTTGAGTGTGTGATGACAGACCTATATTTGATATATATATATATATAATTTTGGGCAAGTATTTAGATATAATTTAGACGAAAAATTTGATTATATTGTATGTTATTGTAGCTTGTGTAGTTCATTTAGAGTATTGTAATGAGAATGTGTTACCTAAGCCAAATAGAACCTTAACTAAATGAAGTTTCTTTTTGGTCTGAAATAAAAACAACTCTATCAATAACTTCCTATGTAGAGGTTGTGATCATTTTATAATATTTACAAATAAACTTTTCCTTTTCATTTTAGTCGAACGCGATGTGTGAGACTCTAGAGAAACCAAGCGTAAAACGCGAGGTAAATACATCCGAACGCGTAGCGCGAGGTGAATACAATTTCGGGCGCGAAGTGCGAGATAAATATATGACTATTTTCTTGAAGAAAAGAAATAATTTTAGTAATCAAAACGACATTTGAATATTTTAAAATTTAATTTCAAACTCTTCTGCTCTAAAATAAAACGTATTTTATAAAAAATTAGGATGTTGGTTCTCCACAAGTGTTCGTGGAAGTCATCTTCAATTTGAAAACCTTTCAGGATATTCAAAATTTTTCCATCCATGTGAGACAAAAGTCTAAAACTTCATTTAATTTCAATTAAGAATGGTTTATTTTATCATCTGCAAAGATTTTCTACTATCTGATTATTTACTTTTCTAAATACCATCAAATAAAAACGAAACGAAGAGAAATGTTCGGAATATATTACGTAATAAAATGAGCTGCTGTTAATTAAAATTCTTTGAAATTAGATTATGCGTGTCAATTGTCCACATTTCATCATTTTTCAGGAAGATCCCTTGTGAAGATTTTACCTTGTGTAGGTGATTTAGCCTATTCACAAGCTTGACAAAAATGCCATCTAATTATTTCAATAAAGTTGAGAATTTTACACAATCGGCTTTTCTTATTAAACTCTTCTGTTGGTCAGAATTCCCATTTTCATAACATTTCAAAAATGATATTTATTACACAGCCTTGAGAAAATGTATATATTCAGACTAATTATATCAAAATGAAAAGTAGTATTTTCTTCAAAAAATATCCGTTAAACGAAAAAAGTGAAAAACTAAAATTGTTTCATGAGGAAAGTTCAACAAAAATTTATTTTCTGTTTTTTCCCAATTTCGGTTATTTTTAGCTTAATCGATTTTGATCGGAGATTTCAAAACAATAAACATCCTTCTATCCAAATAAAATAGAAAAAAGATTCATTATTTTAACTTCTTTTGGAAAAAACCATATTTAAAAAAATAATTTCTCTTCAAGCGGTATTTTTTCTCAGATTTTTTTGCAGAAATTTTAATTCCAATCATCTTTGTTCTCCTTCCATTCACAATTTTTATTAGCATAGAAACCGTCAGATTTTTCAAGGCATCTTTATTTCTACATCCTTGTCAGCAATTTTGAACATGAAGTAGATGAAATTAAGGAAATTGATTTCAATTCTTGTTTCTACACATATTGTTATCTTGGATTATTATCAATCTAAAGGCGTCAGGGATATTAAACCTAGGAAATAGAGAAAATTTTGAGGTCTGAGTTTCACAATCTTTCGCCTTGGACTCACATGCGTGAAGTTTCTGTCTCATCATTTTAAGTGTAATATAATATTATAATAATATTGTTAGATTTTACCTGTTTTGAAAAATTTAGAAACCTAAAGAATTTCATGATCGACTTCTACTCGTATCATAGCCTAGGTTGTTTGTCCGTGTGTGGGTGCACCTGTGTTTAACATTTTTCTGTTTACCACATCTCGAAAAGTAAAACAACAATGGTCATGAAATCTGGATTACTTGTAACTCTAATTGATTGCCAGGTCTGATATGATTTTAGCTTTATCGGACAATAGGACGTGGCCTTTTTTTGCATTTGGAAAAAAAAATGAAAATATTAATGTTTTTAATACAAGACAGGCTTTGTCGATATTCGAAATGCAACAATACTATATTTGGTGTATCTGTTCGTGTCTTAAGGTGCGTCAAGTGAATTATTCAAGAACGTTTTATGTACTCTCATAATCTAGAAACACCTATTTATAATTTCTCAAAATGTATTTATTATCTTTTTTATATGAGGAAATACAACAGGACTGTATATCGTGTACTTGTTATATTATTTTCTACTTTTTGAAAAACTTTCAAATGTTGAAAGGCATAGAACTTTTTTCATTTATGGCAAATTCAAAAATGTTACTAATTAATTTGTCAGTCCTTTTGTCATGGATCAGCAAAGATAATATATTGATGGATATGTTTAAGAAGATAATATATTAAGGACTGTAGTCTCGAGATTCGAGAATTTTTCCACAAATTTTCTAACCATATCGTGACTTCAAATCGAGGCACAAAATTTAAGAAATACTCAAATGATCAAAATTGTTAAATATTTCAGTTTCCTTGCAGACAAGAACTTTATAAATGTTCATTTTTTTCCCACCAAATCAGATGATGGTGTCACGATGCCTGATGAGGTTTATCTGATTACCGAATATGGTTATGTTCATGGTAAGATGAACTTGGTCGTGGAGGAGCCTACTTGGTTAAGGAGCACGCCACAGGAAAACTTTGACTCTTATGCAGTTTATGCGCGTACGGTTCGGGGGACCTCTCATTATTGTACTGAAAGCATGTCTGCAACTTGCGAAAATGCTGCGTATGAAGTTCCAAGTGCAATTACGCTAACATTACATAATGCGCACTTTATAAAAACAACATATTTCAATTTTTGGTCAACCCATTTTCAACTTGACGAAAACCTCGACCATGTTTTCATTACAATTCCACAGACTCAGAATGTGCTTTACGCTGAAATCAAGGAAAGAAACGAAGGAGAATAAGCTATATTGGATCAGAATCCTTCCTCGTCATCCTCGAGCGGTTTTCCCCGAGAGATGGCTTCTTTTCATAATAGGGATAGATATCCTTAAAAATGTATGTGCATCTTTTGAAAATTGTGTATACATACTTTCATGAATAAAACCACCATATAACAGCAATTAAGTGTTTTTTTTTATTCTCTCCCTTTTTATCTCTTTTTTCTCTTTGTTATATCTCTTTCCTTCTCTTATCGGCATTTAAGCTCGAGCAGAACATTTATAGAGCATTTAAGAGAACTTATGGGTTTCATTGTTTAAACAAATATATATCATAATTATCACATAGATTTCTAAAAAAATATTCTAGAGTCCAGAAATTCTTTTTATAAACTAGCGCTGCAAATCAGGAAATTCCATAAAGTCAGGGAATGTCAGGCGAAACCTAACAGAGTTAGGGAATTTTTTGATAAGCTTAAGTTGAAGTTAAAATTAATATCATGGTAGAAAATCGCAAGTATTTGCTCAAAAATTAATCTGGTTTGTTTGAAAATTCAAAATGTTTTCTTGAAAAATCGTCTTCTTCGGGTCAATTCAAATCGTTTTGGTTTGAATCCCTTTCGGTAGAAATATCAAATATAATGTTTCTTCGGTGAGAATTTATTCTTTTTGTTTGAAAATCTTGCTATTCTGATCCATCTCTTCTCTCCCCGTCCCTTTTCTAAATACTTTGGTATTCCTTCCTTTCTTATCATCCTATACCATTTATTATATTTTTATTCCTCAATCATCCCCCATTTTTCTATTGATTGTCTTACCCTTTCCCTTTTTTCCATTACTTCATAGTTTACTCCAGTCCAGTCTTCTATATTTCTAGCCTTAAAGAACTCCCTCCTTTTTTCTCCCTATCTCGTCAATTCCGTCGCCCTTCCTCTCCTCCCTTCTACCTTTCTTCTTAAAACTCCACGCCTTCTTTCCCGCTCTTGTACTTAATTCATCCCTTCGTGCTTCTTCTCTCACCATATATCCCGGCTTCTCCTTCATTCTACCCTCAGCGTCCACCTTATACGCCTTTCTTGCAAACTCTCAATCTCTTTTCTTTCTCTCAATCCCCGTATTTCGGCTCCATAACCTAATACCGGTCATACCAGCGTATCAAATAACTACATTCTCCTTCTTTAATTTTTTTTTTGGACCTTCTTTTTCCCATTTCCCATATCTGTTTCATGACTCCTGCTGCTTTTGTTATCCTTTCTCTTATATGAGCTCTACGATCTCCATGTGTTTGCAAGGTATATCCCGAATACTGAAACTCTTTCACTTCATCTAATTTTATTCCCTTCCATCTCACTGTCCATTCTTTTTTTCTTCCTCCTCCTTTTCTAAACCTCATTATATTTGTCTTTCCTACATTTAAATTTAACTTTTTCTCATCTAAGTATTTCTCTAGCCCTGTTATCAAGCCCGCTATCCCTTCTTCATCCTCTGTTATCAACACTATATCGTCTGCGTATGCCAGTGTATATATCTTTCCACGCCCTATCTTAACTTCTCCCCACCCTTTTCTCTTCATTTCTTCTTCCAAGTCTGATAATGATATATTAAATAAAAGTAGGCTCAGAGGACATCCTTGCCTTACTCCTCTCATCAACCAGAAACTATCCCCTACTTTTTCTCCTGCCTTCACCTTGCCCTTTGGCTCTCTAAAAATTTCCAACACTCTCTTTATTCATCCCTCTCGTATCCCCTTTTTCACCATAACTTTTTCTATCTTGCCCTGGTCTAATGAGTCAAACGCCGCCTTCAGGTCCACAAATATTGCTATTATTGTCCCTTTCTCCCTTTTAATCCTCTTATTCACTAGATAGTTCAGAACACATATATTGTCCAACACCGTTATCCCTTTTCTAAACCCAGTCTAATTTGGAGGCTCAATCTTTTTTCAACAAATTCCTTTTTCAACCTCTCCGATAAAACTGTCACATATACTTTATACAGTATTGGCATCAGTGTCACTCCTCTATAATCCTTAACATCTTCCTTTTTGCCTTTCTTGACTATTGGTATCACTATTCCTTCTCTCCATAGCTCTGACCACCCCTCTCCTCTCCATACTCTATTGCACATTATCAATGCCCATTCCTTATATTCTGTCCCCCCATATTTCCAGACTTCATTTGGAATCTCGTCTATACCAGGAGCCTTCCCATCTTTCAGCATCCCTAATACCTTGACTATTTCCTCCCTTGTAATTTCCTTCTCCTCATCTTTTTTATCCTGCCATCTATTCTTCCTTTTATAACTTCCCTCTCTACCTCTCCTAATAATCCCATACAATATTTTCCCCATGCTACTATCTCAATATCCGGGTTTACTCTTTTCCTTTTCTTCCCTCTCTATTTACTACCTTCCAAACATCTTTTTCAGTCCTAGCCTTCTCCGCTTCTACTTCGAATCATTTATTTTCCTCCTCCTTTTTTTATCACAAAACTCAGTATACTTTTTCTTTTTTCTCCTATATTATTGTCCACTACTCTTTCCTTTTCTCTATTTTCTTAATTCTCTTCTCACTTTCTTCTTCTACTGTTTACGTTCCTCATCCCATCCACTTCTATCTTCTCCTTCACTGGCTTCTTTTTTGCTTGTGCACTCTAATACTCTTTTCATTTCTCCTATCCTTATTTCCATTTCCTCGTTTACATTTTCTTCCCCCATTTCAATATTCCTGACTTTTTCTTCAAACTTTTCATTACCTTCCATTGACCAATCTCATTTTCCTGCTCTTTTTACTTTTGCTTCCTTGTTATCCTTTTTATGATTACTCATTTCTCCCTCTAGTGTCACTATCGAGGAAAAGTGATCCGAATCTATATAGTTCCCGACCTCTAGTTTCTTAACTTTCTCCCTTACCTCGTCGTCCACCACCACACCATCAATTACCGTTCCTATCTTTTCTCCTGGACGTGTATATTCCCCTTCTTGATCCTCTTCTATACTTCAATTTAGAATAAACCATCCCATTTTCCCTAAGCTTTTTGACAATTTTTTACCCTCCCCATTCAGTATCTTGTCTTTGGATTTCCTACCTCTCTCTCCACCCCATTCCCTTCCTCCTCTATCTTCTGTTCTCGCATTAAAATCTCCTCCCATCATAAGCCTACTCTTTTGCTTATTATCTTCTATCAGTTCTCTCATCTCCTCTGCTTTCTCCTGCATATCTACGTTCACATAGACACCCACTATCTTCCACTTCTCTTCTCCCATATTTATCTCTTCTACTATTAATCCTTCTTTGTGTTCTTTCATCTCCTTCTTATCCTTCTCTGTTATAAATTCGTTCCTTACTCCCATCACCATTCCTCCCATTGCTCTGCCTTTTTTATTGTTCCTGTTTGCATTTAGAGTTTGCCATTTGTAACCTCCTGGTGATCTTTCCCTTACTCTGTCCCATCCCTTTTCATCTAGCTACGTCTCCATTATTACTACTACATCCCATTGTGTCAAATATTTCATAAACTCGCTATCCTTTCTTTCTAAGCCTGCTATATTGCAGGAGCGTATCCTCCAATCTTCCCTACTTTCGTTTCCTGTCTCTTTTTGTTTCCTACTATTTCTTATTTCTTTATCACTGAATCCTTTCTCCCCTAGCTTCCCGATACCTCATTTTTTACTAATCCTTCCCTGTCCTCGTCCCAATTCCACCATTCATCTTCTATCTGTATTCTCCCATACTCAACCCATGTTCTTCTTCCCTTTTTTCTTTCCTCTTCCGCTATTTTCGTTAACTTATACTGCATATTCCTTTCTATCCATGTCGAATCATCCTCTATTCTCTCAGAGTTTCCATATTACAGCCTCTTCTTTGTCATTGCTCTCCTCTTATGTTACCAATTTTATAGTTTCACCAGTACCATTCTCTCCCCGCTTCGCTCCTGCCTTCCTACACTTCGCACTCACTTCATCTCCACCGTATCTCTACCTCTATCTCTTCCTTCTTTTCCAGTCTTTTCTCCAGCGTCTGCATTCTTTTCTTTAGCTTTTCCCTAACCTCTTCCCATTTCCTCATTTTTTTCCTAAGTTCTGCCATTTCCTGCCACATTCCTTTTCTTATCCCCTTTACCCTCTCTCCTGCATTTCTTCACATATCCCCATTACTTTCACTATCATTTTACGCATGTCCACTAGCTGTACATTTTCTTTTCCTATTTGACCTTAATGTTCAACTTTTTCTTCGTCTTTCCCCTTGTCTTTCTCTGCCTCGTCATGTTGGTCTTTTCCCGATGGTGTTCTGTACATTTTCGGATTTTTTAGGGTGGATCTTGCTTCTAGTTTATCTTCACTACTTCCTCTCTCTGCCCTATCCCTCTTCTTATTTATGAATGGCTCCATTGAGCCAAAACTCTCCGCCCTCAATCTCTCCCTTTCTACCGTTTTTCTGTACTGCCCTCTCTTTTTTGACTCGAGTTTCGGCGTACAAAATACGTCCTCGACGGAATCCCTTTCTTCAATGCTATCGCTGTCCCCGTTATCCATCAAACCGATTCGAAGTCACCTCTGTCTGTAACGCCATACGTAACTTTCATCAAATATATCTTCACTGTGCTACCCCACCCTGCTACCATACCTTCTTCGGAGCTTCTCTCTACCTTTTCCTGCCTGTCGCCGACACTCGGATGCACTTGTCTCCATACCCTGCTCCTCACGCCAAGCAAACTAACCTCCCAGCCTATCCAAAACAGTCTCAAGCTCACAATTTATTACCAACCTCTTCACTTTTATTATATTTTACATACAATTTCACACTAAAAACCCCTTAAACACACTTCTACCATAAACTCACCTTAAATTCCACTTCAAATTATTTGAAATTCTCTCATTAGTTGAAACTTAATCTTTTTGGTCGATAATACATTTATTTGGTTGAACATGTAACATTTTTTTTGAAAATTTCGTTTAATTTTTGGTGGAAAATTTATTTTACTGACTGAAAATCCCACTATTTTATTTTTGGTAGGAAATTCATCTTTTTAGTTGAAAATTCATGTATTCGGCTAAAAATTGATTTTTTTATTTAGTTCAAGATTCATCATTTTACTTAAAAATTCACTTCAACTATTCCATTTTTTGTGGAAGGTTTACCTTTTATAATAGAAATGTAATCTTTTTCGTTGGAAAATTATCTGTTTTGTAAAAACTTAAATTATTCTAGTTGTTGTCAAGAATTCATTTCTTTGGCTGGAAATCATTTTAAATCGTAAATCATAACTCAAGTCAATCTCAAAACTCGGCCAAATTTGAAACTTTTTTCAGGAAAGCAGCAAATTGTACGATATATTGTATTATTACAAATTATTCTTCAGGCCACGAGTAAACTTGAATGAAACTCACTTCAACTTCAAACTCTATCAATTTTTGTTCACACGTCTTTCACGTGGGAGAAGACAAAGAATTTTATATCTTAGCTGCGATATGATTTTTCAGTCGACAAAAATGAACATTTTCTATGCTATTACGCTTCAGTTGTATTCGATAATAATTAAGATATTTATTTATTATATTTGATGAGTACATTTAAAATTGACCTTTTCTTTTATTGAAAATATTTTGATGATAAGAATAGAAATTACTTTTCATATATCTTTGACATTTTTCTCCTAAACTGAGACTTAATTTAGGAAAAAAGACGTAATTTGCGTTCAATCTCATTCAACAAAAGCATGATTTTATATGTGAACGATTCTTCACCATTTGTAAAGTTTTCATAGTAATTATTCTATGTATAAAGTAGCAGAGTGGACGTGTGCAAAAAAAACTGATCCGATTTCGAACCGACATTGCCCGTCGACTGAATGTCGAAAACCCGACATTCGAAGAGTCCTATGTCGAATCGGTTTTTTTCTATTCGATTGTTCGGCCTTCAATGTCAAAAATTCAATACGCAACTGACAAAAAGGATTTTCAATTTATAATTTTAATTATACAAATCTAAATCAATGTATGTAGAATGCAGATTCAGAGAGATATGAGGCCAATATTGTATATAGTCCAGCAATAAACAGAAACTTTCTTAATTAAAATTTGTTATATGATTACAACATATTAGCTAGTCACAATAACTCCTTAGATGTTGGTCATCTCAAGATTTGCAAAATGTTTTTTTACAAGCTTTATATGTGTATAATATTTGTTCTCTTATTCAACATTCTTGAGCCAGAATTAGAAGTGGAGGACCACTGTTTGGAGGGTAACCTCATATTGGTGTTATTTCTTATTGCTTTATTTTTGATTTTTGAGAGAAAATATGAAATCTCATGTAATGGAAAAATACATATATCTACCTAAAATTTTCATTAATATGTATAGTATTGAACTGAAATTTTCATCATTTGTATCCTAAAATATTGTTGTATAATACTTGAAAAGGAAATTGCGTCCCACAAACAATTTAAGACCAAATTTACAATGATTTATCAGGAAATTAAAAAAAAAAATCATTATGATTCATAATAATATTTTTACATTCAATCCTTAGTATACATTGAATATTAAAAAATCGAAAGTTCCGATGTTATTTCTTTGCCAGTTAGTATAGCTCAGTGAAGGCTCGTGGTTAACTTGAAAAACATTTTCAAAAATAAACATTCATAAGAAATTCTAAATTGAGTCGTATTAGATATATCGTGATATTTTTAACCTCTTATAAGGATAAGAATTGTAAAGCTCAATTATTGACCTTGAAAAGTTTGACATTAAAAACGAATAATCGGAAAATAATATTCCTAATTTGAGCTTTTGAGTTTCGGGTTCTTTGCCAAATCACAAAAATTTTTCCCGATTATTAAAATTTAAGTTAAAATTTAAAAATTCTAACCGTTAAAGCTGAAGATTTTTTTCATTTAATGTAATCAAAACTAAACGACAAACGAAAGCAGCCAAAATTAAACTCTTTTAAATTTTCGACTTTACAAATCTCCCAAAATAAAGCTAGAAGAATCTGTCATTGCAAAACTTCTTATTCAATCGTTTAATAATAAAGAAGCTTAGAAATGGAAGACTTCTGATATCATAAGATTTTATTTCAAGGGTTTCAAAATAAACATTATCTTGAAATGAAAAATTCTGAATGATAAAGTATCAGTTTTACAAACTTTAATTGTACAAATTCAATGGTAAAGGTTAAGAAAGGCCTCTAACTTTCAATATTTATGATCTGGTTTTAATGTTGCAGTTTCAGTACTGCGATTCCATGTTTGTAGTTTGTTCTTTTTTCGAAATGTGGGCAGCTCTTCTTCTTCTCGCGAAGGCCCGTCGAAGGGTACGAAGTCTGGCCGGGGGTTTTATAGGATTACAATATTACTTACTTCGTTCTTTTTATCGTCAGTTTTCTTGCCTAAATTGTAAATTTTAAACTAAAGCTTTATTTTACTTAAAGGGAAAAGGTCAAAATCTTTTGGGACGATAATGGGGTTAACTTCATTTATTCATGTATTTCGAGGTTTCTTTTTGTGATATGACGAATTGACGAGTTACAAGGATGGAGGCTGTAAGGAACACAAATCAAGAAGGACACTTGGAAGTCTGAATGCAACCTTCAAAAGTACAGCGGTGATCAGACTGGCTGTCTCGTCTTGTTAATGGTTATCGAGGGCACAATTTTTATTGCACAACATGGGTGAAGTGCGGATGTGAGTCCCGCCTTCAAAACTCCCGCGGCTATTGCCATTCAACATGGCGTCAGCAGTGCTGCGCTTTATTTAGCGCAGACATGCCCAATGAGGGAAAATTTGCTCCGGGACCACATGTTTCGCTTGCACCACTTATTCTTCTGAGAGCGACTGACGTTGCAACATAAGATTTTGATAGTAACTGGAGTCTTCATTATTTTATTGCAGTATGCTTACATTTCTTTTTAGTGCATGTAATCGGAAAGAGAAGTTCACGAAGTGTTCGGACGATATTTCCTTATGACAGAAAGCTTCCTGTTAGTATAACGGTTCTTTGTACTGATTAATATTTGCCAATGCGTCAGCTCAGAAGAAATTTTTTATCTTTAATTGCCATTATGATTTTACACAAAGTGTTTTCGTTGCTCTGCATAATTGCAAGTTTGGCTGTTACTTCCTTCTACCTTACCTACTTCGACCTTAGGAATTGAAAAAAAAATTTTAAGCAATTGTTTTAATTTTCTATCCCCATTAATTGAAAAAGAAATTTTTGAACAACTTCTACTATTTCCTATTTACCGTATCTGGAAATGATGATCGTGATCATGAAATCTGGACCAAGTCTGAAAATATTTCAGATCAAAATCAGAAGAGACCATTTTTAATTTTTGCTTTTGCGAATCTTTAAATTATGCGATGAAAAAATTAATTATTTGGCGAGATTTTGCGCCAGAAATCTGCGGATCTTGCGAAATTCCATGCAAGCTTCAATATAACTTATCTTTGTCATACCAGTGAGTATTATTATGTTATTAGGTTCATGAAATATTAAAGAACAAGTTCGTAAGTTTGGTCTAATAGTAGTCTAGCATGTATTGTAAATCATCAGTCCACCCAACTTATATATTAAGAATAAGCGCAAAACTCAAAAAGGCTACAATAGATCATTGCCCAATTTTGACAACTACATATGTCCGAAAGTAAAACAGCAACATATAGTGCATAGAGGAGTTTTAGGATCCGGAAGCTACGATCATGGTTCCTTAAAGCAACCAATCCCGACGCAACTGGAACGTGTACGTCATCCGCTGATGCTTTGCCCTTTGCATTTTATGCAGAAGAAATCTGCCTGACCCTTTTTGAGCTTATCAAAGTTTTTTTTTTGAAATGCTGAAATTCGCACAGGCCAGATGAGTTTACACACCACATTTTACACACAAGCACCGCAGATCCTTCTCTGGAAATAACTTGCTTGCACTCTGGATATGCACCCATTGCTCTCAATGATCACTGACAGGTATTGAATAGTTCTAAACCAGAAAAAAATCAGCAATTTGAAAAAAGAAAAAACTTGCTTGGACGCACCGCGAACAAAAAAAAACGACAACTTGCACATTTTTATTTGAAAAAAAGAAAGAAAAACACACGAAATTTCAAAATTCCAGAGAGCAGCAAATTGACACGTCCACTCAGACTATCAATTTAATAACCGCTGAAAAATTAATTTGTTACGAAAAATAAAAGAAATTATTCATTTGATGTTTACCGCTTGTGATATAAGAGCACCAATTCTTTATTTTAAACAACTATAACTTTCGATTTAAGTGAAACAATTTGATTTTCTTTGCAAATTCTGGTGGGCTTTCTGGTTGGCTTTCAAAACCTATGGGTGAATATCGTGTAAGTTTCATGCGCGCCAAATAATTCTTGATTTTTTGTAGAAATTTTTTGCTAGCATATTGTCGAATTTCTCGATGTTCGTTGGAAAAATGAAATTTTTAGAAAGAATGATCATAATATGTTCCTTCTCTAGGTACCAATCCAGCAAACAAATTTAAGTAAAGCATAAACGGGATTTTCGAAAAAATCTACTTTTATTATTTACTTTCTATTTTTTTAAATACATCCCTCAAATTTCGAATACTCATAACTGAGCGAAAATAATTATTTTCCCAAATCAGTAAAAAGCATCTCGTCTCATATTCGTTGAAAAACAACGTATATATCTGAACGGCGAATTAATTCGTGATATTATGTGGCACTGCCAGTCTGATTTCAAATCGACTCCTGAGGGCCATAAACTTTTCATAAAATAAGATGCGATGTTTTTTCGTTCCAAAAAGAGTTTCTGTACTTTCAACGCCACCATGCAAAAATATTGAAGTGTTTTTGTTCTTATAAGATATTCATCTTCTGTAGAACTTTTTTGAATGTCAAACTAAATGCTGCAAGGCAACGAAATTCAACCTTGAATATAGTTTTTAAGGCAAGAATGGTATTTAACTTTTTTATTTTATATCAAGTCTTAAGAATCTTGAACTTAAGAATCACTGTGTAATTAGCGACATTTTCTGAAACTACTATCGTATAAGATGCATACTTTTCTTTGAAGAGTGAAAGATGTTGTTAACAATATAAAATTTCATTTTTCATCCAAATTATACAAAAAACAAAACAAGTCAAAAGAATGATATTTATTTATGTCAAAAAATGTGGTTGATATATATTTCTTGCAATAACTGTGAAGAAAAAGTAAAATAAAGAGAAAATATTGAAAAGATAAAATACGTGTGCTTTATTTTGTACTGCCTATATCAGCAGTTCCGAACCGAGGCATACTTTTCAGTGAAAAGTAAACTTATTGCTTTGTAGTTATCTTGTTTTTGTGATGTTGATTCAACTTCATATGCATAAACGGGGCAAAGAATATTAAAAAAATGAAACATGTAATTGCCAATGAAAAGCATTTTTTAAATTTGCAAAAATATTTTATTCTGGTATTTATGATAAAATTCAAATGATGATCTTGAAATTCAAAATGTGTTATACCGGATTTTTACGGAATTGACAATATTTTCAAAGATTTTAAGAATTTTTTGAGATTTCAAGCGATATTGGAAAAGATGCCAAAGGTCTGCACAAATTTTAGGATATTTTAAGTGATCCCATCGAATTACGGGAGGTTTTTTCAAACGATTCAAAAATATTTTATTTCAAAGAAGTTACCTCGTACAATTTTTAAAAAGAATTAAATTTTTTCACGAATTTTGAAGAATGTGAAGAAATTTTAATGGTGTTTCAAACACCTAAAGGGATTTTATGATATTCTAAATAAATTTCAGGAATTTTAACGGTTTTTAAAAGATCTTAAAAATTTTTAAGTATATTCACGGATTCTTGAGGATCGTTCTAGTTGTTCATTGTGCTTTACAAACATTTATCGCGTATCCACTTTTTCAAACTGAAGCCCTGAAGATTAAAAACTGTAATTTGCTCTTTGCGCTCAATTAGGATATTTGCAAAACACGATGTTTTTGACCAATAATAATTAACTAACTTTATTACCTGTATTTCTTGCATTGTTTTAATGGAAAATATAAATCTATTGTGACAGGGTCAATTTGACATACCTGTTACTTCAAATAAAATCCCACATAAACGGATCTAAGGAAATGTAATTGCGACCTAGAGTGAAAGTCACATCTCGACTGGGAGCACTCATCAAAGATTGTATATTTTGATTATTTATTCCATGCATACATCAGCTTGCATGTGTACAATCGCCGCCTGTCAAAATTTGGAGAGCGGCAACAACACCACAGAATTCAGGGTTACGCAATCACATCAAAGGTTTAGCAGAAGCCACTAACGCACTCTGGATAAAGGACCGATCACAAACCCATAGTCCTACCATCCCACGACTCTATTTTCCGACCACAATACAAAATGGCAGACCTTGAACATCCTGTTTAATTAGTTCGCACCTGGTCGTCATATCTACTATTCTCTGCGTGCCATATCACCGAGGCGTTACGTCATAATATCGCCACCGTGCACAACTCCATGGAAACCATGGCTGGGTACCGCCACATCGAAGAATTGACAAGTTCCTAACACACCCTGGAATATCGCTCGATGGCTAAATACAATTATCATACGTAACTCTTCCACCTTCATGGTTAACGATTGTGGTCGGAGTCAGCTGTGGGGCATGAGAATCAGGCCCAGTCAGATTCCCGCAAGACGCCCCATGTTTCACCATCCTCTGAACGCCATGTTTCGGAGATGCGATAACACAGAATCACGTCTGACCACACAAACCTAGGCTTCCTGGATTTGACCGCACTAGCCATCAACGGGTTCCCCAGAGTGACGTTATCTTGTCTGAACACGTGACGTCACGCTTTGTACGTGAACAAGATGATCGGAAACTTGGCGAGCGTGGCCTCAGCGATCGTCAGATGGATTGCGGAAGTGACTTACACGGAAAAAAATTATCCGTGAAAAAGTGACGAACTTGTAACTAGGGGAACGGAAAGTGACGGTAAGCAGCCAGAAGTGATCGACCAGGGGTAGAATATTCCTGCCTGCTCACTAGGATGAATAGTAATTTTTTTTCTCTGATTTTTGCTTGGCTCTCGCTTGTAGAAATAAGTAATACCCCCTCAATCCCTCTTAACTTGGAATTATAACTGTTTTTTCTGCACAAATAAAGTAGGTAATAGATATTTGCGCTGGACACTTTGAATCCAGGCTACATCTGTTATAAACTAAAACAGAATTTTAAATGGATTATTTTTCAATAATTAAATTATCAACTGCGAAAAGAAAATAATATTTCCTACGTAATTCTCCAAGAGTTTAAAGAATTTAGGAATTCTACTACGAATTTTCGAGACTACTTTTTCTTTTTAGTTAATTTTGGAGCATTTTCGGATGGTATCGAAATTCATCGACACTTAAGAAGAAATTGCTGAAAATTTGAGTGAAGCCAATGGTAATTTCGGGAGTTTATCGAAAAGAGATCAAATGAGGCCTCGGGGAAAGAAGGAAATTTTCATGCTGACACTTATTCTCCCTTTTCACCCTTCGTTGTTTTGAGGAATATTTTGGTAATTGCTTTTATATAGAAATTTCGCGAATTTTTAGGCACGCGTAAGAATGAGCACCAGAATTTGGGAAGTTTTCGAAAGATTTTTGAAGGAACGTGCAAGCTTGGGAGTTTCTCGGGAATTCCAGGTAATTTTCGGTAGTCCAAAATAAATTCAAGGGAAGGAGGGAAAGCGTCACCAGTTTCCGAGATTATCAGATCACATTGTTTTTTTTGGAGGTAGTCAACTAACTCAGATAAGATAATGAATTCTTACGATCGTATGGAAGGGTACCCAGACAAGACGATATGCGGGAGGATCCCGGTTCAACGTAAAGTCCGGCTAATAGCTAAACTCAGTCCGTAACCGAAGCGTCGGAAGGGCTAATCGATGGTAAGGATAGGCGATCTACGGTTAGTCTAGGCGCGATAATGGCACAGTTACCAAGCTAGGCAAATTACATAACAAGTGAGGTCCTCAGGCCAATTCTCGGTGGGTTGAAGTGAAATACGAGCGGGGTGTATGAGGTGCTGCGGGAACGAATGGGGAAAACTCATCCTGGAATATGCCTACAAGGGGAAGGGCCCACAGTCGGAGAAAAACAATTCTGTGGCCGCTATCGCCCCGACTCTAGACGATAGTGAAACCACGCAGAATTCGCCAGAGTTGGCGCAGTTAATTAAATCCCTAATCGCGAATATAGAAAGCGACAAACGGGGCTTAACTACGAACTTGGGCAAAAAAGAAGCCAAGAATAAGCACAAATCCGAGGGATCCAACAGACGTAGTGATAGGAACCCTCAGAACCGTAAGAACTTGGCAAAGTCAACTGACAGTAAGTTGGGCCAGTCTCCAAAACGGGGCTCTGAGTCATCCACTTCGGGTATGAAGGGGGATGATTCGGAGATAGAACGTTGGAACTGGCGACAAAAGGGTCACATTCGAATCGGCCGTCCAAAGGACCGAAGGTGTAACTATTGTCATCGGTGTGGTGAAGAGGACGTGACCTTCAAAGAGTGCGAACTGTCTGGGAAGTGTCTGGGAACCAGGAGAAGGGAGAAGGCCTAGGGGTCAGGTCTTCTTACTCCAGTCTCGGAACGACCTCACAGGATGACAGGCATAGACTGGAACAGTACAGGCTCGAGCCGACGGAGCCGGCAGTAGTGGGGATAGCGCAGGGGCTAATTCCGCTCCCATAGATACTCCGCTGCCTTCGGCGAAAAAGATCCCAGAAATCCGTTCAGTAGAAACGGATGAACGCCCTCCGTTACCTTGCGAGTCTCTACGACTGACCGAATCGCTAACACTCCTAAAGTCCTTGCTTTAATCGATGGCAGTGCATCCCGTACGGTCATGGGAGATATTGGCTTGGTAATAGCTGAGCGGTACGGACTTCATCCAGACATTCGGAATCGTGTACAACGGGAGCAAATGGGATGGGTACATGAAGGACTACCCGGAATTAGTCCACCACTATACCGAAGAGGGTACTGAGCTGGAAGTGGAGAGGAGGGACGAAAATCCTTCAGCATTAGATCAGTGTTGCGGCCTCAGAGAAATAACAGCTGAGGAGCGACAAGAACTGGACACGTTAGTTGCCGGAATTATTGAGCCCCCTCCTGAGGTACTTCCAGTAACCGATCGCATCAATCACAGCATAGATGTCAGGGGACACCCACCGATAAAACAGAGGTACTATCGAGTGTCCCCAAAGGTCCTGAAAAATATGCAAGATAAGGTGACTCAAATGTTAGCCGAGGGTATAGTAGAGCCGTCAAAAAGCGGATGGTCCAGCCCCGTAGTAATGGCCCGGAAGGCTAAGAGACATAGAGGTTATGCGTGGACTACCGTAGGCTCAACAAGGTTACTAAACCGGATGCGTACCGCTTGCCAAAAATGAACATGATCCTTGAGCAACTCTGCGCCGCAAATTACATAACGACCTCAGATTTAGAGTGAAGGTACCACCAGATCCTGATCTACCTCGATTACACAGGCATCGTCATTGAGACGTTTAGGGGATGTTTAGTTATGGAGAAGTTTAGTAGGACGATGTCGGACGCGGGAAGGATGTACTCGGTCACGGAAAAGGAATGTCGAGCCGTGATTTGGTCAGTTAGAAAATTCCATCACTACCTAGAAGTGTTTTATTTCACGTAAATCACCGACCACAGTTCGTTGCGATAGTTACACAATCTCCATAATCCAACTGCTCGATCGGGGCGATGGGTACTTGACCTCCTCGTATAGGAATTTGAGGTTGTACATCGGAAAGGAGCTTTGAACCACGTGACTGACGCCTTTTCTCGGACGTATGAGGAGGAAGTAGCAATCCCCATAGCTGCCATAGAGCCGGTGGGGGACGAGTGGTACCGTAAACGACTGCGCGAGGTGGAGGAAAACCCAAGAAAATTCCATGGCTGGAAGATCTTTGACGAAATGTTATATCGGCACCGTCTGAATCCGTTGATAGACGCGGTAATCGAAGACCTAGGGGCATGAAAGTTGGTAGTACCAGTCGAGAGAAAACAAAAAGTCTTCAACGAGGTACACAATATTCCACAAGCCGCACACCTGGAAATTGACAAGACATGCCGTGGAACTTCGGATCAGTATTACTGGCCAGGCATGTATCGCGACATCTCTCTCTGGGTACGCTCGTGTGACACCTGTCAGCGAATCAAGGCTGATAAAAGACCAGACATACTTGGTGGTATTCGAAGATCTGTATACTAAATAGGTGAAACTGTCGCCCATGAGACGAGCTAATGCCGAGACAATTATCAAAGTTTTTGGGGACCATATCCTAAACCGATGGAGAGCACCGGAAGTACTTTTTTTCTGACAACGGAACAGAATGCGTCAACCAAGCGGTTCAAGGGTTGACAGAGACTTATGGAATCCGACATTCTTTCACTTCAGTGTATCATCCACAGGCAGGAGCGAGTTGATCGGGTCCTTAAAGCGATGATCTCAGCATACGTAGCCCAAGATCATCGGCAGTGGAAAGCATACCCGAAGGATTTTAGGTTCGCCAACAACAAGACGGTACATGGCACCGTGCACTTGAATCTAGGTAGGGAACCAAAGCCTTACAATAGTCTGCGCTAAAAAGTGAAATAACTACCAGAAATGCCCCCACCAGAGCATGAGAAGTGGAGGCAAAGGATGGTTAAACTGAAAGAGCTCCAAGATCTGGTCTCCTTACACCACGAAAATGCGTTCGATCATCAGAAGGTAAACCACGATAATAGGCGAAGACACGCGGTGTTCAAAGAGGGAGACAGGGTCATACGCAAGGTTCAGGTAACATCCTCAGCGTCTTCCTTTACGTCCTTTACGTCTCAATCCGCATTCTAGGACTGTCAATATATGAGTTAGGGACGGAAAACGGAGAATTGGTAGGACAGTTCCCAGTAAAACTGCTTGTCCCCTACCATGATGAGGGACTGCCTAGAGAGGGTGAATTAGAGAAACAATTAATAGTTAACTTCTTGCCGGTAGTTCCCCTAAACACTTGAATGCCCGGGGTACTCTGAAAAGACCGCTGAGACGTGTACCCCACTAGGAGACACTTCGCATGATGGAACTCCAGATTTTTTTTGTTGGCAGAGATCCTTGCGAGGTTTTTTTGTCCTTTTTTGATTTTTCCGACGGCCTCACCAGGCTATCACTGCGTTTTTCTTCAGTCCCTTTGATTTACGTATTTTGAATTTATGTGCCTAATTTATTCAGAAAACATTTGCCTTGTACCAGAATAGGGTCGGAAGCGGATTCTCAAATTTTATTTCTCCGCGTAACATGTTTTCTGGGGTTGCCTTTTAAAGGAGTCATACGAGAGTGCTGGCTGAAAAGGACTGATGGAGAGAAGATGAGGTCACTGCGCGATTAACTGAAGCTGGTAGGCTTCGGCTAGGCCAGGGAAAATTGTGGAGAACTTTTCAAGAAAACTTCAAGAAAAGCAGAAGTACGAAGGCACCCATTGGCCGAGATCGACAGGCCAGCCATCTTCACTCCAATCGACCAATCGACAGGCGCGACAAAAAGAGTCGAGAAAAAAGAAAGCGGAGAAGACCGCGGGACCTGTCACTTATGTTTCTTGACTTGGCGGCGTTTCGTCTAGTGGAACCGAGACCAGAAAAGATTGTAAAATTTAGAAAAGCGGATTTGAAATAAGAGACCGAAATGGAGAATTACAAAGCTGAGTACGCGAAATGGCTTCAAGGTGTGTGGCCTCTTCACTAGTTTTCTCAGAATTTCAGTTTTCATTTCTCGGCCTCCACGCTGTGTGACTTCCGGTACCGCGTGTGTACAAAAGTAAAAGTGTAAAGTGTCGACCGAGACTCCCGCTACAGCCGGGAGTAGGACACGCCCGACTCAAAGCCCGACAATAGTTAGTTGAGACCGGCGTCTCGGACGGCCATTTTGGATGTAGCTGGTCACTCTGGCGATTAGTCGATCTTTTTTTGTATCCGTGAGATTCACGGAAATGCTTCCGCGATTATTGATAAATCATGTAGTGTTCCTCTTTATTTGAATAAATGTTCTTTAAAATTGTGAACTTTTAAACTGGAGTCGTGGTAAATCTCACAAACGTCACTTTCTGGAATAGTACTCTCTCACTCTACCGATCTCACCCCTCTTTTCATGCACAACAGAGAGTTAGTTAGTTAGCCTAGTGGTTGCGACGGCATCGGAACCGACGGGACTCGGATAGGGTAACCTATCTGGTGTCTGTAAAATAAATTCAACGAGCTTCGTGGGTTGTTCGTGAGTCGAAAGAGTGCGACTCACGAAATCGATGTAATCCGGTGTTTTTGTCGCAGCTGTAGGTAAATGGCAGCCTTATTTCATATAAATGAGTTTTCCAATCCTGGGCCATCCCCGGCCAGGACGTAGTTTGACCGTGATGCACACGAGATATTTGAAAAACTTGGTTATAATATATAAACAAGGTTAACAACTACCGCAGGGTCACACTGGGAGCAAATACCATCTAAAAATGACACCGGCTCGCAGTAGGATCGCGGAAAATCACACTTATGGCCACGTAGCACAACCGTGAGATGGGTAGTCACAGGACATGATGAAATCACAACGACATGCCGGCAAAACCCTCGTGAGATTGATGCCTTCTGCATCAATCTCACAAGTGCCTTGGCATATTTTTGGCACGCGGATATGGCTTCAAGGTTACAAACCAGTGATAATTTTGCACCTCCGAGAGCACCTATCACAAGGACATTGTCAAGCCTCGAGTCTGCAACGGCGAAAAGATGGTAATAGCGCACTCTTAGGCCCGCATTATGTCTGATGATATACGTCGTTCCTGCGTGGGTGGGACACTCCGATAATACGTGTTCTAGGTACTCAGCGTGTGCACGCTCTGCATTTATCACTCGGAACTTCTTGACACAAAATGCGGTCACGGTATGCTAAGGTGGGAATCACACCATCCTGGCATGCGAAAATGAAACCCTCTGTACCTGAATTAAGCGATGATGATCTAAGAAAAGCAAAAGTTTGCTCCTTCGACAAGGACTGTTTTTCTACATTTTTGTGGAAGTTTCCGTGTATTTTCTTGTCTACTAGCTGTTGGTGAAATTTTGCAAACTCTGCTTATTTCACTTCAGCTTTCAGAAGTGAAGCATCTAGATGGGGTAATTCACTTTCCTCACTTCTGATGCTAAAATTCAGGCTGAAGGTCTCAGCCGCTTGCTCCACGGCTTTGTGAAGGAACGCTCCTTTACTAATCATCTCGTGGTTCCTGTGCATTTTCAGGAGAGGATCTCTGCTATTGGCAACGACATAAGCCGTACTTAGAACAATTCTATTATGACGATTATGATTGATATGCAAGCTTTTATGCATATGCATGATCTTACGTGTGGTGACATCACGGGCCTTAAGTTCGTTCTTTGTTCATTGAACCACCCCAAACGAGTAGAGTGGAACCGGGACGGCAAGCATGTTAGTCGCAGATACCTTGTTTAACGCTGATAGATTGGATGGTCAAATGTGTCGAAGAAGATGCCTGTATCTGCTTCGGAGAGACTCCTTTACTGATATTACGTCCTGAATGTGGCATCGAGGCACGTCAAGGTATGTATAGGTCCCTTCAGTGTTAAGATGTCTATTAATTTCATACCCACAAGCTCAGGGTTCTTGGGAACGCCAACAATCTTTCCTTTCTTCAGATAAATTTTGGCACAAATAATCCAATCCAAAGTCGATCCTAATCTCTCCTGTGTACTTCTTGACGATATTCATGGTATTTTGTAGTTTGCTTTTACCAGAAAAATAGATCTTCAGGTCATCCATATAAAATACATGGCTGACCTTATGTTCGCGCTGGTTAGTGTCGCCACAGAGGTATCAAGAAGAATTTCGTAGTACGAGACATAGAGGCAAAAGTGTGATGCAAAAAAGCGAAGGGCCAATGGTATCGCTCTGAAAGACGTCCCTCTGAAAGGTGACGTTGTTTGTTGTCACACGATAATTTCCAGATGAAATAGTAAATCTAGTTTTTCAAAGGGGCACCAATCTCTCTATCCATCTCACTATGTGTGGATGTACCTTGAAGCTTTCCAACAGACAAATGATAAGCTTGATCAAGCTGCAGCCGAAGATGAGGAAGCGACATTAGGACCAACCGCGGAAAACAGGCATCTTCTGAGATGATCACGATTCCAGGACAAGAAGAAACAAGAGTCCGACTGCTGGACCATCAATTGCTCAGTTTATGGTGCTACGAGAGCTTTTGCTGATTCAATTCGAATGCTCAAACCGACGATGAATCCAAAGAAAAAAATGCGCTTGCATCAACTGCACAAGAAGATTGGATGGGCAAGACAGAATGCGTCCCGTGTTCAGTGTGTGATTCACTGCATAACATCTGGTAGAACGTTCACAGAAAGGGTTCGAAAGTTCGACCAAGAAATGTGTATCTTGAGCCACACACTGAACAAGTCAGAGCTGATGACAATCAAGCAGCATATTTTTGACAAAATACGGCTGTTATCTGACGCGAGCAGGAGAATACAGAAGAGGAAGACATGGATCAGGAAGAATCGAAAGTTTCTTGCTGACCCATCTCGCCTCTTCAGTGATCAAACTGTTTCTGTCAAAAATTCACCCAAGCCCAATGTGGTACAGACTTTTTGGAGAGAGGTATACGAGATCCCGACAACACTAAATATGAAAGAAGGTACTGACAATATCACCGGCTTCAAGGAATTTTGCGACAACCTCATTAAATATGAAGAGGTGTGTCCATCAATCACTGCCAAAGAGGTGAAAAAAGCACTTAGAGGCACGAAGAACTTTTTCGGTGCTGGACCAGATTGTATCAAAAACTTCTGGTAGAAGAAGTTTTCTTCTACACACCAACATTTGGCCCGCATATTCACCTTATATTTAGAGTCGGAGACACCCAATCCGCAGTGGCTGGTGCTAGGACGCACTATATACCTACCGAAAAAAGGCAACTTGTCTAACCCAGAGAATTAAAGGCCAAAAAATGGTTTGAACACACTATATAAGATCTTTACAGCTGTCCTGAATAACAGAATTGTTCGGCGAATTGAGCCTGTGTGGCGTGAAATGTACAAACAACGTGGCTCGAAAAAAAGTGTAGCAGGCTGTCGCGAGAACCTGCTAATTGACAGGTGTGTCTGTAAAGACGCTGCAGCTTATCAACGCGTCCTCTCAATGGCCTGGATTGACTACCGCAAAGCTTTAGATTCAACCTCTCATAGACTTATCATTTGTCTTATGGAAAGCTTGAAGGTGCATCCACATATAGTGAGATGCATAAAGAGATTGATGCCTCTTTGGAAAACTAGATTCACTATCTCATCTGGAAATTATCGTGTGACAACAAACAACGTCACCGAATTCTTTTGAAGTTTTAACGTTCCTTTGGCTTTTTCGAATTCTTTAAATTCGTTGGATTCCTTAGAATTCTTTTACATTCTTCTAAATTCTTTTGCATTTTTAAAAATTCTTTTATCTTTTTAGAATTCTTTTCAATTCTCAAGTATTCTTTTTTACTATTTTGCATTTTTTTGCATTCTTTTAATTCTTAGAATTCTCTTAAATTCTTTGGAATTCTTAGAATTCTGGCGAATTGTTAGAAATTCTTCGAATACTTTGAATGCTTTTTCATTATTCTTTTCTGCACATTATTTCAATTCTTGTCAATATTTCAATTCTTGTCAATATTTTGAATTCTTTGAATTCGTTGAATTCTTTTGAATTCTTTTGAAGTTTTAACGTTCCTTTGGCTTTTTCGAATTCTTTAAATTCGTTGGATTCCTTAGAATTCTTTTAGATTCTTCTAAATTCTTTTGCATTTTTTAAAATTCTTTTATCTTTTTAGAATTTTTTTCAATTCTTAGCTATTCTTTTTCACTATTTTGCATTTTTTTGCATTCTTTGAATTCTTAGAATACTTTTGAATTCTTATAATTCTCTTAAATTCTTTTAAATTCTTAGTATTCTTTTGAATTCTGAGAATTCTCTTAAATTCTTTTGAATTCTTAGAATTCTTGCGAATTGTTAGAAATTCTTCGAATACTTTGAATTCTTTTGCCTTTTTAAAATTATTTTTGATTATTTGAATTACTTTACATATTATTTTGATTATTTTTAATTATATGAATTTTTTTTAATATTTTGAATTCATTTTAGTTATGTTGAATTCTGTAAATTCTTTGAATTCTGAGAACTATCCAAATTATTTGAATTCTTTTGTACCCTTCAAATTCTTTGGAATTCTTTGAAATTTCTTTGCATATTATTTGGTTTATTTTCAGTTACGTGAATTTTTTTTAATACTTTGAATTCTTTTTAATTATGTTGAATTCTGTAAATTCTTTGAATTCCGTGAGTGATTCAAATTATTTGAATTCTTTTGTACCCTTAAAATTCTTTGAAATTCTTTTTAATATTTTGAATTCTTTGAAATTTTTTGAATTCATTGAATTCTTTTCAATTTTTTGAACTCTTTGAATTCTTTGAAGTACCTTTGTATATTATTGGAATTATGTTAAATTCTTTAAATTCGTTTCAATATTTTGAATTCTTTAAATAATTTCGAATTATTTTAAAGGCATTGAATTCCTTAAAAATTATTTTAAATTATTTTGAATACCTTGAATTCCTTGCATTCTGTAAATTACTAAAATCCTTCAAATTATTTAACACATCCCCCACATTTTTGCACGGACCTTTTAAAATTAATGGTCAAGCATCGAAAACTGAAATTTAGTGATTGTGAATTCTCTTTTGTTAAAGCTCTTTCGGCCTTAACGAACACATTCTCATCACGTGTCTCGTGAGAAAAAAGGTTCGAAGCAAATTTTCACATCTAATTTAAAAACAATTTTGTTATTAAACATTTGATCGTACCTTGTGTTTTTTTGTCCAAAAATGTGATTTGTTTATTTGTAATGTCATTTTTCACGATTAAAACAAAAACTACGCGTCTTATAAAAAAGTGATTATTAACAAATTTTGTAGCTCTTTCTTGGGTGAGTATTTTTTTTTACTCATCTTTTTTTCGTATCTTGCTTAGTTCGACAAAAAATGGAATTATTGATTTTTCATTATTCTTTGTGCGATCAAAATTAGAATTTTCGATTTTTCAAGAAAATTCAAAAAGTTTTCATGATAATCTTGTAGAGCTTTCAAAAAGGAACGTTTTTTTCACTTACGACATTTTTTCATATAGTGCCTTGTTAGGCTTAAAATATTCATTTTCGTTTGTTTTTATGAAAACCGACTAAGTCAAATTTTAAACAAAACATTGCCTTTATGTAAAATTTGATTAAAATTTAATAGGATGAGAATGTGAAAATATATAAATCTCGTAATTCTCTGCAGTCTCTGAATTCTTGCGAATTCTTTGAATTTTCGCGAATAGTTCGAATTTGTTGAATTTTTGCGAATAGTTGAAATTCTTTGAATTTTCGCGAATAGTTCGAATTTCTGTGAATTATTCGAACTCCTGCGAATGCTTCGAATTTTCTGAATTCATTCAAATGAGTTTTTCATTATTTGAATCATTTGAATTACTTCGCAATTTATTTGAATTCTTTGAATTATTTTGAATTCTTTAAATTTTTTCAAATTCTTTCGAAGTGTTTGAATTCTTTTGCATTATTTGAATTATTTCCCATTACTTGACATACTTGGCATATTATTTTAATTGTTTGAATCATGTTGAATTCGTTGAATTCTTTTTAATTCGCGCAAGTCGTTCGAATTCTGGTGAATTGTTCGAATTCCCGTGAATTTGTCAAATTCGTGCGAATTGTTCAAATTCCTGTGAATTTTTTAAATTGTTGCGAATTCTTCAAATTCTTGTGAATTCTTTGAATTCCTGTACATTTTTCGAATTTCTGTGAATTCTCCGAATTTTGTGAATTCGATTGAATGCGTTTAAATCTTTTGAATTCTTTGAAATTCTTTAGCTTTATAGCCTTTTTTTGGAACTATTTTTATTTTTACTTTCCTTTTTAAATATAACTTTCTTTTTTCTTTAGTATTCTTCTGAATTCTTTGAAATATTTTAATCCCTTTGAAGTCTTTAAATCCTGTTGAATTCTTTCAAGTCTGAATTTAGGTGTGCATCAAGACTGCTAGTCATCGATTAACCTCGTAATATTGTTACAAATTTCATAAACTTTTGTCATTCTTATTAATTATTATTAAAAAAAGAAGATTTTGACGGCCTTTTTATTGAAAAAGAAGCTTTTTAGTTTGAAAAACGGCAAAAAATTGATAATAAATAAAAAAATGAAAATAACTCACCCAATTTTAACATCATGAATGGCATCTTCAGCAGTATTATAATTATTAGCTTCCATTGTTCTGTACATGTTAGAAAGTTCAACTTGTCTCCTAAAGTACATGTCAACTGCAGATCCTTTGACTGTGGCACATGTTAAATTTTCCATCGTGTTTCTCAGCTGTTGAAATACAATGATGAATTATAGCGTTGCCTCATAATTCACATTTTGATGGTAAATGATGAGTTTCGTGATGCGAAATGCGATAAATTATAGCCTGAATGTTTGCAACTCTCGTTATTCGAATAAAACATTTCTGTACACATGTGGGGTTGGTCAGGTCACTGGCTGACCAAATCCGCCTTTATCTCCTTGATTAATACAAATTACAGCCGGACATCTATTTCAAGTGTCCCACTTTTTTATTCGTTTTAAATCGGGATTTTATATTTTGCGATATAGACAATAGATGGGACAAGTAATTTTGTTTCTTGTGTTATCTTTTAGGATTTATGTGATTAAAAAACTTATTTTTTCAAAGTCAATCTAGATTTTTAGATTGCAATTTCAAAAGCTTTCAATTGTAAATTGCAACGATCACAGTCCCCCCCTTTTTCCTAATTTTCTTTTTCCCCATAAATTAGAAAAATGCTTTAAAACACCTAAAATCGACAATTTTAAGACAACCTGCCCCTCTTCCCCGTTTCTTAAAAGTTTTCGAATTTATTTGTTAAAATTCATAAAGAGAAATTTAAGACATTAGAAAAAAGACGCATTGAAAGGAGAATTTTCACGAAAATAGGGGAATACATTCTTTTAAATAAAATGTATTTAGGTAGTAATATTATATTCTAATTAAAACGCTTCAAATTCCTAATATTTCAAAAGAAAATATTGCAATTTTCAACAAAATAGATTAATTTTCAACTAAAGAAATAAATTTTCAACCAAAAAAGATGAATTCTCAACGAAAAATTCAATAGTTGATATCCCGTGTAGAAAATAATCGGGGAACTATTCTGGGCCAGGATAGACCGTCCTGCCCGCTAATTTGGCGCTGTCAAGGCTGTCTATTATGGCGCTGAGTAGAAGTGAAACGATCTTGTATGGTCAAACGATAGTCTGGACGAGCTAATCCAGTACTAGTCAGTCAGTCTTGTAAAAATCTATTTTAGATGGTTGATGTTAAAAATTATTTTAAAGACTGTGTAGATGACCAGAAAAAAATCTTTGTTTTCAATGTACATTTTTTATACTTTTAAACACCCTGGATATTTTTAGAAATGTGCAAAAAAATATTTAGATTCAAAACTTAGAAAAATAGTTGTTCCTGATAGGCTAGCCAGCACCGGATTAGGGCCCGAACAGACTGACTAGATGATGAGGACAAAAATTTAATTTTTTTAGATTTCATCTTTCATTTTTGGAAGATAAATTTTCTACAAAAAAATTGATTTTTATACCCGAAAACATGGATTTCAATAAAAAATTAAAATTTCAGACAAATAGTCAAATGTTCTACCAAAACAGTTGAAATTTTAACCCAAAAAGACGAATTAAAAAAAAAGGTACATTTTTAAACAAAGAGATGAATTTTCAATTAATGTGATGAATCTTCAACTGAAAGAATGAATTTTTGCCGAAGTAATTGAACTTTAAACTAAATAGTTGAATTTTTCGCAAAAAAAGACGAATTCTCAACGAAAAATATAATAATTCATATTTCAGAAAAAAATTCAATTCTAAATTAAAAATACTTCAATTCATAAAAAAATACGAATTTGAAATAAAATAGTTGACTTTTATACTAAAAAAGATTTTTTAGTTAAGAAAGAAAAAAAATTCAAATAAATTGTTGAATTTTAAAGCCAAACATGTAAATTTTCTACAAAGCAGTTGAATTTTCAATCCGAAAATATGAGTTTTTAACAAAAAATATCATTTTCAACCAAATAGTAGTATTTTCTACGAAAGTAGATGAATTTTAAACCAAAAAGTTTGTATATTTAACAAAATTATTGAATTTTCAACATAATAATTAAATTTTGAACCAAATAGAACAATTGTTAAGTAATTTATTATGCATTCAAGTGGAAAATAAATAGAAATTTTCACAAATTACGAAGAATTTTTAATACATTTATAACAAGTAATAAAGTACGTAAACCGATTCATCAGAGAAAAGTATGTTATTTTTGTCTGTATGGAATTTATTCTTCTATGGCTTATTTTTACATGCTAGCAAATTGCGTATTTTAAAAAACTGTTATCTATTCAAAATTTGGTTACTTTTTAAACAATAATTTTTTAGGTTTATATTTTTTAACACTAAACTTTTTTTTTAGCTAAAATTTGAAAACGCTGTGAACATTTGAGATATTTCAACTGATAAAAATACATCAGAAACAAATTTAAACGTCTAAGAGAACAAAAACTGAAAAAATAGTTATTTTTGTGTTCTTCATATATATGAACTAAAAAAAATTATGAGGATAAGAAATCAAAATCTGTCCACTGATGAAAATACATTTAATAAAATTCAAACTGACCATTTTTCAATTCTGCTGTCTTTCAATTTTTTAATCTTTGATCTTTTGGAATTTTTTTCTGATGCATTTTTATCAGTAGAAAGTGTTGAAGTGTTCAGTAGATTTTACAGAGCTTAAAAAAATTTAAATACGAAAATGACTAGAAAACTTTCTTAAGAAAAGGCGCTACTGTTCGAGGGCATATACATAAAATCTACTTTTAATCCCTTTTTTTCGGAAAAATTCCCTTTTTTACCGGAAATTGAACTACTGAACCGCTTCCAACCTTGAAATTTTTATATTAAAACTGTCTGGGGTCTAAAAGTGCAGTAAAAAATCAGATGGTATTATAGGGTCAGATATAATTTGATCTTCGGAGCGCGTGGTGGTGTAGTGGTCGTGCGGTGATGCAGTGGTCGTGCGGTGGCCGAGAGGGTGTTGATTTCGTGCGGTAGCCTAATGTTGTTACACTTATAGAGATGAGGGAAGCTTTTTCAATTTTTATATAAATATTTTTCTTCTTTTTTTTAACTTACTCTAGCATCGTTGATTCCACTCAATTTAGTTTTAGGACGTTCCAACACGAGGAAAGCTGCCAAATTGGCAGTATACGAAGCCACAATAATCATGGCAAATCCTGCCCAAACCATTCCCAAAACTCGGGCAGAAAAACTGCGTGGAGTACCTTTTAAAAATTATTTTTGAAAATTAGTTCACTAAATAATTTTCTGCGGGAGGTCTATTTTTAGGTTTTGAATTTTAAATAAAAAAAATGTCTGCACCTTCTCCAATCCCACTGTTTAGTAGAACTCCCCAGGCAAACCAAATGGCACTTGATAAATTAAGAGCATCCTCTTCAGTGCCATCAGTATTTGCTAATTTAAATCTTCCAAATGGGGAAAATCGATCCAAAAGATAAAGAACTAAAGCCACAACATGCACGGATACCATGACTAAAATCCAGAGAGTATTGCTGAAGGGTTGCAAGAAAGATACCAAAGTTGAAGATCTTGATGGCTAAAATAGAAATTTAAATAAGGCCATGTACCACTTATCAGATTCCTATCTTATCGGCATTTCTTTCAAAATGTGATATCGAGTTGAAAATTTGGGAAATTGAATAAAAAGCGCTAAAAGATCTTTCACGTCCCTAAATTTGTATAACTCGCAAAAATAATGTACGAGAATATATTATTTTTGCGAATTATAAAAATTATCAAACTCGATCTCATTTAATGTGGACATGAGTTTTTGCAAGAAAATGTCGGTAAGGTAAGAATCTGCTGATACATGGCCTTATGATTTTTTTAAAGAAATATATATTATTCAATAAATAGTTCGATAATTTAATGAAAATGCTGCTTCGATTGATAATGTGATATTCAGTAATTTCAAATTATATTGAGTTATTCTGGGCTGCTACAAAATCTCAATGTTGAAATTCGCTGACTTTTACTTAGACCTTGGACCTAGGAGATAAATAATATAAATACATTTTTTTTTTTAAATTCATTTTAAAGACTTTTAGTGACAAAAGTCATACAGTATATTATAAAAGGTCATCCAAAAATTACCTAAGATGATTTGGGGGAAGGAGGTTTGAGAAAATCTTGATGTTTCTTATCAGGGGGGATTGGGAATTGAAATGTTTACTTAAAAAATAGTAAATCCACATCGGGCATTATTTCACAAGTTTACCCACTTAAAAAATCAAAATCAACCGATTTAAGTCAAACTTAATTAATTAATTAATTAATAATTATTAATGTTTACCGAGGGGTAGGATGTGCAAGTTTTAGGACTTTTTGTGGATATGGTCTATTTCGTAAATTTTTAACTATTCTTACGTCGATACAAAAAAATGTCGCTTAATGCAGTTTGGATAGGATTTATCACATCCTTTCCGTTGTTTATAAAAGTTTAAAAAAAAGCAATATTTGACCTTCCAAAATAGAATACAAAAAAAATTTCACTTTTTTGAGAAAAACAGATTTTCTTCTCATTTTTTTTGCTTTAAAAGAAAGCTAAGAGTTTTTTTTCAAAAGCTTTTTAAGTTAAAAAGTGAGATTTTTATTTTTTATTTATGAAAATAAGCAATGAGCAATGACTGGTGTTTGAATCACAAAAGTGGATGGTATATTCTCAAAAACCAGTCGTCGCTTATTTTAAATACATACATTTTCAACCAAACAGTTGAATTTTTAACTCAAGAAATAAATTCTTAACCAAATACCTTAATTTTTTACCAAAAAGATGAATTGTATACCAAAAAAGGCAAATTTTCAACCAAAAATGGAATAGTTTAATTTTGAGCTAAAAAATAGAATTTTCAACCAAAGAAAGAAATAATTTTCAACAAAGTAGTTAAATTTGTATCAATCGAAAAAATTTTGAACTAAAATTTCAAAACATCAACCAAAAAAATGAATTTTCAATAAAATAGTTCTAAAAAGAAGAATTTAAAAAAAAAAAACTTTTCACTCAAGAAAGATTTTTCAGTCTACAAAGAAAAAAATTTTCATCCACAATTTTCAATTTTTAAACCAAAAGACCAATTTTCTATAAAAAATTTGAGTTTTGAACCAAATAGTTGAATTTTCAACTAAAGAGATCAATTTTCAACCAAAAATAGATTAGTTACATTTTCATCTAAAAAAATTAATTTTCAATCAAAAAAACGAATTTTCAACAAAATAGTTAAGTTTTTACACTAACATTTTGGAACATCAAGCGAAAAAATTAATTTTTTAATAAAAAGTTTCACTTTCAAATAAGTATTAGACTTTTCAACAAAAAAAGATGAATTCTTAACGAAAAATGTAATAATTGATTTGTCAATCAAATATTTGAATTTTTGATAAAAAATGTTGCATTTTCAACTGAGGTAGAGGGATTTTAATAAAACAGTTCATTTTTCAACCAAATCATTGAATTTGCAAACCAAAAAGACCTTTTTCCTACAAAACAGTTAAATTTTCGACCCGAAAATGTAAATTTTGAAAAAAAAAGTTCATTTATAATAAATTGATCGATTTTTCTACCAAAATAGTTGAATTTTCAACATGGATAGTAAGATTTTCGAACACAAGATGAATTCTCAGTCAAAAAAAAAGATAAAATTATACATTTCGAAGGCTTACTTGTTATTGATACATTCTCTTTTTCAAATTCAATTTAATTAAGGTTGACGTTTACTTAATTAAAAAAATCTGTATGTATGTTCATTCCTTCAGTTTATAAAATCTTAGTAAGATTTTATTGGGGGGGGGAGTGCAAATATTATTGGGTGGGGGGGGGGGTTGAATATCAGTCAAACGCTTCACGTACTTTGTGGATTAACCTTAGGTTTCAACATCAGTTTATTGAAAGTTCCCTGATTCTTTCATAATTTTTCTGACAGTCCCTAACTTTTCAGAATTTCTTGGCCTGTAGCATCCCTGATTTTTGTTATATAATCAAAAATTTGTAAAATTTTATGATGAATTTTAATGAATTTTTAATGAATAATGAATAATAATAATGATTTGATTGAATTTTAATTTTACCTTTTTTTCTAGAATTGTGATTCCTTGATACTTGAAGGGTTTACTAAACTCTATAAATTCAGCACGTTCTGGATTAATTGTTAGCGGAGCCACAATCATATCTGCACGTTCATTCACTATCTCACCTATTAGACCAGTCCATTCTTTTTTCCCCCCAACTGTAAATTTTTTTTTGAATTACCTCTCATTTTAATTCTTACCTTAAGGCCATGTGACGAGTGGGTCACGTGACCGGTTTCCTACCTTACCGACACTTTTTTTATTTGTAAACTTATTTTCACACGAATGCCACATCGAGTTAAAAATTTGGGATAATAAATAAGAAGCACTAAGAAATGCGGCTCCGGTCCTAAAATTTTATGATTATGAAAAAAAAAACAAAAACAAAAATTATTTACAAAAAAAAACTTTTTTCATAATTACAACAATTTAGGACCAGAGCCACGTTTCTTAGTGCTTCTCATTTATTATCCCAAATTTTCAACTCGCTGTGGTTAGTGAATAAGTCCGGAATCACTGATTAATCAGTGAAATGCCCAACTACTATTTCAATGAGTGAATTTTTCACTGATTCATATTTAGAGAGTGCACGTCACCTTGCTGTGAGAACGATAAATTAGAAAGTTGGGTACAATACGATTTAGAGATCAACTAAAATAGAAAACTTGTAGAAGAAACACTCAGATAAAAAATATAAATTGCTACGACGTAACTAAAAGAAAATTCAAAAGAGGTGCTTTATAGAGGAAAAGTTGAAGCAAAAAAAAACAGATGATACAATTACGAATTGGAGTTTCCGAAAAGCATCTTCGTTTCTTTAAAAATAATTGAATAAATCAATAACTAATGAGAGACACCTTTTTCCTACAAATAATAAGAGTTATACTCATTATGTTATCATAAAAAAGTTAATAACTGGTTTGTTTTTCGTTACAAATTTTCTCTTTATCGCACAATCCCTTTTATCTCACTTGCCCCTATCAACCCTATTTTGGAACTGTTTTCAAACACAAACAAAATATTTGTTCATAATACCCCTATTAGGGGCGTTCAAGAAAAAGGATGTCTGAATCTCAACTTGCATTTTCGATATTTTTGTTCCTTTGGGTTAAAAATGAACCACGTGGAAGGACCAATAATTTGAATAATATGTAGATATTGCACATCACAAATTTGTCTGTTTTTACAGAAATTGTATCTTTTTTAACGGCAGATCATAACGCAAAAATATACATAATACAAATGATGCGGCTTATTAAAATCGGTTTTTGTTATGATAAGTTTTTTTTTTTTAATAATTATAAATATTTAGGGAGATATGCAAAGAAAATGGTTATAAAGCGTGAATGATCTATTCCACTTACTGAGAGGCCTTTAAAAGGAACACAAAAGGAACACAAATTCGAAAATGAAAGTTAAAATTCGGACTTCCTTTGTTCTGAACACTCCTAATCCATATCGAAAATTGAACTTTCAAAAATGGTATATTTTCAAATTTAAATTGTTGACATTTGTAGCATTTTAAATTGAAGCCTTAAAATTTGCGCAATTTCTAGTTTAAAGCATTTTGAATGAAACTATTTTCAATTCAAAGCCTTTAAAATAAAAAAAAGGCATCATTTCAAAATAAGATTTTCATAATTGTATAACTTGCAATTGAAAAATCTTGGAATATAATAATTTTATAATAAATTGAAATATTCAAAATGCTATGTGTCACATTTGACGAGTTCACAAGTGTCTAATAATTTTAAATTTAAAACCTCAATGATTAATCAATTTTTAAATTACTAGCGTTTGAAATTCAACAAATTCGAATTGTGTGTGCATGAATATTTCCAAATTGTAAAAATATTTTATTACAAATATAAAGCTTACATTGTTGAAAAATTCTTAATGGAACACTTTATCGATTATTAAATAATGTCACATTTAAATATTAAAAATGTTAGAGCAATTTCAATTTAAAATTGTTCAGCGTTTTTTGCTTTCAATAGGAATTCAATTATTGTACAATTGTGAATCGCTTGCATACATAGTACATACATACTGTTTTAATTGTGAATTTTCCCTTTTTTAATATTTTATTTTCAAATAATTTCATATATTAGAATTGCAGTATAATTTAACATTTATATCTTTCTAAAATTAAATATTTCATAGTATCAGTTTCAAGTGTAAAGTGTTTAAAATGGAATAATTTCCAATTGAAAGCCTTAGTCAGTTTGAAGTTTGCACCGTTCAAATTTGAATAATTTCAAATTGCAATAATTGGAAATTATACACTTTTAAATTGCAAGTGTTAAAATTGGATATTTTTGTATATAAATATTCAAAATTTTATAATTTACAATTGAATGTGCTTCGAATGTAACAACAACCTTGGTGATTAGAAATGTGCAAAAAGGTTACAAATTTAAATTTATCTTAGAGTGATTCTTCCAAAAATTCATAAGTACAATTTTCAAATTATTGGCGCTTATAATTGAAAAATTGCGAATTCCGTGCGCAAGGGTACTTTCAAATTGTACAATATTTTATTTCAAACCGAAAATCATAATACAGTCGAACTCGGATTCAACGTTCCCGAATTTACGGATCCCGATAATTGACGCCGCGCCGCGGGTCGGCTTGTCAGGTGCTGCGCGGTGTGTGCGGGGTTCACGAAGGCGTGACAAAACGTAGCTAAATCCGGTTTAGTTAGGGTGATTTTTTCCTACAGGACAACACCTTATTTCATCTGCAGTCAAATTATCAACTGCGCCGCTTATTATATTTATTTCTATTTGCGAATTACTTTCATCTGTCCTATATATTTCATGAAGAGTCCCACTATAATCCAATATTGCAAGTTTGTGCGAGGCATAACCTGAACATAGCCAATTTTTTCTATTGTACATCCAGGTACTTCAGGTGAAGGCGGCCACCCAGGAGGCGACCTGATTTCGACATGAAGATGAGGCTCCTGAGGAGAAGTCTGGCCAGGTGAATGCTTTCTGTCAGAAGAAGGGGAAACAGGGTTACGTTCGCTATTAGGATTGCATTCAGACTGTAGTGAACTGTCATTTGCTAAAGCTTTAACAAAATTTTTGGAGAAGATTGGTTGACGTTTGCCTACTGGACGATATCGCATTTCTTCTGGGGTAAAATTATCAACATGGCCGCTTATCATATTTATTTTGATTCTCGAATGATCTCTATTTGTCGAATATATTCAACGAAGAATTCCGCTATGCTCTAATATTGCAAAAATATCACCATTGGATAATGATAAAACAATATGTTCTTGGTCTGGCACGGGAATATGTCTTCTTTCTTCTGTTAGCAATCTAATTGGATAAATGGTAGGAAAAACGTATCTTCGAAATTCGAATCGTAGTTTCTGATTTCTGCGTGGAGTGACCCGAATGTATCCAAGTTGTCTAAGTGTGTATCCAAGTACTTTAGGAGAAGGAGGCGACCTGATCCTTCCACGAAGAGGATGCTTCTCTGGAGCCTCAGATATACGACGAGAACGTGGAGGGCGACAGTAAACAGGGCGGGAGTATCAAGGAAATCTCTGCTTGACTGCAAACTCAATTCTGCGAAGGGAAAGAGATGATACATGGTTCTTGTTGAACACATTTTAAAAGAGCACGTAATTTATTTTTTTCTTTTTGGTTGAAAATAATTTACAACCATAAGAAAGTATTCTGTAAGGAATGTTCTGCCGTAAAAATTTCAGGTCCAAATGGTTGAGGCTCCCTATGTTTCATTTTATCACAACTCATTGTTTTGTTTCAATTTCCGGAATTCATTCTGAATTCGATAAAACTCATCTGGAGTTCTTATAAACTTCAACTCATATGATCAGCACACATTCGATATTATAATTCACCCCTACGAAATACATATATGTATGTTTGTATATTTATGTATGTATACTTCAATATTCATGTTTCTACATTTTTATATTCATGTATGTACAAAATTTTATACTTCGGAAATGCCTTAGCAGTGAAAAGTTTCCTTCAGGGTCCCTTATGACGTGTGTATCTTAGGGTTTGTCTCAGTCGAAATAAAATATGAAAGCTCTTTAATCGCAGAGCTGTGGAAAAATCGTGAACGTTTTTATTGTTTCTTCATCTGCATAATATGCCAAATTTTAATAATTTCTTCAGAACTTTTATTCAAGTTCATATAGTAAAAATATAATCTCTTATTAAGAAATACGAATTAGTTTGAAAAATTCAGCGACTCCTCATTTGTAATGATCTGATATTATAAAATTTCTCGCAAGTACATTTTGATTATGAGAAAGCCTTTCTATGCTCATACAAAAATCAATTTTTCAAAAAGAAACTCAAAAAATGACGCGAAAATCTACCTATCTTTTTACATTTCTGTTTTATATATTCTGGTGTTATAATTAACAAGTAAATTATTAATAAGAACAAAGGACAATACTAATGGAATGACGTTGAATCTTCGAAAAAATCGCGACATTGTCGTATTTGATACCACATTATTCATGAATGGACTCACGAGTATTATATGTAATCGTATTTTGCCTTTAACTATTTAATGAAGAACGATAATTATCATTAGCTCGTCAGGGTGGCAAAAGAACGCTCCCACGAGCTGTCCACTCTGCTAGCGCATATCTATCGTATTCCGCGGAAAAATCGAGGGGAGAAACGAGAAAGGATGCCATGACACGAGGCAAAGTGAGCTGTGGAATACCGAGAGGCAGGTATGTCTCGTCTCGTCCCGTGTCGTTCCTCGAGATTTCTCGCTCGGCGGAAACACTACTATGACGTCACATTTTTTGTCGATATAACATACAAATGGCCATTATATGAATATAAGCTGGAAAGGGGGACTTTATGTTCGCTCCGCAGGCCTGAGGAATCGCCATATTCATGCGTGTATTACATAAATTATAATAAAAATTATAGATATATTATATTAGTATATTCACCAATAGAATTAAAGATTGCTGCCAGAGCGAAAACGATGGTATAGACTATCCTCATTTTCTCAATGTTGAGGAAAAACTGATTAATGCTTCAGTGAAAGAGCGCATCAACAGATGTAGCAAAATAATATTCTATTGCATCATCAAAGTACACACACACACACACATATATATATACGAAAGTAGACGTTATCTCACATACATGTGAGATGACAACGTTATTAGTTTCAAGATTGTCCTTCGAAGATATAATTATCAAATTCTTATCTCAAATGAGAGGCATTGATTTTAATTGCTTATAAACTATGTATGTAAGAAAAAATTGTTCAACAGGAAAGTTCTTCGAATGATTTTCTTTCAAGATAAAACCACTATCGACTTTATTTCAGTCAAAATCCTGTTGAAGCGTAATAAATTGATTTTTTTAAAGAAAAGTGCGGGCACTATGTAAATATATTAAAAAGAAAAATCTTTGAGAAATGGTACCGGGCTAGGATCATTTGACTTTTTAAAATTATTTTGAAGGAATTGTCTTCCTGAAGGTTGACGTTCAAATTCTTTGTCCAAAATTAATTTCACTGTAGATCCACTTGTTTTGTTGAAAATTATCATTTTCAGTAAACATTTTACAATTTGGTTATATATTTATATATTTTGTTTTAAATTCTACTTTTATGGTGGTACACTGATGTTTTTGATTAAAAATTCGATTACACGCTCAAGAGTTTAACTACTTTCTAGAAATTTCATTTAATCAATTGTGTTGAAAGTTCTATTTTTTTCGTATCTCTGATACTATGTGTGATAATTTTCTAAATAATGACATTCGTAAATTTTGTTTGAACACGAATAATTTTTTCAACAATTTGAAATCTAATCAATATTCAGAAGATGTTATACCCATTAATAGATTATGAATTATGGTTTTAATATCGAAATTTATATTAATTTAAAATTTAGGATCTCGGACGTTAACATCTAATAATGATAATAACATCTTCCGATTATTAATTATATTAAACCTACTTTCATCAAAATTATTACATATGTCGCTGTGGAGAAATACGTAAAGTACTTTCCCGTCAAAAAGTAGCTATGGAGAACAAGAAAATATCTGCTGAAGTCTCGGTGGAGTAATTGGTTAAAGATCTCATGATGGATACTGGCATTCCCAGTTCGAATCCGTACTGAGGCAGATTTTTTTCTTGTTCTCCAAAATTTATTTGTCAGTAATTTCAAAATGTGTTATGATTGTGCAATTTGATATGGTAAATTCTAGAAAATTGTAATTCAACATTATGCAATTTTTAGTACTGGAAATATTTTGTATTAAAGAAATTCAAAATAAATTTCAGTTGTGTCATGTGTGCTGTTGTATTTGATCGAATTTCGTAATTTTTCTGTGGTATTACTTCAAACGTGAATAATGAAGGCGACGTACATTAGGTGTGTAAATAATTCAGTTTTTTTATTTTGAGACCATGTAGTCTGTTTACAAGTTTCACAATATTACCTTCGGGCTGCGTCACTTATAGAGTATGTATTCTTATCGTTTCAAGAAACTTGAAAATTAGTATTTAGTAAAATTTTTCTAATTTAGTTTAAGAGAGGTGACCGGAAAACATTTTTGAAAGCCAGAATGAACCTGGGAAGTGATCAAGACAGGTCTATGACTAATATTATAAAAAAAAATGCAAAATAGTGCAAAAATATTCGTAATGGATATTTAAAACTAAGCAATATGGGACTGTAAAAGACTCAATAAACGAATAATTATTTTATGTTCTTCAGGTTTCAAATGAATTATTTGTTGACAACAGGTTTCTATCAGACAAAGATTATCTCCTACTCATCAGAAAATAAAAAGCTCTAATAGTTGAATTTTTAACCAAATGGATTAATTTATAACTATATAGTTTTGAAAACTGCGTTTTTTCCATCCACTGACGCACTTTTTATTCAAACGCCCGGTTCTCAAAATTTCTTTCACTAGTTACTTGCACTTGATGTCGAACATTAAAAAAATGTTTCAAATCAATGTTTTTACCAAACAACTGCCTTTTTTCCACCAATGGACTTAGGAAAATTAAAAAAGTTTCTTTAGTGACATTTATTAGTTCTTGAAATAAGCTAAGAGCTTATGGTCGAAGTGTCTTTGCTGATCGTAGAGCTACCAAAAAGCTTTAAAAATGTTAAATTGGAATCATGCGACCAGAAGTGATGAAGTATTTTCTGGAAGCGGAGAAAAGTTCTAACAATTCCTAACCTTGCTGACTTTTAGCCTTTTTTGAAAAACATGGAATTTTGTCGTGCAAGTGTAACATTGTTTGTTGTCTTCTCTAATCGAAAACTACATGAAAAACATTTAAAGCTTCAACTCAAATCATGCCTCCTGTTCTCCGACGTTGTATAAATGCCTGAGTATTTTCAAATTATATTTCTATTTACGGAATAACTAAAATACTGTCTTCGTTCAGGTTTTAGACATCAACCAGGTTTCAAAATTTGAAGTTGGTTTTTCCCAAAATCATAGAATGTCCCTGTGAAATCTAGATAATAGAAATTCAGGAAGGAACAAGTTTGGACAATGGCTTGATTTGTTTTGAGTGAGCCCTCCAAGTTAACCGCCTTTAACATAGCCTCAGTGCAGCTCCCTAGGTTTAAAATTATCTCAAAATTTGCATCTGTCTCTTGACCATTATGCAGCTGCATTTTATGTCAAGAAGTTCCAAGCGATAGGTGCAGAGCATGTCATACACACGCTGAGTACCTTGAACACATACTATCGGGGTGTTCCACCCACGCAGGACGTATATCAACAAACACAATGCTGCCCTAAGAGAGATTCATTACCATATTTGTCGCTCTTACGGTGTTGGCCACGACCCTGCCCTGCCGCGCGCTCTAAGGGATATAGAGTCAGTTGTCCAAAACTAAAAGTGCTAAATTTTCTGGAACTACGATTTTCGGACAGCAGTCTCCGTTGCACACTCAAAGCCTGACTTTGTTCTCCGAAACTTCGAGAAACGAACTATATTCGTGATCGAATTCTAGGCTCCTTCCAAATACAATGTCACTACCAAAGTGAAAGGAAAGGAGAAAAGGTATCAAGACCTTAAAAGGGATCTGCCAGGACTGTACCTGAAATATTAGGTACAAGTGATTGTCCTTGCGATAGCTGCTCTCGGAGGTGTGAAACTATCATTGGTTCGTAACCTTCAAGCTATACCCGCGTGCCAAAAATATGCCACGGCACTTGCGTGATGGATGCAGAAAGCTGTCATCCTTGGGTCGCTTCGTGTCCTCAAAACACACGAGGGTTTCGCCGGTCTGTCTTTGTGACTTCGTCGTATCCTGTGACCACCCATCTCACGGCTGTGAGACGTGGCCATGAAGGGAATTTACCGCGGTCCTACTGGAGCCGATGTCATTTTTTAGATGGCAGTTGCTCCTAGTGGGACCCTGCGGTGGTTGTTATCCTTTAGTTTTAAATTATAATTATATATATATATATATATATATGTTAGTATATTTATTTGTATATTTATATATTTGCATGATTATATTAACAATAAATACTTCATAAATATAGAGCGAATATAGCGCACTGTAGAATGTAGAGTCTAATCATATATATATAGGTATTCAGCACGCTGTACGTTGTAGAGTGTAGAATATAACTATATATATTGAGCACGAGAGGAAAGGTATAGGCTATAGTAAGAACGTTGTGACCTGTAGCGAGTACTGTGTAGCCAGATACAATAGAGCATACACGGAAAGAAATTTAGGACAGCTGTTGTGTTTGATGTAGTAGGGCAACACAACCACGATTTTAACGCGACAGCAGCGCCATTTTGCGTGAAGCGGCAGCCTTAAAATGTGGTGCCACTCTGCTCTCTTATGTTTGGGAACACTGCTGTCCCGAACAAGAGAACGTAGACGTACTAGACTAGTCGACCCGACTTCGACTAAGATGAAAAATTTTGACTTTGAAAAAGTTAGGCTAAAAGCTTTTATAAATTGAAGAATAATTGTTTATTCAAAGTAAGAATAATTGAATTATTCATTTTGTTTCTGAAATTCAATAATACATGTATTCTAAGTTTAAATAACATAAAACGAGACTTCATATAAATTTGATTTGAATGAAAACTTGATAATGAATATGTACAATACCTACCAGTAAAATGGCCCTATATAAATTCCAAAAGACCAGCATGGGCCGGTTACAAGTTATAATTCAGTTCAATCCTCTTCTCTATTTTTCTACGATTCTCTCCGATTCGACTGTGCACAACCTCTTCTTCCACACCACTACTCGGAGATCTCATAGACAAATCACCACCTAGATCTCATTTGATTCTTCAATCGAATCAATAAACAGGTAAGTCATAATTTTAATAAATCTAAATTCATTGATCTAACTCCCTTGAGCCATAATATATGAGTTTTCTTTATTTTAAAGGTACTGGCCAAGAATTAGAGAAAAGTCTAAAAGTCTTCCTTCCACTTCTTGTGTTAAGCTCTTAAGAATCAATCAGTTTTAATTGTCATTTTCTGTAATAAATTGTTGAATATCATTTATGACTTATTTATTGGCTACTCTTCCCTCTTCCTTGTGTGAGATCTTCAATCTCAACTAAAACGAGGAACTCAATTAAAAGGGAAGTATTTTGCGTTTTCTATGACGTAACAGTTGCAAAATTGTTATCAACATTTTTACTAAATATCAAATATATTTCGATACTGTCACAAAAAAATTTGTTGATTCGAACAAAATTTAAAATGTTAAGAGTATTTTCAAAGTTTAAAACAAATTCTTTTTAAAATTTTCAGAAAATTTGATCTTAGTTTCTAGCACAGGGGAAATGTACTTGCAAATTATCCTTATTGCGTTTTTATTTTCGATAGAAATTCAAAAGTTATATGCTTTTCAAGATTTCGAAAATATTTAAAAAATAGAGAAAACTTTGTTTTGATAGATTGAAAATTGTAATCAACATTTTCACTCTATATCAAATATATTTCGATACAGTTACAACAAAATCTTTCGATTGGACCAAAGTTTGAAATGCTAAGAGTATTTTATACATTTAAAACAAAATTTTGTCAAGGTTTTCAGAAAATTTAGTCTTATTTCCTAGCGCATTGAAAATATACTCGCACATTATCCTGATTGCGTTTTTGATCTTGATGATAATTCAAAAAGTTATATCCTTTTCAACGTTTTGAAAATTTTCAAAAAGTAGAACGAACTTTTTTTTGTATATATTGCAAAATTGTTATCAACCTTTTCACTAAATATCAAATATATATTTTGATACTGTTACGATAAAAATTTTTCAATTCGACCAACATTTGAAAAGTTGAGAGTATTTTCAAAATTCAGACAAAATTTTTTAAAGATTTTTAGAAACTTTAGTCTTCTTAGTTTCTAGCACATGGGAAATATACTCGCAACTCATCATCCTTGCGTTCTTAATTTTAGTAAATATTCAAAAAGTTATATGCTTTTCAACATTTCGAAAAATTTCAAAACATAGAAAAAAATTTTTTTTTACAGATTGCAGAATCGTTATCAACATTTTTACTGCATGTCAAATATATCTAGAAACTGTTGTAATTAAATTTTTCGATCAGACAAAAATTTGGAAAACTAACATTATTTTCAAAATTCTGAACTAAATTTTTTTTTTTTGATTTTCTAGAAAATGAGAAATATAATTGCAAATTATTCTCATTGCGTTTTTATTTCCGAAGAAAATTCGAAAAGTAGAAAAAAGCTTTTTTTTTATAAATTCAAAAATTTTTTTGAACATTTCTACTAAATATCAAATATATTTCTATACTGTTACAATAAAATTTTTCGACTCGATCAAAATTTAAAAAGTTAAGAGTATTTTCCAAAATTTAAAACAAATGTTTTAAAAGATTTTTGGAAATTTTAGTCTTAGTTTCTAGCACAACGGAAATATAAACGCAAAGAACCCCGCAGAATTTGTACAGAAATTGGCTCTCGGCTAATTCGTTTTTAATTGATTGAAAATGTAGTTCATGTCATGGTGATCAAAAGTCTCAATGGCCACAACTGTAAAAAATGAGGTTTTCGTGGTGTAATTGGGGTTCAAATATTCCTATATTTGATTTCGAAAAGGGCCAATTTTTAGAGTGTATGTCATTTTTCTCTCTAGATACCTGAGGAGATTAGCTCCAGTTAAGCCAAAAATATATGCGCAGTAATGCTTGGTAGGGCGTCGACATGTGCAGTTGGTCATGGTGGCTCGTATGGATGCGCAGTTGATCATGATGTGCTGTAGACTTGCGCAGTGGGTTATTGTGGTCTGTAGACGTGCGCAATAGATTATTGCTGGTTCAATTCATACGCTATATGTCACCGTAACAATCGTGGTTTGAACTATGGCGCAGGCCACGATCACAGATATAAATGTAGGTATTTATATTATAAAGAGAGTTTTATTTTTAAAGTCGCACCTCAATAATTTTTCAGGATAGCGTTTTATGCTAAAAAGATCGGGACATAAGATGTAGGGTTTGCAGGGAGGCATACGATAGTGACCTTGACTTTGACCTTGGCCTTTATTTTTGAGACTTTTTCGATGGTTAACTTGAATTTTTTAAATAGAATATCCCTTTTTAACACCGGAAAGGTAACACAAGTGCGAGAAATTCTGCGCTCTATACTTCTATTTTGTTGTCGCAAACTCATATCCCTGGTGTGTAAAGGTCATGTAGGGATGATACAGGTTACTTATTGAAAAAGTTGTAAATTCTTATAACAAACGTTTTAAAGATATTCTAATTACGCTTATCAAAATGAAGTACTTGCGATCAATGCATTTACGATGACCGTCATTCAGTCGCTACATTCGGTGGAGATAAGACGCTGTTGCGCAGGCAATTAAGCCAAGGCATATATTGTATATGTAGGCGCGTATGCGCGCGTGTGTGTACCAACATGCGAACACAAATTCGCTTCTTATTAATTCACTATTTCGACCTCTCTCTTTGCAGCGTCCAATGTGGTATTTAGTAATGAGTTATCGGGATATCTGATATTGTCTTGATGTCGTGCATATCCCAGATACCATAACACACTAGCAACGTGTGCACATGTACCTAGAGTCCGAGCTCCGCTTCGACAGGTACAATAGTATCAAAGAATCACATCATTATCATTTTCGACATGATTATGATCGTCTTCAACATCGAATCTATATGCTATAAAATGTTGATGCTTAGTTGCATTACGGAATCTTGAATATAGACGTACTTCAAGAATCCCGGCTCACTGATGTTTTCATCAAGCTGAAAATGCTCATCATTATCTCTTACTAACTTTTCTTGAATATACGAGGAGGAAAGACGTATTTGGTAAGTTCCTACAGTCAGGTCTATAGGCAGTCTAAATTAAGGTCAGGAAAATGTAAAAGGTTTTGTTGATCTAACCCTATCCACTGACCGCTCCTTCGTATTAAGTTATCTACCTCAACTCTCGCCTGCACAACAGTAGGCGTATTTGACCTATCAATCATTTCCCTAGCGAGTTCGATGTCCGCATCTTGCATATGAATATTAGGACGATAACTGTTTAAGATAGGTCCAGCTATACGATAGTAACTATTGTGTTTCTTTGCATGCTGCAGGTTTAGAGTTTGTGATAGAAACTTAAAAAGAGATCTGAGGTGCCCATTTCGTACCTCGACAATCCAGCGATTTTTAGTTACTATTCGTGATTCATTTGCCTCTTCTGTTTGGAGTTGTCTTTGTCCATGTTGAATAAGTGCAGGCATTCCATTATTATGCCCGCAATGTTGCAATAAAGGTATAGCATCGCGATAACCTTTATCCACCAAAACAATGTCACCATCATGGAACCAGTTTGCTAACGTGACAGCACCTCCTTCAAATTCTTCACGGAGAATTACAGCATCATTATTACGAGCGACAGAAAAATACGGACCTATTATCGTTAGAATATAACCATCTGGAGCTACTATAAGAGTTGGTTTCAATAGGTACCGACTTTTATGAAGAGAGTAAGACTGTCGCAATACCCTAAAGTTCGTACTTTTGTGTATATAGGCGTAAGTAGCAGCAATCACAGCAACTGCTTTTCGTTCTTCAGGTTAAGGATTGTAGAGCCCGTTTGTAAACTCTGTTACATGCTTATTTATGAATTGCTGCCTAGTTATGGATTTAGTTCCGATATTATGCGGAAAAAATCTTTGTAATAATGATAACCTGACATAATCAATGACCAAACTCACATTCTCTCCACTACTGTGATCAAAAATCAATTTCAAAAAGCCATCGCTTCATCCCTCATTTTACACAAGAAAAATAATAAATCTTTTCTTTGTACATATCTCAATTTTCCATATTGAAGTAACGGGTCACAGTATGTGACAAGTTCTTTAAATTGACATGTATTGATCGGTGACACACTCTTAAATTCCTCTTCAGTCAAGTTATCCCAATCTATACCTTTAACTTTGCTTAATGACACGTTTCTCATTTCTTGAAGGAAAGCCTGTAACTGCTCATCTCTAATAACATAAGGCCTGTTAATAGATTGCAAACCAAGTAAAAGAATATTCAAAACAAAATCATTCGCATCCAAATGATGCATACAAGAACGAACATTTTCCGGTATATAAATATTTCTTTTTATGATGATTTGAACCTTGCATTGTATGGATAATCTACGTATGTCATTCTGCGCATTACAAAATATACAATTTTGGGATGCTGTTTGGGTGAGAACGTTCGATCGAAAACAGCGTGGATCGGCATTAATTGTAGCGATTTCATCAATTATTGAGCTTTTACAGTTAACGCATAGCCTCGAATTTTCATCTGAAGCTGAAGGTGGATGGTTGAGCGCATCCCGTCTAGTAATCGCAGCTTGACATTTATTAATATTCTCATCACCATTCATAAATGCTAATTGACGCACATTGAATGTTCAATTACAAACATAGCACAGCATTTTGTACAAAAGTATGTTTCAAGTTGGTAGAGTTGAGAATTTTCAGATGACAATAAAAATATTGGCAATATTTCCGAATATTAGCGAACTACCCTGAAAAAGAGTATTGGACGAACAGATGCAAAAATCAGCAAGCGAGCGATGATATTCTGACTAACTATCCTGAAAAGTATTGTTGTTGCAAAAAACCACTGTACCTTGCACGCACCCAATGAGAATATTCACTAAGGGAGCGTCCATAAACCACGTAGCCCGTTTTTCTTTTGCTTATAACGTTGTATCCTTTATCACTTAACAGCAATGATCTTTTCGTCTTCATTCAAACAAGAGAAGAGCAGGCTACGTGGTTTATGGACGCTCCCTAACTATCTTCAAGTTGACAGATGATTACTGAACAAATACACTCGAACTCTGACTCTGTGAAGGAACCTGTACAGAATCATTCAAAGGTTACCTTGTATACAGTTTCCTTTGCAGGATCATGTACAGTTTCCTTCCCCAAATTCCTGCACAGGAACCGTCAAGATTATCTGTACAGGTTTGTATGCAGTTTCCTATTCAGGAACATGTGCAGTTTCCTGTGCAATAACATGTGCAGTTTCCTGTACAGGAACATGTGCAGGATCCTCCGAAGTTCCTGTAGAGGAATTTTCAGCTAGGTCCACAGATTTCAGGTCTTCAACCGGTACAACTATAAAAAGACTGAACTGCTCTAGTCTACATTTTGTTATGTAGCTAAATTTCACTGTAGGTGCTTTCGCTTTTCACAAAAGAATACTTCGAATACAATTCGACATTAAATCCGTTTTTTCTTATTGTTTTTCACGAGTGCCCCTACTAAGATCTTAAAATCGAAGTATTGTCACTTGTTTCACAAAAGATCATACACTCGTTTTCAGTGATCATTCTCCATTTCCAACGAAAAAAATTTCTATCCTGTTATTTCATCTTTAGGCGGAAAAATTTTTGGGAACCTTTTCATGGTGAAATTCTATTATTTCAATTTGCGAAAAATTCACCAGAATGGTTTTTTCGTTTCAATAGCCATAAGGTAGTAAAAACTGAAGTCTTATATCTTGGCATTGTATGTTTTTGAAATGTTTTTCACAATTGTTCACTGATCTTTTCGATAACCATCTACGTACTTTATAACTTTCCATTACAATTGGTTAGTTTCTGAAATCATGTGCTTTTGTTCTTTAACTTCTATGCACACTGTACGACACATAACTGATCTACGGTTTTGAAACTCACAAACTTTTGTATAATTTTTTGGAAAATGGACATTTTCTTGTAACTGTTACAAGAAACAGATATTTTTTTGTTAAATTCCTAGAAAAACAAACTCTTTTATCTTGATTTATGACATGTAGGTGTTCTTTTGTGTAAATCGCATAATATTAATTCTTTTGTATAATTTTAAACTCACACGTGTTCTTTTGTCTAATTTTCGGACAATACACATTCTTTTTTGCGATATATGGGATGCAGGTGGTCTATGGTGTAAATGACGTGACTTATCGATTCTTTCGTGTAATTTACACTACACACATATTTTCTCTGTGTAATTTACATAAATCACACATTCTTTTGTGTGATTTCCATTACATATAGATTCTTTTGTAAGATTTATAGACACACGTGTCCTTTTGTGTAATTTTCGGAAAAAGTAGGATTATTTTGTATGATTTATGATAGGCATGTGTACTTTTGTCCGATTTCCATGACATATGGATTCTTTTGTATGATTTCTATAAAACACCTGGTCTATTGTATAATTTCTAAGAAACACCGCATTATATTCTTTCTTTACATATGTGACCTAACGCTAATTCCCACACTCGCCATATATGATTCTCCCCACCGAATAATACTATCGCCACTCCTCATACATTTTACACATATAAATTGAAGCAACGAAACTATTCGAATCAGTTGAATTTTTATATCTGAACGAGCCACTATGTCGTAAGTTATGACACCTATAAATTTCGCAAAGAGAACCACACAACAAATGATTCTGCCAACTGTTTACGAACCTAGTCATTCATTTTCCCAGACGATTCTAATTGAACTAGAGGTTCAATTGCATGGAAAATTTCAACCGGTCATCAAAATTATGCACAGTTCAGGTAGCGGTATTACCTTCAACTCGGAAACTTGGGCTAAACTCCAAGAAAACTTGGATATAATAGAATCATACTTCTGTTTCGGAAATTCACCTTTATACCTGCAAACTATTGAATTAGGCAAATACACGCTCGTGTTTACGACCGCTCACGGCAACAAGGCGATACTTCTGAGGGACGGCAAGGAACGCAACCACGAGTCCAACAATTACACGCAGCAGAACGAAGTTGAGGCTAAGAAGAAAAAGGTGTATAGTCCCGAAATAATTCTGCAGAAGTGTGGCTTCGAAGGACCGAAAAATGTTATTGTGTGTATCGATGAAAGGTTCAGAAGAGTTCAACGATTATTGAAAAACGTAGAAGCATGTAAAGATTTTTTGACTGAAACGATTGTCAATGATTTAGTTTCGGAAAATATAAACGCACCGAATGAGGAATTAATCTGTCAGATAATTAAGTTTAAATCTACATACTTAAAAAATCAGGTACAAACAAAACTTGAGAAACAATTCGTCGAATTATATTTTAAAATCGTTTTTATGGAACTACTATCTTAATTTCATACATTGTTGGAGAGGTTGAACTTATTTTTTCTACACGTACTTATTCAAATGTATTTTCTTGGAAAATAAATAAAAACATACATGCAACTATAACTAAACTATGTGTATCTTTACTGACTGTCACTCACAATAGTTCAAGATCATTTTAAATTTTAATTAGTGCATTAAATATTATGGATATCTTTTAGTAATTATAGCTTTGTTGTTATTTTAACACTCCCTTTCCAACCAAGATAGAAAATAAGATTAGGATAATTAATTTGCATTGTAATTAGTTCTCTCTTTTTTCAAATCATCCTTTACTCTCAGACTAACAGGGAGTGGGTGGGGCCCCCTCCCTCTTTCGAGACGGAACATGTCCCTTCATGAATCATCGCAGGTTTGCACAGGGAGGGGGTGGGACCTCTTCCCTTTTCCAGCTTTGATACATTCATTCTATGGGATGGGGTGGGGTGGGGCCCCCTCTCATTTTCCAACTTGGAATAATGCATTCGATAAATTCGGTAGGCCGCACCCCCTCATTACTGACATTTTTTAATTAGGCAACGGCGCCTAATGAGCGCTATATAGTAATTAGACCCCACCACCTAATGAGCATCATTTTGTAATTAGGATACGCCCCCTAATAAGCGTTATTTCGTAACTAGGCCACGCCCATCCCTTCCCCCATCCGTTCCCTTTAGTCCACGCCTCTCGACCAATCAGAGGCCGTCCTATTGCTCTGTATACCTACTTGCAGGGACCTAAAGTTTTCACTTTTTCCTGGCATTGTTACGCGCAAAACCAAGGTGTTTATCGATTAAATCCAAATTAATTTTACTTTTTCAGGGTACACATGCGCTACTTTTTCACATAGTTTCATTCCCGATTTCCAAAATTTTGTTCTTCTGGCCCACTCTAATATGCATATTTAATAATCTAAGTGCAGATTTGATTGAAAAATAAAATACAAAAATTGAGCCTTCACAACAATTCTTTTTCTCATAGTCAAAACGGTTATCTATTTTTATATTTCAAGTTAAACTTGAAAAAGAAATAAAAGGTTTTTTGATTCGACCTTATTATTCAATGCGATAATTGATCAATTATAAAAATTGATGGGTAATTTTCTAAGGAGGCAATGAAAATCAATAAGCAGAAAATTGCACACTTCATGATTTAATGATTCGTTTAATATATGTGGGCGTCCGTATGAAAAGGGCCCTTATGATCGGTTCACGTTTAGGTGATATTCGCGTTTTTCCAAGTTGAGGTCAAAATTATTATTTTTTTATTTGAGTGGGGGATGATACTGGGACCTATAGTGAATTAATTGGGACTATACTCATATCCGGATAGTAACTGGAAGTAGGTATATTTCGTTTTCGAAGAAAAAATGTATCACGTGTGCTTATGGCACTCTCCATACCGGCCATAAGGGCCCTTTGCATGCGGACGCCCACATATATTTTATAGCAAAGATGAACATAAATTAGTTAATCTCAATCTGTAAATTTGCCTTTTCATACTAAAAAAGTAACACTTGGAATGTTTATTTAGGTAAGTTGAGAGGAAAAAATGATCCAATTATCATGATTTAAAGCCTTGGCGAAGGCAACGTTAAATCAACTAAAACCTGTTTTGCTAGAATCTTTGTATTCTTCTTCTAATATCAATGTTTACTATGTGGCAAAATATTTTTACAAATAATGATGTACGAGTAAAAATATTCTTCAAAAATAAATGTTAAGCTAGATTCAATTTAAGGCTAAGTTTTTGTTATGTGCATTCTATGTTTAGGACCTAAAATTTCAAGTAATTTATATAAATAAGTAGATACTCATATAGACTGTATAATGGATTTAAAATATCAATCAAATAGAATTTAGAGTGTAACCACGAAGACGCTAGCTTGTTGAGGAGCACTTGGTTACACACATGAGCACACGCATACGAGGCGCAAAGATGTTTAGCGCTCGTGCATTCACTAAGGCAATTTCACTTTACCAAAATACGAAACAAATTGAAGTTAGTCAAGCGAACGAATTGGAAATATTAGGAAAAACTTCTAAAATACTATGGATAAAAAGGGAACCGTAAAATCAGATTTATGAAAAAGGTTCGGAAAGAATTTCTTATTAACAAAATAAAAATGGGCTTTCTCGACTCAGTAATATTTTCAAATTAGATGTCAATTTCAGCGCTAATCATTTTATTAAGTTGATGACGCTACGGTGTTAAAAATGAAGAAATAAACCAAGGTACAATTTGACTCAACATAAAAATCCAAGTAAAATAAATCGTACACTTGATTTATAAAAACGGAATACCTTACTAAAGACTATGGAGAAATCAAAATCATTGGAATGCGTAAGGCTGATGACCTTCCGCTAGTTTCTTAATATCCATAAGTCTTTAGAATAAATGCAACCGTAGTTGCAGAAATAAAAGTTCATCGACTCGAAATAAGTGAGCGGAGCTGAAATTGAATGGTCATCAAATTTTTGGAAACAGTACCACGGAGGAACACCTATTGAAAGTAAGATAATGCAATTCAGCAAAATAAGACCGACTGATCACCCATAGGTGTTCTTCGGTCGCAATCAATGCTCTCTCCCCCGTTTAATTCCGAGGTTTCCTCTACAAGCCAAATAATACTAAATTCATTTGTTAAGTTCACTTTTCTTCGGAAACATCACGAGCGAATCCGTCCGGTCCGTCGTGATTGTTTTGTTTTTTTTTATCTGCCCCTAGTCTTTTGTTCAGTCTGACGGTACTGACGTTAAATTCAACCAAAAACGCAAAATATCGGTAGGCGCGTGGGAGGTGAAAGTACTTGCCAAGGAGGCAACGAAAATTCCACGTGTATGAAATCATCCAAAAATCTTCGGTTTTTATTGTCCCTTTTTATCCGTGGATGATTTTTGAACAATATATAAAAAAGTGACAAAAAGACTTTTTACTTACATTTTATACATATACAATTACTTTGTGCCTCTCTAAATGAGAGTCAATTTAGTCAAAGTTTGAATCTCAAACTACTATAAAAGGGTGTCGTGTTCAACAACAACGAGACCATCCAAGTTCACTGCAAGTCCGAGTATGGTAAAGTAAAGTGTCTTTCACACACATACACACACAACACATATTTCTGATTCATTCTGTGATACAAAATATTTTATTTGTGATAATATACTAAATTGTCATACCTGGAAATTATCTGAGTACACAATCTGTCATTCTATTGTTTTATCCAAAACAACACCCTTCACTAAAAGCAATTGCAGGGTAAATCAGCAACATAGAAAAACTCTGAAATTAAATAGAGCAGGTAGTCGTTCCATAAAATTATCAATACCTTGAAAAAGGTATTATTATTTTGAAATGTCGCGAATTATTAACTGGGCAAAATTCCCAATTTTATCCAGATATTAATTTTCCCGAACGTAACATTCTTTTTTTAGTTTCTTTCTCCTCACGATTATACTTTTAGTTAAGAATTTTATTATTTGGTTGCAAATTTAACAATTTTATTAAAATGTCATGATTTTTATTTGAACTATCTACTATTACATTATTCCTTAAGGATTCATAGTTTACGGTAGAAAATTTGATTATTTCGATGTAGGTTGAACAGGCTCTTTTTTTTAATTTATCTTTTTGGCAGAAAATTTAACTATTTTGTTGAAAACTTGTTTTTGTTTTAAATTATAATTAATTAATAAAAGAATTTCCAAATTATCAGCTGTACATGTGAGTTTCTCAAAAATGAAAAATAGTCATTTGAAGATTTTAAAAATATTACTAATTAAAATACAACAGTATTTGACAAATAATATTTGAATAACAGGAGCCTATTAGACCAGACTTATCTTCTACGTATCAGCAAATAAAATTTGGTGATAATTTGTGGAGACAGATAAGATTTCCAGGTACATAAAAAAACTTGGCATCCATAAAAATATTAAACTCACGAAAAGAATTTTTTATAACATATATCACTCACTAGAATCAGTTATTTAATAATATATTCAACTTATTTCTAAAATGTTCACGACCGTTTGTATTCAAAAATTTGTTATTATTAATTTTACAAATGATTCATATCCTTAATATCAAAAAATAAAAAAGTTTCGAATTTAACAACATTTACACGTGATTGCCTTCAAAAATGAATAACAAGATAATTATATTTTGAATCAGAGTTTAATGAGTTTCACTTCATGCGTTTTATTCTCATAAGTTTTATTTCCGGTTTTACGATAGAGTCTGTCTGTCGTTGATACCATTTTTTTCAGTTTCGAAAATTCAATGTATAGCTATTAGTAATTAAGAGAAAAAACGAAACTGAAAAACGCGTTTCCCAACAAATGCCATTTTTTATCAAATTCTCATCAGAGAAGGTATAAGATTTATGTAAAATTTGACCCCTTCAGTTCTCGTTGAATGTCCACGTTTTGAGACTCTCTGGAACCGAAAAACAGGTTCTTACGAATTTCTCTGTCTGTATGTTTTTACGTATGAATGTCTGTCTGTGAGCACGATTACTTTTAAAAAAATTAACCTATTAGATTGGCCTTTGGCCTGCTTTTCAAGTGTCCTCAAATAAATTAACAATTTGTGATTATGATTGAACTGATTAACAATTTGATCCAAAAAACGCACAATATGAAAATATTTTTGATGAACAAAAACGTTGCTTTTTGAAAGCCCTACAAGATTATCATAACGACTTTTTTATTTTTCATGAGAAATCAAAAATTCGAATTTTTATCGCACAAAAACTAATCAAAAATGAGAAATTTAATTTTGCCGTCATACTAAGCAAGATACGAAAAAAGATAATTCTACAAAAATTATGGATACAAAAAAGATCTGCAAATTTGTTATCGATCACTTTTTCATAGGAAATGATGTTCACCCAAAGAAAGAACTACAAATTTGTTAATAATTTTTTTTTCTCATGAAATGCGTCGTTTTGGTCCTAATCATTAAAAATTAAATTGAAAAAATTAAATTTCTGGACAAACGACACAAGCTATACAAAAAAATGAATAGACAAAAGTTTCTCGTCGGAAAAAGAGCAACAAATTTCTAATTAATTTTTTTTTCTTTTTTTTGATAGGGTGCGTAGTTTTTGTTTCAATCGTAAAAAGTAACATAAGAAATAAAACAAATTAATTTTTTTCAAAAACAACACACGGTAGGAAAAAATTAATAGACAAACGTTGTTCAGCCAAAAAAGATTGCAAAATTTTACAATAATAATTTTTAGATAGGACGAGTAGATTTTCCTTTATTCGTGAAAAATAAGTTAGAAAATAAAAAAATTTAATTGTTGGCAAAACAACACAAAAGACGAAAACAAAAATGAGGAGACAAAATTTGTTCAACACAAAAAGATCTACAAATTTGTTATAAACTCTTGTTATAAAAATATACCGAAAATAGAAAAATTAACTTTTTGGAGAAAGGATACAAGCTTCAATAAAATTTTCTTTAACAAAATTTTTCGCGTAAACATTTTTCAGGGTAGCTGAGAATAAAATTTAATGCAAAATAAGTAACAAATGTTAAAGTAATCATGATAAATAAAATTTGTACCTTATTTTGCAATATCTGAATAAGCAATCCCAGGCCGAGGTACATAAATAATTGTAATATACATTTGATATAAAAGTGTTGAATATAATGTAGAAAAATTCACATTTTCGAAAATATCGAGTGCGAAGCATGAGACACGTGAGGGGAGTATGTTCGTTAAAGCCGAAGGAGCTTTAATAAAAGAGGATTCACAATCACCAAATTACAGTTGTCGATGCTTTGACCTTTAATTTTAAAAGGTCTGTACACAAATGTGGCGGAAATACAGAGAGCGAGAGCGTAGCGCGAGGTAAATACGTTATGAAGCGCGAAGCGCGAGATGAATATATTTTCGAGCGTGATGCGCAAAATCCAACAGACGTACGCCCTATACAGCGGGAAGGTTTTGTTTGGTTCCGAATAGGACTGGCTGGGCCGTTGACGAAATATTAAAGCTTTGGGAACTATAATCCATTGCATCTTTATTATACGTTATAATTACAAGTTACATATAATATTTTTGGACTGCTTTGGATCACAACATTTTATTTAGTTTATACTTTTTTAATTCAGTGGATTGCTTGTAGAATTGTGGTTTACATGTTGTACTCTGAAGTGCATTAAGATTGGACGAAGGGGGCCCACTGGAGTTTCCTTAGTTTCATCTGGGGTCAATCGGGTAATCTTGCCGTTATGCATGTTCATTTTTACTCGTCTTTTAAGGCCAATGCGAGAAAAATATAAATATATTCCAGCAAGATAGTTACTAGACTCTAATATTGCAAAAACATCACCAGAAAGTGTTGATAATACAATATGTTCTTGGCTTGGAACGGGAACATAGTTATGTGCTCCTTGAAGTACTAGAATTTGTTTATCCGTAGGAAAAGTATATTTTTGAAGTTTAAATCTCTGGTCAGCATTTATGATGGAAGTAAACATAATAAATTGAAGTTGGTCAAGTCCATACACAGATCCGTCAGAAGAAGGAAGCCTGGTAGGTGGAACCATGCACCCGGAAGTAGGAGACCTGGATCTGTCACGAATAGGTGGCTTGGCGCGTGAAAGAAACTTGGCAGGAGAATGCTGTCTGTCAGAAGTAGATTGGCCTCCACAAAAAACACTAGGAACAGTCTTATATTTTAGTTTTACATTTTCTTGTAATTAAATTCATGGTGTTGAGGATTGCGGTTCACACCAGGGATGCAAGTTTACTAGTTACTTTTTTTGGTAAATATAGTGGCCGCGAAGTTAATTTTGTAAATAAATAAAGAATTAGTATCAGTAATCAAATTTTGTTCAAAAACAGTACATATAAAAATCATTGCTTTCTAAGTTACTTCCGACATCGAGCTTATAAGTGTTCTTTATGAAAAGTAAAACATTTTATTGCTTTCGCAACTAGTTTTTGATTTATACGATTCAAATTGTGGCGGCTAATTTTCGAATGATTTTTTCATAATAAGAATTTGATGGCACATATAAGAATTCGAGGTGAATTTGAAAACAAATGGAGGGCAAAAAATTGAAAAAATTAAACATATTTGCACGATTTTTGAAAAATTAGGGAGGTTTTGATAAAACAAAATGCATCTGATAAAATCCATAAGAAGTGAAGGTCACTTCAGAAGTCTTGAGGGAAAATTTTCAAAAAATTCAAATCCGAAGAAGATCTAGTGCATTCAGTTGATTTCAAGGGAATTGCAAAGAATTCGGAGTGACTGAAGAGGGTTTTGAGAGAAATAAGTGACTAAATGTGACATTAGTGACTGTTCAGTAGCCTTGACAACGAATATAGATAAGCGTAATATATATTTCTCGTATGCGTATAAACTACAAAATTAACTAAAAAATTTGATATGTTGATTATTAAATTCTTTTAAAAAATGACGTACCCTTCACTGTGGTTTACATTCCATACTCTATAACCACTTAAGATTCGGCGATTGAGGCCTACTGGAATTTCTTTGACTTCATCCGGGGTTAATGGGGTAATCGTACCGCTTTCCAGGTTGATTTTTGCTCGTCCTTTAGATTCTTTGCGAGGGTCATAAGTATATACTCCAACAAGAACATTAGTACTCTCCAATAGTGCAAAGACGTCACCATCGAATGTTGATAATACAATTTGTTCTTCGGTTGGTATGGGAATATAGAATTTCCGTCCTGCTAGTATTTCAATTGGTTTATTCGCAGGAAAAGTGTATCTTCGAAGTTTAAATTGCCGGTGCAGATTGTTATAGGGACTAAGGCGAATAAATTCAAGTTGGTCAAGTCCATATCCGTGTCTGTCAGCAGAAAGAAGCCTGGTAGGAGGAGTTATATATTCGGCAGCAGGAGACTGGGGTCTGAGACTAAGAGAAGTTTCGCCAGGAGAAGACTTGATTGGAGAACGAGGTCTGGCAGGAGGAATAGAACTGGCAGGAGAATGTTGTTTGTCAGAAGGAAAAAATGGACCGCCACGAGGAACTCCAGGAATAGGGGCACCATTAGGCAAACATTCGAACTGCGAACCTAATTCTGTAGAAAGAAACAGTACGAATACATTTTTTTGAACAACAAATGTTTTTGTATTACTCATAATAATTTACAAATATAACAATCTCATACATTCAGTTTGAAGCATGATTTTGGTTCGAAGTGATGCTTCTGTTTTTCAATATTTTATTTTGAGGTGGATGTTCTATCAGAAAGTGACAGTTGATTTCATGCTGAAGTTTCAGTGATAATTAAAAATTGAAAATATTGGTGCGCTCAATCAATTTAGATCATGCAAATGTAGATAAACATGATCCTTTTTCCTAAATTTTGTAGACTGAAAAAATATTCATATCGCTGGCAAAACTATGAACAACTTCTAAATTCACTGCGTATGTATTTTTGTTGCCAGTAAGAATTTAAACTTTATAAATTTAATGTAAGAATAACTGTTTTCAAATAATTATGTAAATTTAGATGGTAATTCTACGAAGAAAAATGGAAAATCAGTTCACCGCGAGTTTTGAAAGTACTGGGATCGATATAAAGTAAATTCCTCAAATAATGAATATTATTCGTCAAGACTACCCAAGGAAGTAATTGCATTTTCATCTCTGCATATTTGAGTACAATATTATTAGGATTTACACAGAAATATTGACGAATTGAGAAAAGTCTGAAAAAATATCTGAAAAAAACTGGAAATCCCAAAAATAACAAATTAAATTAAATGAGGCCATATAACCACTACGTCCTCGTCTTTGGTCCTTGGTTGAGCTAAAAGTGGTTTTTATTCATCATTTCCTATCGTTTGAACGTGTAGAATCTTGTCACTAAGAGTAATCTTATTTTTCCATGATTAATATTGATAAAATGACGATATGTCGGGAAAAGAATAAGCTAGGTTTTTCATTCTTTTAGATTTTAAATCCGATTTTTGATCTATTTTCGTCAAACTTCTTCCATCTTCAAGAACAGTGTGCTGCACGAGCGCGAGTTTGGCGGTTGAAATCCCCTCCCAAATTTTTTTCTGGCTATGACCTTGCGACGAATGATTAGGACAACAAATTAAAGCACGCGATGAATCTTGTATTTTCAGCTTCGCACAAGTTTGTATTCCACGGTTAAATACTTTTTACGATTACTCAACAATCACGTAATATTTATTCGTGTTCTTGGTTTAGATTGGAAGTTTGTATCCAACTATATCCATTGAGGAAGCTTACTAATGTACTTTTCAAAAAATATTTTCCCATTGAAACTCTATTAAACCCAATGTCTAGAAATTTTGAAAATATATATCATATTCTACCCTTTGTAAGGGGTCGTATATATATATATATATATATATATATATTGAATAATAAAAGCATAATAAGAAGCCAATTTTGACATTTTCTTTGTTTCTTCACAAATCGTCAGTGTGAATAGAATAAAAGATTATCATTCCCTAAATATGCTTAAAAACAGCACTAAAAATTTTGTGACAGATTGCTTTTTTACATTTTCATACCGTCATAAATATTAAAACATGTTGCTTATTTGCCTTCTAGCTCTATACGATTATTTATGACACTGTTTTCTAATTATTTCACACACAACACATCACACATGTAGCGTTGTTATAAATTACTACACTATACAGTCAGAAAAATAATTATAAGTATTCTATTTTATATTATTTTTTTAAAGTTATCGAAAGAGAAATGCCTGATCAAATGAAAATGGTTTGAACAAACAGAAATTTGTTAAACATTGGAAGAAATGTATCAAAATTATGTAATTAATTGTTCAAATAATTACATAATGTTTTGACAAAAATTTACTACTCCAAACAATGACCCACTATTATATTTAATTCAGAAAATACGATTATTTTTCACATTTTTTCGGAATAAGTAATTGATTAAATGAGTTACATTTATTTGAACAATGAAAAATTGTTCAAAAAGTCATGGTAGATATTGAAATTGTTCGCTACCTGTACGGTTTCTATGGCCACGCCCGCAACAGTGGGGGACCAATTAAAAAAAAGAGGCCCGAAGAGCGGGAACCCTTGAATTGAGTATCTTGACATGCCGTCATGGGAATGCAGACAACTCTTCAATAATTCAAAATGAAAAAAGGTGATCGTCACAGAACTTGTAGATCTAATTAAAAAAAAATTATTCACAATTATTTAATTATTAAAATATTTAAGTAATTGAAATTTGATTTATAATAGGTAACCTGCATTTTATAGATTAATTTTATTTTCATTTTTGATCTTTAAAGGATCAGTTAACTGGTCAGACAAAATCACAAAAACACTCACTAACATAACCTCCAACCAACATACATGTCATCTACTTGTGTTGAAAAGGTTCAAGATGGAGCCCGACTGTAAACTGATGCACAGCTAAGTTGATCACGGTGCAATGAAGAGCTGTGCACCAGAGTTGGTTTAAAATAGATTCAAGATATTAACCCTGTTGTATCCTTGAAATAATTTTCCAAGTTAAGGCCAAAATTGTAAATTGTAACGGAGAGCGACTTTTTCAACTGCGCATGTACCAAAAAGCATTACTATTGATAGTACATATTTATTGATTTTAAATTAATCGCACTTTTTGGCAAATGCGCATTTGGAAGAGTTGCTTATAGGGGGCGCTGCGATACAAGGCCGGGCAGCCAATGAAATTCGCTTGATAAAAAGAACCTGCGTACTCGCGGTAGAGGTGGGGGTTCCTTCAGCTCTAGAATAACCGAACGTGTATTTTCAAGGCCAGTAGAATAAAAGGAAGTTGACTGTATTACTAATTACTTAACTTACGCACATGCTACACGAGCTTTATTCTTTTTGCCTTTTTAATTATGATGAAGTACGAAAATTCATGTAGAACCTTCATAATAATTTTAATTTTTGAATTAATCATGAAATCACTATTTTTATAAGATTGATTTCTAGTTATGTTCATGGTTCATGACAAGTTTAATTGATCGAAGAGAACCTAGATGCGTACTCGATATGTCAAATTAATTCAACGATTGATCCAAAACAGGCCGTCGTGAAAAGGCACCATAAGTACTAGGTGTGTTTTTTAAATTGTGTTAAAAATTGATGTTGTTTATAATTTTCAAAATGTTATTCAAACCTGCAACAAGGTTGAGAGTTCGACTTTTCCCGTCTTTGGCCACTGCACCGGTAGCTGTTCTTGGAAATTCAACGATCGACTTATTGTTCTGCTTGGACATATACCTGATGGGTTGCCAGGTGCTTGGCATGAGCGAACTACCTAGTTCGATAGTGGGGGAAACGAGACACGATTTTCTCAAAGTTCAGTTCAGTTTGGGAGTCGGCAGTGAATGGTCAGGCATCGATTCTCAAGATTGATGATCGTGTGGTGCGCTGCATTTCGTGAAGCGTCGTGCAAGTTATAAGTGCAAGTGTTCTCAAGTGTGCTATTGGCTTTGGAGGCGGATTGCTTACTCTCGTTTTGATTATGGAGACTGTGTGTCTGCTGTGTTGGCCCTGGCCTCATGACTGTTATCGTTAAACCACAAAGGCCCTAGCGTCATGACTGTTCTCGATCACCCGCAAAGGCTCTGGTCCCATGCTGTGCGTTTGCTTTACTGGTAAGTTGTTTTTGGAAACGTCTTGCCTAGTCATTATGGTTCACCCGAAAAGGCCCTAGCCTGATGACTGTTATGGTTCATCCGCAAAGACTCTAACCTAATTCGAACGTGGGGGCCTATCTAGCCCGTTTTTTCTCTGTTCTCACAGGTGCTGAAATCCTCAGCTGTCGGCTGGCGTGACCTGTTTCTGGTGAGGGCTGAGGCTGCCTGCTTTCTATGGAATCTTGACATGTTTGCTTCTTCGGAGGATAGATGTAGCGAGTCACATCCAGCTTCTTAATCTAACGGATTGATGAAGGGATGGCATGTTTCATCATCACCTGATTTCTAAAACTAGTGCAGTTTTTATTTGGCAGCCATGCTGTGTTCTTGTCATTATTGATCGCTAAGAAAATATAGATATTCCTTTTGTTTCAATGTCCATTGATGTTTTCATTGGATTGCCCCTCCCCACCACTCTTGGCTTTTAACAACATGAGACATCAAAATATCTCAAAAAATACAATTTAATGGATGATTTGGATATAATATAATTTGATATAATGAATATTTTAGTGCTTCGTGAGAGTAAACACAGAAAAAATCAGTCGTTATCTTACGTATAGGTGAGATAACGAGATGACAGACGTCAAGATCATCCTTCGGAATTATTTCTATTATTTAACATTTTTCTATTGAGATAATTATCATTATAAAATTCTCGTCTAAACGAGAAGGTATACGATTCATGTGAAAATAGAGTATCGCTGATTTTATCAAAACTTTACATTTTCGGACTCACTGATTGATAAAAAATGTTACACTTTTTTTAAGGCCTTCACATAAAGGACCGGGAGTTCACTGAAGTTGCGGCTCATATAAAAGTTGATATCTTTTAGAACCCAAACTATAATATAAACATGTATAAACACAAAATGGTCCCTTTGGAGAACTTGAGCAGAAAAATATGAAGGCGTATTCACAAACAAACAGCTTGCAAAGTACCCGTGTAAAATTATTTCGTCTTTAGGTTCGACTCGGCTCGCCATAAGCGTGAGTTCGTTTCCAAGACGGCTAGGTCTTGTTGGCGGCCAGGAGCGCGAGTTAGGTCAATAATATATAGCATGAATCACATGAATAAAATAATCATTTGATAATTCAGTTATTTCTAACAAGTTGTATTTTGTCGCCTCTGTCCCCCATCGGAGAGTGAAGGCTACCACAGCTTTTTATGAAAATCAAATCATCTGAAGATAGAAAAATGTGACATTCTTGACATTCTACTAGAAACGGACTATAGGCAAATGTATTTAACTTACCAATACAAAAATCCTGCTCTACCGATCAGATTGAGAATTATAATTTTCAATAGTTTCTTGCATGTAGCCCAGAAGATAAGTGGGTATTTTACATTGCCCCTTATTTATCGACAAAACTCATGATACGCGTACCACCTGAGCACTTGTGAGCCATTGATATTGAAAACTGTATATTTCTGACTGCGAATCTTCCATTCTTTCGTTGTCAAAATATTTTTCTGTATAATTTTTCTTTTACAACGAAAATGTTGTGAGTAATTTAGCGATTTCGAGGATGAATGTGCTATTCTTACAATAATTAAAATTTCTTTTCTAATTTATATTATTTATTCTAATTATACATATAGAACGGACAAGTTCGCGCTCAGGTTTAGATGTTTGTCGTTCGGAAGCTAGAAGGTATCTGCCTGTTTCGTCAAGTTGGAGTGCGGTTGGGGGTATTTTGAACTTACATAGTGTGTGTTGAAAGTTTCTAAAGCTAGCTGTGATTAGAATAGAGAACGGTCGTCGATTGCTATTCGTAAAAATTTGGCAAAACCCAAAAACAATGTGTCAAACTAGTGGCCCCGCTTAGGCTAGTCAGACAATCGGCGCTGTAAATTTAGTTCGGGCAGATCGAAGACTAAATCCTTAAGATGCGCGATAGAAGCACGTCAGAGCAATAAAAGCATCAAATTCTGATTTGGAAACCCTCTTGCGAACCTGGTCGAGGATTAAAGTTATTAAAGTAAAAATCTAGAAATAGTTTGAAAGATGCTGACAATTTTAAACATCTGCTTGGAGGGTACTTAAATATATGCAAAGGTTGTCTATGCGCTTCACGGAGTTATATTATAATAAACCTGACGGAGCGAAATTAAAGAACATAAAAGTAAAGGCGGCTTAATATTGCCTTAATTGCTCAGACTCAAATTAAACAATAAATTATTATAAAAAATCCATAAACTTAATTTTTACGAGGTAATAGTCAATTTTCAATATTATAGTAAGTAGCCATATCTCTATAATAAGATAGATATATTATTTGCAACGTAAAATCAGAATTTTTAGATAATAGCGATGTTATAAACAAAGTATGTCTCATTTTTCTTGCAAGTCAAAACAACACCAAATTAGTGTCCTTCTGAGGATCGTCGTTTTTCTATGTAAGGTTTACGACGGGTTTTAAAGACATTTGGGCTTATCTTAAAGCAAGAAGTTTGAAATATAATTGTTTCCAAAGAAAATTATATTACCAATTTAGGGCTTTAATATTTGCCAGGGTCGAAGTTACAAAAGTTTCCGTGTGATTTTCGTTTTTGTCCGTTAAACTCTGACCTCTACGTTGAAAATTAATTCAAGATCAAAAGAACTTGCAAATGAAGTTCGATCATAATTATCCGAGTTCCTTATTCAAAGAGATTAACTATATGTTGTACGTACCTCCAACACCAGATGACGCCACTTTTCAGAGTCTCTCGAAAGTAAAAATGAAATCTATATCTCTTGCCGTGCAGGATAGGTGAGCCATTATAGTTCAGAGTTGAAGGCACGTTGAATTTAAAAATGGGTGAGATATTAATTATTATATAATAAGTAATAAAGGGTTTAGTAATAACTAATGATGATAATAATAATAATACCGTGATAATTAGTGATAACTCACCAATTAATCAATTCGAACAAGGAGCTCGGACAATTATGATCGAACTTCACTTGTTAGTTCGTTTGATCTTCAATAATCCATCGTTCCTTGTTCTTCAGAGATTAACTATATGTAGATGTTTAGAGTAAAAATCACTCATATTCAGATTAGATTATTAGCATGAGCAATTTACAAACTAATAAAACCTTATTCATCAGTACAAACACTTTCAGCAAAGGTTGTCTCTACATTAGTTATTTGACGATTATAAAATCTTGCGAAAACATGAGGTTCGTGCGACCAACCCGCCGCCTGCTTTATAACATTTATACTGAGACCTTTTTGAAAAGCTTTGGAAGCAGGAGCGTGTCTCGCAGAATGGCATGTAACATGATCATCTATTTTACAAGTTTTTAATACCGATTTTAGTCATCTACTAGTGGTCTGCGATGTTGCCTCCTAGTGGGGCTTTTTTATCGTCAAAAATAATGTCTGTTTATCGTTCCTGATTGTTTTTGTGTGATCAATAAAATGAAGGATAGTTTCTGCAATGCAAACATGAGGTCTAGTATAAAAAAACGGTAAAAAGACATACAGTTGAGTCCCTCCTGGTCATGAAGTCTTAATTAGATCATAGATTCTTGATTGTACACTTTCCGAGGATATTTTTATCCCTTATAAATTTAAAAACGATAAAGATTGCACTCTGTATCCTGCACATAGTGCCAACAACATTAATGATTTCAATGAAAACCAAGCTTCTAGCTCTTTTAAAACAACATTTACACCCCAAGTATTGCTGTGTTCAGGTTGGGGTGGCCTGAGCTGAAGACACCTTTAAAAAAATGATTAGTTTATTTATTGTTAGAAAGTTCGTTATTGAATAACAAGGAAATTGCTGCTCTCATGTTATTTAGTGTATCATACTGTGCCCCGCCATTAAACTGATTCGTCAAAAATCTCAATACAAAATTTACGTTCGCATTAAACACTTCTTGATTATTAAATTTACAGGAGGAAGGGCACTTTTTCAATGCCAAACTATTATTTCTTATATGTGTTATCTGATTAAGAATTTAATATAAGCTTAATCGGAGATTCATCCAATCCTCTTCTTCTGTAGGTTTTCCGGAAAATATTCCTACAATCAAAGTGAGCTAATGTCATAGTGGATGGTCTCGGTTTCTACAAGGAAATATTAATAACGATTGAGTAGGTCTGAAAATTAACGGATTTTGTTTCAGCATTTTTTGAAAACTAGGATACCATGGCTAAGTGGTTCGGTATACTACTATTATGATACCCAAAGCCTTATCCTCTCGAATTTTCTTCAAAATTTTGGGTTTCAAGGAAAATAGCAAAAATTCATACAAAAAAAAATTGACCAGTTTTCGGTAAAATCATTAACAGCGTAAGCTTCTGAGTCCCTTCCCCATTACCAAAATATTGTATATTTCCTGTCTATCCTAGTTGCAAACAGATCAATGTCGAGATTGTCAAATTCTCTTGAACACGTTTGAAAACGTAGTCTGCAATTTCCCATCCCGTGTCGACGTTTGAAATTTTAGATCTCTCATCTGCTGGATTTATTTCTGAAACTACATATTCTGCAAAAATCCAAATGTTGAATTCTATGTACCATTCCCGTATGGACCTGGCAATGCTATTCAAGCATGTGAACTTAATTTTCTCCATTTTATTAACGTATAAAATTGCTACAATTTTATCAATCCTCAATAGGTTCTGGCAAATTCGATCATCTCTAGCGAAATACTTGAGGGCACAAAAAACTGCTAGTAATTCTGAAAAGTTTATATGGCGCGATTTTCCTTGGGTAACGCAAACCCCATAAGTTCTCTGATCATCGGAAATGGCTCTTCCTTCAACGTTCGAGGCATCCAAGAAAATCTCTTTGTTATTTTTTTTAAGTTACTATGAATCCAAGATTAATAAATGTGTTTTTTACGAATTCAGTTTTAGCACTACATTCTGTCTTTCATCGGCCAAAAATAAGAGAATCATCTAAATCACTCGTTATACGAATATCTTTCTCTCTAAAAAAGTGAACACTGATTTCATTATTTTACTGTAAATATAAAAACATGTGCTCAAGCCAAAGGTAGAGCCATGAAATGAAGTGAAGTGCCATTGTAAATGAACTTTAAACATTTTCTATATTCAGGGCTCACTATTATAATAAAATACGCATCTCCTAACTCAGTACTAACACATAAAATCCCTTTTTTCTATTTGGAGAATGTTTATTGCTGTACAAATATCTTCCACCTTAAAGTGCTGTGAAAGCACAAACCTAATTGAAATCTTTTAAGTTTAATATCAGTCTGTAACTACCATCTGGCTTTCGCGCTACAAAATATGGCGATATAAACTGATCTTTCGAATTTTCAGAGAACTCGACTGCCCCTATTTGTTGTAACTTATTAACAGACTATTCTAAATGAATCAGTTCGCTTTTCGGATAATTACATAAAGTAGGAATTTTTAATTGAAAAAAATCTTCTCTTTAAAAGGTATTTTATACCCCTGAATTTAATTTAAAATCGCATTATAGTTAGTTTTTTCGTGCTGCTTCCGTAAAAATAATTTAAGTCTTCCCGCTGAACTTGCCTAAGTTATTGTTTCTACTGCTGTATGGTTTGTTATTTGATATATTACCTCCGCTTGAGAAAACCACAAAAACCTCTCTGATTGGAGTTTCTTGAGTTGTAATATCTCCCTTCACGGTTTATCTGGCACAACTATCTCTTTCCTGATAAAACTTTCCAGTTTGAAGAGCCTCTTCAGTTTAAGAAAGTGCTACGTTCACCTCTTTTTGATGCAGGCTTTACATCCAAAACGGCTTTGTCCTTTTTATGAAAGGCAGGAGCAGTGTATACTTTTCTAGCTATTGACCAAGAATGTAAAAGATCTGCATTAATCTCAACTGCGCCCGACAAATTTTAAAGGTGTACATCTCCGTCGATTGGTTCTATTGTGTCGTTTAAAATCATACTGAACGCTAAAGCTGTGGAAGACAAGATATAACCAATCATTTTTTGATAGTTGTGAAAATATCTATACCTTTTCATAGCATCCTCTCCCAAATTGGCTTGGATCTTTGAGCCAAACTTTTATTGTATCAGCAACCTTTTGTATGAGATATGCTTCTTCAATTTTTTCTTTATCGGCATTGTTTTCCAGAAAAGCGATTGACTCATCATATTCTGAAGTACAGTCACTCGATGAATTAGGACGTTTATTTTCTATCGGCTCCGTCTGCGTTTCGATCTTTCGCTTATAATTAGCTGATTTGTCCGAAGAATCTTATTGAAGCGAGACAGAATTTTGTTAGGAAAATTTATTTTTCTCAATTTTATTTCTAGCTTTGTATTCAATTTTCTTCATTTATTTTGAAAATCAAATTTTCAGCTCATGTTTGCGTTTAAACGACAGTTTAGGTGGGTCTCTTGTTCAATCATAAGATCAAAATAACGACGCAGATATATATACCTAATTACAAATGGTATTCAGATTTATTTGCTCGGCCCATGTCGCCGCTTTAAAGGGGTGTCCTGCTTTAGAAGGTCCGAAAAATGGATTTTTTCTTTATTACCTAAATCGACATATAAACTATCCAAGAATATATTCACAAAGTTACAGAGGCCAATTGTGAGCATTTTCGAAGATACAAAGTCGCGAGCGAAGAAGCGTCGAGCAGGTGTGCGAGTACTTGGCCAGACTCGGGCTCGTGCTCCGCCTCTCGATCTTCTGTTCCGAATTTGATACCTGAAACTCTTGTAGAAATTTCGAAAGGGATCTAACATCGACCAGGCTAGTTTTCCCTTATTCTAGTCGAGCTCTCATATGGAAAATTAGTCAGGGACCCAGTATTAACCAGTATCTAATCGGGCCCCTATAGGATACAGATACACTTGTCAAGGTAAGAAATTGCTTACCAGAACCAGATAGGGCCCTGATTAGGTTTCTTTACACTAGAAGTTCTCGGCTGTACCACACTAGAACCCTGCTTGAAATAGGGACAGATAGTAAAATTTCTACATAGGAAAGGATCATCGTTCTTTTAAAATAATACTTTTAGGGTCGTGTTGAGCTATAATACGCTCCAAGTACAAAATGTTTGCTGATATCGTTGACGGGCAACGGATTGAAAGCAAGAATAAGCGCCAGACATTTAACAGCAAGGAAACTCGTACGGCTCGTGGACTCGCGCAAATGCATCTGAAAGAGTTGTTTAAAAACGCTGAAGGACTACTATATGGACCTGGAATAGCTATAGATCGTATTGAAAACTTTGAAGTGCGTTTTCTCCAGTTTTTACTTTTATGAACCACCCGTAGGGAAAATTAACAATATACTGTCACCTGTTTACATCACTAATTATAATTAACAGAATGTCCTGAATCATCAGCATCTGTCGCTTTCTGTTGTTCGCTTTTAATTTTTCTTATTTTTTTGTTCAATATTTCCATTTGTTTTTGAAGTTCATGAAAATTATTCATTTTTAGTTAACAAATCAAAAATTTTGTTGTAAATGTATGCATTTTGTTCTAAATTCGTCCTTTTTGGTAATAAGCTGATCATCTTGCTAAAAAATTCAGCTAAATGCTTGAAAGTTTCACTACTTTGCTCAAAATTAATTTCATTGGTTGGCGTTTAAACTATATTTTATGTTTTTAAAATTAAGAAATGAAATCGAATGACACACTTTTATGATCCACTACGCATTATCGATAAAAATAAGTCATTTTTTGGTCAAAATATGACCTTGAAATTGATTAATCGATAATGATAATATAATTTTATTTGATATTATAATTTGTCATAACAAATAATATTACTTATTAATCATTTGTTGCTTGCACACACGCCTGCGAATTGAATCCAAGAGATAATAAAAGTCGGAAAGATGTTTACCAAATGATAGAAGAAAAAGAAAAGAAGCACCATTTGTTAATTACTTGCATTAATGTGAAATTTTGAACAATAACAATTCAAAAATCGCTGCCACACATCAGTTGTAAACTCAATAACAAATTTTTCTTTAAGAACAGAATCTGAAATCAGTTAAGAATTCCGTTCAAATTATCGATAACAATGTTATTTGATTTCGTCCCACTGTGTCTGTCGTTGCGAGCGGATAATTAGGCTACACGCCTGCACTAAAAAATTAATATCCCTATAAATTATACGCTGTAGCTGGAAAAAATAATAAAAATTCTGTTAGCAGATTGGGCAATATGGTGTATAAAAAAGTGGCATCTGGAATCTCAAAATTAGGTAACTCTGAATTTTGAATATTCTCAGAAAAAAATTTGAAAGACCTTTTGGGGATTAGCAAAAGATAAAACAAAAGAAGCATTTACAACCATGATATATTCGCATTTAAATCTTCTTATATAATTTTGATCCGACTACGGATTACAAAGAATATTATTTTCAGTTTATCTTTTTTCTATTGAATTAATGATACACACTCTGTAGAGAATCTTCATTGGAAACAACTTCTTGAAACCAATGTGCCAAGATTCGGTACTGTTTGCCTACGTGACATTCCCTTATTTCAGTTTGAGACATTTCGTAAATTTCACGGCTTATCATGTTCATTTTTATTCTCGAATGATATTCATCTACCTTATATATTCCAAGAAAAATCCCAGTATACTCCAGTATTGCAAAAACGTCACCATTGGATGTTGATAAAACAATATGTTCTCGGGTTGACACAGGCCCATACTTATTGTGTTCTATTCGCAATTGAATTCGGTTATCGGCAGGAAAAACGTATCTTCGAAATTCGAATTGGCGGTTCTGATTTGTCTGGGGAATAAGCCGAATATATCCGAGTTTTGCAAGTGGATATCCAAGTACTTCACGAGAAGGAAGCATACCCAAAGGAGACACAGACCTGGCAAGAAGAGGAGGCTCCTGAGAAGAAGTACTGGCACGTGAATGATGTCTGGCAGAAGAAGAAGAATCAGAATTACGTTCGGACTGTAGTGAATCGTAATTTGCAGTAGCTTTGATAAAACTTCTTGAGAAGATTGCTTGACTTCTGCCTACTGGACAATCCCTTTTTTCATCTGGAGTCAAATTATCAATTGAGCCGCTCATCATATTGATTTTTATTCGCGAATTATATTTATCTTTCCTATAAATTGCTCGAAGAGTCCCACTATTATCCAATGTTGCAAAAACTTCATCATTGGATGTTGATAATACAATATATTCTTGGGTTGGCACGGGCACATATTTATTCACATCTGCTCGAAATTTAATTGGCAAATCGGCAGGAATAACGTATCTTCGAAATTCAAATTGCTGGCTCGGATTTTTGCAAGGAATAAGCCGAACATATCCAAGTTGATCTAATGTACATCCAAGTACTCGATCTAAAGGAGGCCTGCCGGATGGAGAAATGGACCTGTTACGAAAAGGATCCTCCTCTGGCGAAATCCGGTCAGGCGAATGTTGTCTAGTTCGTTCTAAAATGTATGAGTGCAATGATGCACATATACCATGATTTGTAATTTTTTCTTAAATTAACGTTCTACCCTAATTCCCGGCAGTTCCCGGCTCTAATTTTTCAGCGAGATCTTACTCACATATCTTCAGAATTCTTCCACGACCTCACTTTTTTTTGGAAAGGTTTGGCAAAATCATTTATTTATTATCAAAGTTTAAGTTTATAAAAATTTTATTTCTAATGTCATATTAAGCAAGATCATATAATATGCAACGAATATAAATCATATTTGTTTAAAATTTTGTTACTACTTTTCACGCAGCATCACTCAAATTCAGTAATGGATAATCAATTGAAATCGATTTTCGCAGTTAGGTAACTTTCAGGGGCTCAAAAATGTTGAAAAAATTGTTAATACACTTTTTCTTTGCTGTCGTGTTGTTTGTATTGCTAGATATATTTACCAATTCATTTTTTTGAAATAAAGAAGTTGAAAATTCGACTTTTTACCAACTTTTTGTCGTTCCTGGACCACTGTAGGGCGCTTCCCCATTCCCATTCCAACCCACCAATAATGTAACGATTTCCAAAAAGGGGAACTCCCCAAGGGTAGTTCTAGTTCCACGTCTCCATAGTAGGGGGTGCGACGCCACACATTCGAGGCGTCGGCGTCGCTCTACCGTGTTTCTCTGATTGACTGACGTCACGAGACGCCGAGCGTCCCCGTGGTTTGCGCTGTCGCGACGACGACGACGACGTCGTCGAAACATGGACGTTATCAATAATAGCCCCAGCGACTGAGTGACAATTTTTCCACCATTTTTCCCGCGGTTCCAAAATGCCAGTCTGAAATAAAAAAAACAACCCCCTAGTGCAAGAGGGTGAAAAAACGTGTTTAAAAGGGAAAAGTGCTGACTATCGATTTCCCTCGAATCGCCTTTTCCTAATCTAATAATATTCTTACGCGCCGAGGAATTGTAACGAGGCAACAGAAGTGCTGCGCTTTCGATCCGAATTGATTTCTCGTGGTGAAAATTGTGTCGTTGTGAACAAGTTTCGAAGCGATTGGGACACTCGCTGAGCGAGCGGAACCTATGAAGATGGGTTCGATTGTCTTGAAATCCTTATCAGTCCTTCTGGGCATTTTTTTTGTTTTTGTGGGGACCATGAAACTAACCTCGCACATCAGTAAAGACCTTCATAAAGACCTGGTGAGTAAGAACCACGTTGCACTTTGACGTGAGAGGGAGTTATGTAATTTCAGACTCCAGATGTCAGAGGAATTTTTTTTTTTTTTTTTTTTCTACTTGGCTTTTCTTAAATATTATGTAAGGACAGCGTGGGACGCGGCGATGACAAGAGAGACAAAATTAAAGTCGTTTACAACAAATTTAGAACATTGCCGAATTATATTTTTGTTCGAAATTGCACATTCAGCAGATGCGCTTATATTTTAAGGGTGACAGTACATAACTGAATGGGACGACTGGAAAATCCCGAAAAATAAAATTCCCAAATTTAAACAATTGAAAATATATAATATATTTTTTATTGTATATAGTCGAACCTGGATTTAGCGCCAGTTTTGGGGCTAACCTTGACCTTAAATCCAGAGACTCGGAACTATTTTGTCTCTCTTCTGTTTTATCTCTCTCCTGTTTCTCTCTCTGTTTTGTCACGCCTGAGAGCACATCGCAAATCCCCCCGCAAACGCCTCTCACCCACGTCGCGGCGTCAATTCTCGGAAGGGCATATTCCAGGGGAGCTAAATCCGGGTTTCACTGTATTTAATTTTCTGTTGGGACGACTGAAATATCCCGAAAAATAACATTTCCGACACAAAATTGCTGAATTATAAAATATCCGAACTAAAAAACTCCCGAATTATAAAATTCACGAGTGTAAAAAATTAAAAAATTGTTTTTTTGTTTGTTAAATATTATTTATTTATTAAAAATAAAATAATCAAATATTTTTATCAAAGAATTTTTTTTTAATATTTATAATTTTTAAAAATTATTGTTTAAATTGAAAATTTTTTTTTTTTTTTTTGTTTAAAATTAATTTTTTAACTCAAAATTTAAATGTTCCAATTTTTATTGTAAATTTTCATTTTTAGATGAAAATTCAACTAATTGGTTAAAAATTAATGTATTTTCATTAATTTTCGTGTTTTTTATAGAAAATTAACATTCTTACTTGAAAATTGATCTTTGTGATTGAAAAATCATCTATTTGGATGAAAATTGAACTATTTTCGTGAAAAATAAAATAAAATTTTTGAAACTAAAATTCCCGAACAGTTTATAATATGTTTGTTAATATGTTTCCGGAGAAAAAATTGCTTAATTATAAATTATCCGAACTAGAAAACTCCCGAATTTAAACAATTTAAAAATGGTGTTTTTTTTTAATATTACTTATTTATTAAAACTAAAATAATCAAATATTTTTATGAAAGAAATTTTTTAAAAATGTTTAATGTTTTTAAAAATTATTGTTTGAATTTAAAAAAAATATCTTTCTGAATGCAAAATTTTGTTTGAAAATATGCATAGTATTAAAAAAATGTTCTCAAAAATCAAATTGTTAATATTTTGCTTTTTTAGAAAAAACTTTTGTCGTGATTTAGGATTTTTGGGATTTCATTTTTTTTGCGATTTTGGAACATTATAAACACCCAGAAAAAAATGTTTTCCATGAATAAAAAATAATAAGATGTTTCTTTGTTTCAAGCTGAAGAAATTTCAGGTTTGAATCAATCCAAAAATCATGTTTTTGTACATTTAAAAAAAATTAGAAATAAGGAAAAATTTATTTTGGAATTTTTAAAAATTCAAATTGTTAATTTAAAAGAGAGAACAGAAGATATTAACCGATTAAAAATTTTTTTTCTTAACTTGTTTTGGATGTCGACCCACAAATTGCTATACCTGCAGCTCAAACGATTCGATTAATTTTAACATTTTTACTTCGCTCTACTGAAGAGTGTAGTTTTAAATTTACGATGAAAGTATTAATTATAGTAAGGAAGAAATAACAAATCTGGGAAAGAAATATTTATGTGAACGATGTCAAACATATTAAAATTGTGTATTTAACTAATTTTATTTTTTTTCGAACTTTTATATATCACTGTGAATGGATTTCTTACGACCTAGGTATATCCAATTGAAAAAAATAAATTCTTGAATGGTAGAAATCATTGAAAAATTATTTAAAAATATAACATTTATTATAAGAAGGTTGTTTGTTCATTTCGATATGTAAAAATAAATGTTTAATCTTCCCCCTATTTTCCCCTTTTTTGAGCTCCTTTTGTGCTGTGATCCCTGTAATTCTTTGTACCTAGAACGAATTTCTTTTTTGCGTTACTGGATTACACCAACTTGGATACGAACGTTAGAAATTATTCAAACTTTAGCACTCTCCTGAAATTGTAAATAAATAACTCTTACTTAATGGGAATGACTACAAAATTCAACATGAAAAATCCGGGGATTTCAAATCTTCCTTAGATTCGACACTTTTATTATAAATTAAAGGGACGGCTGGAAAATCTCGAAAAATAAAATTCCCGGCACTGTAAAATTTCCGAATAATAAAATTCCCAAATAATAAAATTCTCGTACAGTTCATAATATTAACGATTTTGAAAATTCTTGACAGAAAATTTCCGAATTATAAAATATCCGAACTAGAAAATTCCCAAATTTAAACAATTAAAATTTTGCATTATAAATTTTATTTAGTAAAAATACAATAATCAAATATTTGTATTACGAAAATAACTATTATTGGAAAAAACAAATCATCCAGAAATATATATATTTTTTCAATTATCAGGAATGTTATTATTCGAGAATTTCCCAATTCGGGAATTTTATTATTCGGCAATTTCACAGGGTGCATGTTTTAGGGATGACTTAAAAATCGTAAGAAAAAAATTCCCGAATAATGCGATTCCTGAACAATTTATAATTTTACCTAATTGGAAAATTCCCGACATTATGTAATATTGAAAATACAATAATCAAATATTTTTATCAGTAAAAATGTTTTTAAACTTTCTAAAATTATTGTTTTAATTTAAAATAACAATAATTGAAAAAAAATATGTTTCTTGATGAAAATTTTGTTTCAATTATTATAGTCATTTTAATTTCAGACAATAATTTTAGAAACTTTCAACATTAAAAAAAAGTTTTTTTTAATAAAAGTATTTAATTGTTGTATTTTTAATAGATAAATCAAATTTATCAAAAAAATTTAATATTTCAATTCAGATATTTTATAATTCGCCAATTTTCTGTCGGAAATTTTATTATTCGAGAATTTAAAAATTCTTTAATATTATAAACTGCCGGGAATTTTGTTATTCGGGAATTTTCCAATTTGGTAATTTTATAAACTGTTCGGGAATTTTACAGGGGCGGCAATTTTATTTTTTAGGATTTTCACTCGTGCCAAAAAATAAAAAAATAAATATTTTAAGTTTGCGTAGAAATTAGAATTTTGGCTTATTTCTAATTCAGGTCGGGTGACATTTTTTTATATTTTTCGAATTTTTTGAAAAAATGCAACTAATCAATCGACTTTTCAATTTTTCTGAGAAGTTTGATATATTTAGATTTAATTTTAATCAAGATTAGAATTAAAATTTAAAACTAGAAAAAATTATACCATTTTAATTGATAACACAAAAGTTGAATAATTTCTCAATAAAGCTTTATAATCAGAAAATTTTAAATAATTAGCTTTTGAAATTGAACCATTTTCATTTTCCTGAATCCGTATTCAATGTTTTAATTTTTTGAAATTGCAAGCCTTAACAGTTGGACATTTTTAAGTCGATAACGTTTAAACCCATTAATTTCGAATCCAATTTTCCCTTCTGATTCTTCTCTCGCATTAATAGAACCCATTAAGATAATCCAACTATTTTTAGCTGAAATTTCATTCTTTTTGGTGAAAAATTCGACTATGTGGTTGAAAATTTAATTATGCTGTTGAAAACTCATCTTTCTTGGTTGAAAAATAACTTCTTTGTTGAAAACTTTACTCTTCTTAAAAATTGTTTTTTTTTTTTGCATGAAGAATTAACTGCTTGCTTTAAAATTCAATTATTTTGTTAAAAAAGCATAGTGTTTGGTCAAAAATTAAGCTGGTTTATTTAATTCGTCTTTTTGGATTGACAGTTTAACTATTTTAGTAGAAATTTAATCGTTTTTTTTTTAAATTGCAAACTCCTTGGTTGAAAATTATAATCTGTTTTGGTTGAAGATTCCACTGTTTTGTTGAAAATTCGTCTCTCTTGGTTGAATTCGACTGATTCTTACTTAAATTAAAATATTTCTTTGTTGAAATATCAGCTATTACATTTTTCGTTGAAATTTAAACTACTTGGTTGAAAGTTCAACTACTCTGTTAAAAATTCGCATTTTTGTTTAAAAAAATAATTTTTCAACTTAAAATTTTACTATTTTGTTGTTGTTGAAGACTCGTCCTTTTATTCAAAAATGCATCTCTTTGCTTTAAAATTCATTTTTTGTTTTGGCTGAAAATTAATTTTTTCATCTGAAAATTTAACTTTTCCATTTTTTGTTAAGAAGTTATTCTTTATAAGTTGAAAATACAACCATGTACTTGAAAAGTAATGTATTTTGTTGACATTTTATTAAAAATGTTGTTATTTTGTTGAAAATGCAACTATTTTGTTCAAAATTCATCTCTTTGGTTGAAAATTAGTTTTTTGTTGTTGTTGTTGTAAATAAATTTTTTTTATCTGAAAATTTAACTAAAGTTATTCTTTATAAGCTGAAAATACAACAATTTAATTGAAAAGTTATGTATTTTGTTGAAAATTTGTAGATCGAAAATTCAGCGGTTGGGTTAAAAATTTAACTGTTTTATTGAACATTCGTCTTTTTGGATCGAAAGTTACACTTTTTGGTAGAGAAGTCATCTTTCTTGCTTGAAAATTCATCTTTTTCTTTCAAAAATTAACTTTTTTTTTTGAATTCCACATTCCGGCTTGCAAATTCCACTGTTTTCGAAAAAAATTCGCGTCTTTTGCTTGAAAATTCGATTCTTTTTTTTCAATAAACTATTTTGTTAAAGTCAGCTTCTTTGATCGAAAATTAGCTTTTTGTTGAAAATTCAACTATCTTCTAAAAAATTCCTTTTTTTGGCTACAAAGTTGAACTGTATGGTTAAAAATTCAAATGTTTTTGATTGAAAATTCGACCATTTCATTGAAAATGCATCTTTGTAGGTTAAAATGCAACTGTTTGGTTAAAAGTTTAACTATTTCGTTTGAAAATTCGCCTCTTTTACTTTAAAGTTCAAATATTTGGTTGTAAATACAACTGTCTAGTTAAAAATTAATTTATGTAGTTTAACTATTTGGTTGAAATTCATCTTTTTTATTGGAAGTGAACTTTTTTGTTGAAAATTCATCTTGCCGGGTTTAAAAGTCAACTGTTTTCTAAAACATTTTACTTTGTAGCCCGAAAATTTGACTCTTGTTGAAAATTCGTCTTTTTGGTTTGAAATTCCATCTCTTTTGGTAAACGTATTTCTTTGGTTGCAAATTCAATTTCATGTCTAAAAAGAAGTAATCTTTTTGGGTTGAAAATTCAACTTTCTTGTTGAAAATTCTCGCTTTTGGATTGAAAATTCATGTTTTATGGTAGAAAAGTGATATTTTTTGGTTGAAATAAATAAATTTGATATTCTCAAATTTTAATCTGAAATACTTCTATCTCATTTATAAGAGATTATATGTTGAAAATTAAAAAAAAAATTAATGGCTAGGGTAAATACATAATTTGACAGGGAAAAATCAGGGAAAAGTGAGGGAATTTTAAAAATGAAGTTCTGTCTTGATGTACACTGTTAGAAATGTTTGGAAAATCCCGACACATTTAGGATGCTAAACTAACTGGAACTTACGAAATCAAGTTGCTGAAAACAAAATTTAGTAACGTTTATAGTAAATTTTAATTAAAATTCAGAAACGGTATCTTAAAATTACAAATAGTTTCCTAGAATTCATAAATGGTAACAGAAATATAAGTTATCGTAACCGAAAGAAGTGCGCAGTTAACTACTGCGGACTCCTCGCTTCTCGATCGCGTTCGAAGCAGTGGTGCTAACGGACAGCGACTTTGTCAACTGCGCAGGCGTCGCGCCATGGTGGAGTAAGGAAGAAAACTGACGTTCTCTTCGTCACACCTTCTTTACGCGACGCCTGCGCCGTTGAAAAAGTCGCGGTCTGTTAGCACCACTGGTTTGAAGCGGACAAAAAGCATGGTGCTTGTGGCCATGGGCGGCAATGCACTGCAAAAGGTTGTTGAATTATAACGATGCAGTAAACCTATTTTTTCCTATATTGAATGATCTCAAGCGTGAAAAGGATTTGAAATTTACGAGAGAAGAAGAAACTGAAAAAAGTGTTGAAATCGCGAGTAAATGCAACGACCTAGAAGCTCGGTTTGGATGAGCAAATTATATTTGCAATAAAATAGTTACAAGATACTGCGATCATCTGTCTCGTAAATGAACTTCTAGAAGGGTACATCAGGACCGCAAGTGGCTAGCAGCAGCTGCGTAAATTAATAATTAATCCAGGTTTCAATTGAATGATGAGTCCCTTGCTTACGTTAAATGACGCCTTCTTGGCTAGATAGGTAATTTCTATAATTTTGAGTCTTTCCGTTAATTTATTAATTTTAATATAAATTTGCAGTATATATCTATACTACGTATGTTATATAAAGTACTTAATGTGTCAAATGAGTTTATATTAACTTCACTCATATTTCCTTACTATGTATTTACATTGTCAGGACAAATATAGACTACATGTTTTATATTAAAATTAATGAACCGAAAAAATTGGTTAATTAATTGAAATTATTAGTTACAGTAACAGAAAATTACTAAATAGTAACAGAATTTTCTGAAACATGTGAAAGCTTTATGCAGTTGCCGTTACTGAAATTTCTGTTTATGTTTAGGAAAATTTAAAAACGATTTCTGCATAAAGCTTTAGTGACGCGTCTCTGAAAATTCCTACAGAAATTTCCAGCAGTGTACGCAAAACCTCATTTATCAATTAAAAAATCCAGTTCATGCATTGCAAATTGAATGGGTGCAAATAACGTACGGATTCAATCGTAAAATCCGAATAATTTGTAAATTGCAACATTCTGAAACCAAAATTATCCACGATTTTGATTCTAAAGACCCTATTCGAAATATTGTTGGCGGAAGAGTGAATACACCTAGTACGTGAATTGGATGCGTTGATTGATTGGGCCGATGTATACTCACTTGACGCGGTTTAGAGCGCCAATATTCTCTCGTTATTTACGGATCGGGGTTCAATGCTATTAGATCATTAATTAAAATTTAACACCGCGTAAAAATTTGATTTACATCATCAGCGGAAAATTTAAATTCACCACTGGCCCGCACGTATTATATATTAATTCTGCAACCATTATACGCTGATTTGCGCAGAATATTTCACGCTTCATATCGAAATATTAATTAATATTAATATGCAGTACTTACAGGATGGCCGTATACGTCAGTAAAAAACTGGAAATCAGGGAAAAGTCAGGGATTCTGATCTTTGAATATTAATGTTCAAGGAAAATGAAAAATGCTCATGGAAAAATTAAGGAATTTTGAAAATGATGATTTGTGACCACCCTGACATAATATTTTCATTGATTATTTATTTTCCTTGTATTTCTATTTTCTCGCAGTTGCTTCCTCTGGAAGATTATATTTTTAGTTAAAAATTGTCATATTTCGTGAAAAATTAATCTTTTTGGTTAAAAAATGGAACTACACAGTTGAGAGTTGAACTAGTTTGTTTAAAAAATACTTTTTTTTGTAGAAGATTAATTGTTTTTAAATGAAAATGTAACTATTCCAGTTGGAGATTCATCATTTTAGTAGAGTCTCTTCCGTTGAAATCTGAACTATTTTGATGAAAATTCATCGTTTTCAGTTAAAAATTCAACTACTTGCACTACTTTGTTACATATTTATTTGTTTGGTTAGATATTTAACTAAGATAATTAAAAATTATCTTTTTGAGTTGAAAATTCCAATGTTTGGTCGAAAATTCAAATGTTTGGTTGAAAATTCATATTTTTTGTTAAAAACTCGTCTTTTTAGTGGAAAATTAATCTTTTTAGTTAAAAATTCATCCTTTTGGTTTAAAATTCAACTATTTCAGTTGAAAATTCATAATTTTAGTTGAAAAGTCACCTTGGTTGAAAATTGAGCTATTTCTTTGAAAATTCGTTTATTTTTTAATTGAAAATTAGTGTTTTCAACTAAAAATTTAACTATTCCATTTGGGGCCGGAGATTTATCTTTTTAGTTGAAAATTTTCTTTGGTTAATATAAGGTATTTTGTTGAAAATTCATTTTTTTGTTGTTGAAAATTCTTTTTTTGTTGTTGAAAATTCAGGTTTTTAACTGAAAATTTAACTATTCCATTTTGATTGGAAATTTATTTTTTTTTTCGTTGAAAATTCAACTATTTGGTTGAAAATTAATTTTTTTGTTGTTCAACGTTCGTCTTTTTTGGTTGAAAATTAATCTTCTTAGTTGAAAATTCATCTTCTTAGTTGAAAATTCATCTTTTTGGTTGAATATTCAACTATTCCAGTTGAAGATTTATCATTTTACTTAAAAATTTAACTATTTTATTAAAAATTCGTTTTTTTGTTTATAACGAATTTTTTTCAACTGAAAATTTCAATATTCCGTTTTTGGTTAAAAACTTATCTTTTTAGTTGAAAATTCAACTATTTGGTTAAAAGCTCATATATTTTCTTTTTGAAAAATCAACTATTTGGTTAAAATTTTATGTATTTTATTGAAAATTCATCTTTTTTGGTTGAAAATTAATGTTTTCAACTGAACAGTGAACTATTCCAAGTTCTGTTGAAAATTCATCATTGAAAATTCGTCTTTTTGGGTAGAAAAATAATCTTCTTGGTTGAAAATTCAACTATTTTAATTGAAGATTCATCATTGTAGTTAAAAATTCATCTTTTTCGCTTAAAATTCAACTGTCTATTTTTTCTTAATGAAAACGTAATTATTCCAGCTGAAGATTTATCATTTTAGTAGAAAATTTATCTCTTCGGTTGAAAGCTTAACTATTTCGTTGAAAATTAATCTTTTTCAATTAAAAATTCAACTACTTGGGCAAAAGTTGCACTACTTTGTTACACATTTATTTGTTTGGTTAGATATTTAACTATTTAGTGGACATTTTTGTTGTTAAAAATTGATCTTTATAACTGAAAATTTATATGCAACTTTCCCGTTTTTTTTAAATTCAACAATTTGGATGAACTTTTTTCTTTCTTAACAGAAAAAACTCTATTTGTTTATATTAAAAATTCTACTATTTGGTTTAAAATTGATCTTTTTGAGTTGAAAATTCAACTGTTGGGTTGAAAAGTCATGTTTTCTACCAAAAATTCTCTTTTTTTGGTAGAAAATTAATCTTTTTGGTTAAAAATTCCCCCTTTTTGTTTAAAATTCAACTATTTCAGTTAAAAATTCACAATTTTAGTTGAAAAGTCACCTTAGTTGAAAATTTAGCTATTTTGTTGAAAATTCGTTTATTTTTTTATTGAAAATTAGTGTTTTGAACTAAAAATGTAAGTATTCCATTTAGGGCCGGATATGTATCTTCTTTATTTGAAAAATCAACTATTTGGTTGAAAATTAATGTTTTTATCTGTAAATTTAACTATTCTATTTTTGGTTGGAAATTTATCTTTTTTAGTTGAAAATTCAACTATTTGGTTGAAAATTCATGCTTTTTGTTTAACGTTCGTCTTTTTTGGTAGAAAATTAATCTTCTTATTTGAAAATTCATCTTTTTGGTTGAATATTCAACTATGCCAGTTAAAGATTCATCATTTTAGTTGAAAATTCATGTCTTAGGTTTAAAATTTAACTATTTCAGTTGAAGATTCATTATTTTACTTGAAAATTGATCCCTTTGGATGAAAATTAAACTATTTTGTTGAAAATTCGTTTTTTTGTTTAAAGCAAATTTTTTTTAAGTGAAAATTTGAATATTGCGTTTTTGGTTAATAACTTATCTTTTTAGTTGAAAATTCAACTATTTGGTTAAAAGCTCATATATTTTGTTTTTGAAAAATCAACTATTTGGTTAAAAGTTCATGTATTTTATTGAAAATTCATCTTTTTTGGTTGAAAATAAATGTTTTCAACTGAATAGTGAACTATTCCAAGTTTCGTTGAAAATTCGTCTTTTTGGGTAGAAAAATAATCTTCTTGGTTGAAAATTCAACTATTTTAGTTGAAGATTCATCATTGTAGTTAATAATTCATCTTTTGCGCTTAAAATTCAACTTTTTCAGTTGAAGATTCGTCATTTTAGTTAAAAATTAACTTTGGCGGGAAATTTTACTATTTTGTTGAAAATTCGTTTTTTTTTGTTTTTTTTTTTGAAAATTATTTTTACCTAATGAAAACGTAATTATTCCAGCTGAAGACTTATCATTTTAGTAGAAAATTGATCTCTTCGCTTGAAATCTGAATTATTTCGTTGAAAATTAATCTTTTTCAATTAAAAATTCAACTACTTGGGCAAAAGTTGCACTACTTTGTTACACATTATTTCTAATAAATTTCATGGTTATTCAAAGGATTTAAAAGATTTGAGAGTATTTTTAAAGCATCCAAGTAATTTTCAAGATCTTTGAAAAATTTTAAGGGATTTCAAAGGATTTCAAATATTTTTGGCTATTTTAGAAGATTCCAAGGAAATTTTAATAAATTTGAATAATTTCAAGGATTTCCAGATTATTTAAAAGATTTTAGGGCATTTTTAAAATTACAAGAATTTTCAAGAGCTTTGAAAAGTTTCAAGAGATTTCAAAGGATTTGAAAGATTTTAGGGTATTTAAAACATCAAAGGAATTTTTAAGATCTTTGAAAAGTTTTAAGGGATTTCAAAGAATTTGAAATATTTTAGGGTATTTTGAAAGATTCCAAAGAATTTTTAATAAATTTAAATAATTTCAAGGGTTTCCAGATTATTTAAAAGATCTGAGGGCATTTTTAAAAATTACGAGCAATTTTCAAGAGCCTAAAAGTGTCACGAGATTAAAAAAAAAAAGAAAAAAGATTCCAAGGAGTTTTTAATTAATTTCAAGGGTTTTCAAAGGATTTACAAGATTTTTGAGTATTTTTAAAACATCCAAGAAATTTTCAAGATCTTTGAAAAGTTTTAAGGGATTTCAAAGAATTTAAAATATTTTGGGATATTTTAAAAGATTCCAAGATATTTTTTATGGATTTTAATTATTTCAAGGTTTTCCAAACGATTAAAAACATTTTAGGGTATTTTTAAAACACCCAAGGAATTTTCAAGATTTTTCAATAATTTCAAAGTTTTCCTAAAGATTTAAAAGATTCCAAGAAATTTTTAAGGGATTTTAATTATTTGAAGGTATTCCAAAACATTTGAAAGATTTTAGGGTATTTTTGAAAATTACAAGGAATTTTGAAGAGCCCTAAAAAGTTTCAAAGGATTTGAAATATTGTATGGTATTTTAAAGATTTTAAGGAATTTTTAATAAATTTCAATAATTTCAAGGTTTGAAAAGTTTTGAAAACTTTTAGGTTTTTTTTTTTAATTACGAGGAATTTTGGCGAGCTTTAAAAAGTTTCAAAAATATTTCAACGGATTTTTTAATATTGTATGGTACCTTAAAGATTCTCAGGAATTTTTAATAAGTTTCAATAATTTCAAGGTTTTCCAGATTATTTAAAAGATTTTAGGACGTTTTTAAAAATTACGAGGAATTTTCAAGAGCATTAAAAGTTTCACGAGATTAAAAAAAAAAGATTCCTAGGGATTTTTAATAAATTTCAAGGTTTTTCAAAGGATTTTAAAGGTATTAGGGTATTTTTGTGAATTACAAGGAATTTTGAAGAGCCTTAAAAAGTTTCAAGAGATTTCAAAGGATTTGGAATATTTTAGGGTATTTTAAAAGATTCCAAGGAATTTTTAGTAAATTTCAATAATTTCAAGGTTTTCGAAAGGACTTGAAATATTTTAGGGTATTTTTAAAACATCCAAGGAATTTTTAAGATATTTGGAAAGTTTTAAGAGATTTCAAAGGATTTAAAATATTTTACGGTATTTTGAAAAATTACAAGGAATTTTGCAAAGGTGTAAAAAGTTTCAAGGTATTTCACAAATTGCAAAGGATTTAAAATATTTTCGGGTATTTTGAACGATTCCTAAGAATTTTAAAGATTTTTAAAAACTCAAATGAAATTTCAAGAGCTTTGAAAAATATCAAGTGATTTCAAAATATTTTGAAGTATTTTAGGGAAATTTTGAAGATTCCACGGAATTTTCAGTTGATTTTAATAATTTAAATAGATTTCAAATGATTTTAAAGATCTTTAAAAATGCAAAGGAATTTTCAAGAGCTTCAGAAAGTTTCGAAAGTTTTCGAAGGATTTGAAATATTTTAGGGTATTTTAAAATGTTCCAAGGAATTTTCAAACACCGCGCTTCAAAAAGTTTTAAGGGATCTCAAAAGATTTCAAAGAATTTGAAATATTTTATGGTATTTTAAAATTATTCTAATGCGTTTTTAATAGATTTGAATAATTTGAACTGTTCCAAGGAATTTAAAAGATTTTATGGAACTTTTAAAAATTCCAAGAAATTTTCAAGAGATTCAAAAAATATTTCAAAGGATTTCCGAGAATTTGAATGATTTTAAGGGATTTAAACCAATTTTCATGGGATTTTAAATCATTTCCGAGATTTTCAGAAGATATCGATTGATTTTATGGTACCTGTAAGGTTTTAAGATAATTTGAAAGATTCCAAGGGATTTTATACGATTTTCGAGGATGTCAATGATTTTGAGGGATTTTAAAATCTCTCAACGTATTTTAATAAATATTCCAGGATTTTATGGAATTTCACTGGATTTTATACTATTTTAGTGGATTTAAAGATTATAGGATATCTTAAAAGATTCCAAGGAATTTTCAATTGATTTCACTAATTTGAAGGTATTCTAAGAATTTTAAAGATTTTAGGGTATTTTTAAAAATTCCAATGAATTTTCAAGAGAATAATATATAATAATAATAATAATATATCATTTCTTTCGACAGGGAGATTCGTCTATTGAAAAGGCTGAAGCATAAGCATGTGATTGATCTCGTGGACGTACTCATTAATGAGGAAAAGGAGAAAATGTATTTAGTGATGGAATTCTGCGTGGGAGGACTTCAGGTAATCATTTAATTAATTTAATGACACTATTTCACACTTCTTTTCAGCGATCACACTATTTTTCTACTATTTCCAAAAAAAATCACACTAAAGACACTATTTTCTCACAATTGTCCGCTAATGCCATTAAAAAAAAACGAATTTTCAACCAAATATTTAAATTCTCAACTAAAACAGAATTATTTTCAACCATACAGTTGAATTTTTATCAACAAATTTTTTTATTTTTTATGAAAAACAACGATTTAACAACACACACTTTTGCTTGAATTTTCAACTAAAAAAGATAAATTTTCAACCACAAATGAAAAATTTAAATTCTCAGATAAAAAAAATTAACTTTCAATAAAAAGAAAACGAATTTTCTATAAGACTGTTGAATTTTCTACCAAATTGTCGAATTTTCAAGCAGTTGACTTTTCAGTTAAATTTTCCACCTGAAGATACTAATTTTCACTAAAAAATGTAATATTTGATATTTAAACCAAAAATATTTTAATTTTAAATAAACAAGATTTGAATATAGCCAAAAAAGACGAATTTTCAACTAAATGTTTTGAATAATGGATGTGATGTTAGTCCAAATTTTATTTGATTAATGTTTAGTTTATATTTTGTTCATTCCTAAATTCTTTAAAATAAATACTTGAATTTTTAAACTAAAAAATATAAATTTTTAACCAAAAATGTTGTAGTTAAACTTTTGCTGAGATGAATTGATTTCCAATTTAAAAAAAGAGATTTTTCTGCAAAATAAATTCATTTTGTTCCAAATAGTTGAATTTTATACTATATTGTTTAATTTTCAAGCCAAAAAGACGAATTTTCTGTTAAAAAAAGTTGAATTTTCATACCGAGAATATAAATTTGCAACAACAAATTTAATTTACAACCAATCAGGTGAACTTTCAACAAAATAGTTACATTTTCAGTTTAAAAAAATACTTTTGAACCAAAAAAAAAACGAATTTTCAACTATTAATATTAATTATATTAATAATATTATTATGATTATTAATATATTAATTAATAAATATTAATCTTCAACGAAAAAAATGAACTTTTAAGAAAGTAGTTAATCTTTTAACGATTGAGTTGAATTTTTAATCTAAAAAGATTAATTTTTAATGAAAAATGTAATAGTAGATATTTCAACAAAAAAGATTTTAATTTAAACTAAAAAACAGAATACACCGGCGAATACGAATTTTCAACAAAATACTTGAATCCTTAACTAAAACTGATTAATTTTATACCAAACAAGACGAATTTTCAACAAAATACATCCATTTTCAACCAAATAGTTAAATTTTCTACGAAATTGTTTAATTTTCTAGTCGAAAATACGAATGTTCTACGGAAAAATCGAATTTTTAATCCAAAAATATGAATTTTCAAGAAAAAAGTTAATTCACAACCAATCAGCTGAATTTTTATCAAAATAGTTACATTTTCAGTTTAAAAAAACTAATTTTTAACCAAATCAAACTCGAATTTTCAACTAAAATTATGAATCTTCAACGAAAAAATGAACTTTTAAGAAAGTAGTTGAACTTTCAACCAAGGTGTTAATTCTTCAATAAAAAATATTTTATTAAAGAATTAAAATAACAGTTGGTTTTAACTAACAAAGTCGAATTTTCAACAAAATACTTGAATCCTCAACTAAAATTGATATATTTTCAACCAAACTGTTGCATTTTTAACCAAAAAATTCATTTTTTACCAAAAAGGATGAATTTTCAAGAAAATACATCAATTTCCAACCAAATTGTTTAATTTTCGAACCAAAAATACGAATTTTCTACAAAACAGTAGAATTTTTGACCCAAAAATGTGAATTTAAAAAAAAAATTACTTTTCAAATTAAACCGATTAATCCTTTGACAGATAGTTGCATTTTTAACCAGAAAATTGATTTTCTACCAAAAAGGATGAATTTTCAACAAAATATTTCAATTTCCAACCAAATTGTTTAATTTTTGAGCCGAAAATACGAATTTTCTAGAAAACAGTTGAATTTTCGCCCAAAAATGTGAATTTTCAACAAAAAAGTTACTTTTCAAACGAAAACAATTAAACTTTTTTCAGATAGTTGTATTTTTAACCAAAAAAGATTAAACTTCTACAGAAAGTTTCTCAATAAAAAAAATATGTTAGTCAAGAAAGAAGGAAAAATTTTAGTCAAGTTGTTGAAATCAAACAAAAAAGACTATTATAATTAATAATTAAACCTTTTTAAATTTGACTAATTTCAAACTGAACTATTTAGGATTAAAATAAAACTTTAAAGGTAAAATATTTTTTTGTTGAATCTGTATAATTTTAATTTTTTTTAAATTTTCATAGTTGGGTTTTTTAGTTTCACTTCGTACATATAAAATTTTTTAAATTGAAACTGTTTTTTGTGCTTAGACAATTTTAATAATAAGCGTTTATCAATTCTACATGTAAAGTTTCCAAATATAAACAATTTTTAATTAAAGATTTAAAAAATATTGCTATTTAAAAGATATCTTACTAATTACGATTGATCATTTTTTAAATTATTTCACTAACTTCAAAAAGGTTTACAAGTCTTAATATTCAAAAATTTGATAATATGGTGTTTTCAATAATATTGCATTATATTTCATCGAGGGTTTTTTTTAGATAAATTTAATTAATAATTTTAATTTAATTTATATCCAAAGAATTTCAAAGGATTTCTGCTTATTTTAATATATTTTTACAATTTTAAGAGATTTCATCGAATTTCTAGAGAACTTTAGGGAACAAATACAATTTTATTTCAAGTGTTTTCTACGGGTTTCAACAGTTTCAAGGGATATGAAAGAATTTAACAAATTTCGAAGAATTTTATTAAGTTATTTTAAAAGATTTCAAAGAATGTCAAGAGATTTTGTTTTAAAAATGTGTACGTCTCCTAATATTAAAAAATTGGTTAATGTGGATTTTTAAATTACTTTATGTTTTTAATATTTCAAGGGATTTCACCGAATTTCTAGAGAACTTTAGGGAATAAATTCAGTTTTATTTCAAAGGATATGAAGGAATTCGATAAATTTCAGTTGATTTGCAAGATTTTAAGTTATTTTAAAAGATACCAAAGAATTTGAAGAGATTTAGTTTCGAGAAATTTTAGAACTCTCAATATAAACATATTTGTTATTATGGATTTTTAAATACTTTATATTTTTAATATTAAAAAATTTTAAGTTATTTCAAAAGATTTCAAAGAATTCCAAAAGATTTTGTTTAAAAAATGTGTAGATCTCTTAATATTTAGAAAATTGGTTGTTATGGATTTTTAAATGGTTTGTTTTTTAATACGAGTATTATAAAAGAAAAATATTTTAGGCCCTCAAACTAGAACTATTTTTAAATTTATTTAAATTTATTTTTTATTCAAATATAAATTCAAAATATGAATTATAGTAAGAATGAAATAACATGTCTTGAAAAGAAGTATTTAATTATACTTATAATCGCGATTTAATTAATAATGAAGGAATTTTTATTCGAGGAAATATTCTTAATTATAAAAGCGATTTAAAACATATAAAATAGTTTATTTAACCAATTTTATGTTGCCTCGGGCAGTTTCATATCGCCGTGAATAGATTTTGGACGACCAAAGTATACCCAGTTTAAAAAATAAATTCTTAAATGGCAGAAATAATTAAAAAATCATTTAACATTATTTAAAAACTATACACTTTCGTATAAAAAGATTGTTTCTTTTCTAAATTTAAAAATAAATGTCCTTCTCTATTTTCGTGAAAAAATTACCCTTTTTCCCCTTTTTTGCGCTGTGATCTCTGCAAAGTTAATCTTATAAATTAAATTTTTTCCAGGACATGTTGGATTCGACTCCTAATAAAAGGTTTCCTCTCTGGCAAGCTCATGGCTACTTTTGCCAATTACTGGACGGGCTGGAGTATCTCCACAGTAAAGGAATCGTCCACAAGGACATAAAACCAGGAAACCTGTTACTGACTCTCGATGGTACTCTAAAAATCAGTGACTTTGGAGTTGCCGAGGTACAAATCTAAAAATTTTCTTTTACAAAATAATTACACTATTCAGAAAATAGTTGAATTTTTAACCAAGTAGTTTAATTTTCAACCGAAAATATGAATTTTAAAGAAATAAGTTAATTTTCAACCAAATAGTTGATTTTTTAAAACAACAAAGCGAATTTTCTATTAAAGAGTTTAATTTTCAACCAAATATTTTCTTTTTTAACCAAAAAGATCAGTTTTCTACAAAACAGTTGAATTTTCAATCAAATAGTTAAATTTTCAACTAAATAGTTCAATTTTCAACCTAAAAGATGAATTTTCAACACAGAAGATTAATTTTCTACCAAAAAAGATGAATTTGCAACAAAATACATAATTTTTTAACCAAATAGTTGAATCTTTAACCAAGAAGATTAATTTCCTACAAAAAAAAAAGGAATTTTCAGCAAATAACATAAATATTCAACGAAACACTTCGAATAATGGATGTGATGTTAGTCCAAATTTTGATTAATTTTTAGTTTATGTTTTTTTCGTTTCTAAATTTATTGAACTTTTTTTAAATCGAATTTTCTACAAAACAGTTTAATTTTCTACTAAATAGTTGAATTTTCTACCAAATTGTTTTATTTTCAAATCAAAAATACGAATTTTTTACAAAACAGTTGAATTTTTAACCCGAGAATATAAATTTTTAACAAAAAAAGTTAATTTTGAATCAGCTAGTGGAGTTTTAAACAACATAGTTACATTTTCAGTTACAAAAATTATTTTTTGATAGAAAAACGAAAGATTTAATATTTCGTATTTCAACGGAACAAAATTTAAATTTTTAATCAAATAGAAAGAAGGATGACTTTTCAAACAAGAAAGTTGACTCCTATTATGAGGGACGAATTTTAGCCTACGAAGGCGAATTTTCATTAATAATGTAATTTTTATTCAAGAAAAATCCATTTTCAACCAAATATTTGAATTATCAACTAAAAATGTAAGTTTTCAACCAAAAATGAAATAGTTACATTTTCAATTTAAAAAATTAATTTTTAACAAAAAACTAATTTTTAACAAAATTGTTGAATCCTCAACCTAAATGATGATTTTTCAAAAAAGAAGATTGATTTTTTACTCAAGAAGACGAATTTTCAACAAAATACATTAATTTTTCACAAAAGAGTAGAATTTTCCACCCAAAACTACGAGTTTTCAACAAAAAAGTTAATTTTCTACCAAGTGGTTAATTTTTCAAATAAATAGTTTAATTTTCAACCAAATAGTTGAATTTTCAAAAAAATTAAAATAATTTTTCAACCAAAAATTGAATAGTTACATTTTCAGTTTAAAAAATTAATTTTTAACAAAAAACGAATTTTTAACAAAATTGTTGAATCCTCAACCAAAATGGTGATTTTTCAAAAAAGAAGATTATTTTTTTACTCAAAAAGACGAATTTTCAACAAAATATATTAATTTTTCACCCACCAGAAAATAGTTGCGTTTTCCAGTTTTGAAAACTTAATTAAAAATTAAAACCGTTTTGAATTGAAAACTTTTGATAAGAAACGTTTTTAGTTGATCAACTGTAAATATAAATTATTGATTGATTTTGAAAATTGAATTATAGTTTCAGTAATTTAAAACTAAAAAAAAAACAGATTCTAACGCTAAGATTTATAAACTATTATCAATTTTTAAATAATTCCACACTAATATATTCATAATTAAACGCTCTTATTGAATGTGAAATCTGATTCAAATATTGTTTCAGTCTAAAGTATTCCATTTAAAATTTTGTAATTAAAAAAAAAATTTATTATTTAGCAATATTTGACTGTACATTTGAAATGAGCAATTATAAATCAATTATTCGAAACGAAGCAATTTAAAACTGAAATGTTTGAAATAAATAGCCTTGAATCGCAAAAATTTAAGAGTGCTAAATTGCCTGATTTTAAACTGAAAGTTGCAATATTAATTTTCTATTTAAAAATTTTATAATTGTTAAGTAAATATATTGAATTTTGATATATAAAAAACAATTTATGAATGATTAATTTGAAGCGACTTAAAATAAAAATAATTTCACTTCTGATTTAAAAAGAGTTCAGTTTAAAATGAAATATCTCTTTTAATAACAACAAGCATAGAAAATATCATGCGAATTGACAGCAATTTTTTTTTTATACTCTTGCGCAGTTAAATAAAAACTTTCAAATTATTGAATATATTTTACACGTTTTATGTCAGTGCTTTTCGCTTTAAATTAGTATTTTTAAAAACAAGTTTAATATTAAATCATAAAGTTTCGAAGAAGACTTAAAATTTCTGAAAAATGTAGATTTTCTTAGTGTTTTTTTTTCACCAGAAATTAATCTTTTTAAAACAAAATCATTAGGTTTTAAAGGTTCATAATTTTTCAACAATTTAAGGTTATGTTCTGATATTATTATTTTAAATCAGATTATTTTAAACAAGCAATATTAAGTTTAAAATACGATTTACTATCTGGTGTTTTATACCAGAAATCGGCACTTTTAATTAAAAAATAATCAGATTTCAAAGTAGATAAAATATTTTTGAACAATTTTAGGTTATGTTTTTTTAACGGAAATCAGTGTATAGATTTGGAAGCAGATTCACAATTTTGAAACAACTATAGGTTATGTCAGCCTTTTATACCAAAAATTTGCATTTTAAAACCAAAATTATTATAGTTTAGACAAGATTTGCAATTTCTGAACAGTTGCTGGTTATGTTAACGCTTTTTTTTTTAGAGGAAATTGGTTATTTTAAACAAAAATAATTAGATTTAAATTCAATGATTTTTCTTTAGCACACAAAAATTCAAAAGCTAGAATCATGTTTGGTTTGTGTAATATTTTTTTTGTCGGAAATTGACATTTTTAATGGAAAATCATATGATTTGAAAAATCATTATTTTTTGACGTTTTTAGGTCATGTGGGGGTTTTTATATCAAAAATTTGTATTTTCAAACAAAAATCATTTTAATTTGAAGAAGACTTAGAATATTTGAACAATTTTGGCTTATCTTAAAGTATTTAAATAAAAATCATTTGACTTCAAAAATTCAACTTATTTAGATCATGTTAGTGTTTTTCGCCGGAAATTGGTATTTTTTAACAAAAATGCAACGGTTTGTGTATACAAAAATATTATAATATTAATTCTGATGTTAAGATATCAATGATAAAAAATATTGTCCTTGCTTCTCTTTTTTCTTATTGTAGATAATAGATATTATGAAATTCAAAATTTTGTATTAATATGACTTTTATATTTTAATTTAAAATAAATTGAGTGAATTTTTGCAAACCGGGGAATCACAATTTTGATTTGAAACGACGAATTTTCGAGAAAAAAATTCTGATTAGGAACCAGGCTGTCAGGATATTTTTTTCAAGTTTGAATTTTTTTCGAGAGCATGCTTATTTTTTTTTAATTTGTAATATAAAATTAAATAAGATTTTTTTTTTAATTTATACAAGTAGCTTTATATTACTGGATTTAACTATTTAGTTAATCATTCAATTTTTTGGTCTGAAATTAATTTGTTTGAATGCAAATTTAACAATTCTATTTTAGGTTGAAAATGTATCTTTTTAGTTGAAAATTCAACTATTTGGTTGAAAATTCATTTTTTTGTTGAAAGTTCGTCCTTTTTTGGTAGAAAATTAATTTTTTTGTCTGAAAAATAATCATGTTGCTTGAAAATTCAGCAGTTTAGTTAATTTTTTCTTACTCTTGACTGAAAATCTGTTTTAGTTGCAAGTTTTCTCTTGATGAAAATGAGACTTTTTTGGCTGAATTCATCTGTTTCTAATTTTAAAGTAAAATCTTTTTTGGTTTAAATATCAAGTATGACATTTTCCTTTGAGGATTCATGTTTTTGGTGGAAAATTTAACTACTCGATTGAAAGTTAAACTCTTTTGTTAAAAATAATTTCTTTTTAAGATTCATCGTTGTAATTAAATATTCATCTTTCTGGTTGAAAATTCAACTATTTTGGTAGAAAATGAATCGGGTTTATTTGATGATTAAACTATTTTGTTGAATTAAATTAAAATAGTTTTTGGTTCATCTTTTTGGTTTAAAATAAAGTATTTAGATGAAAATCAGTTGTTTATTTTCGTTAAAAATTGATTAACTGAAAATTTAAGTTTTCCGTTTTTGGTTCAAAACTCGCCTCTTTTAGTTTAAAAATCGACCATTTGAATGAAAATTCATGCATTTTATTGGAATTTCGTCTCTTTTGGTGAAAAATGTAACTATGTTGTTTAAAAAATTTTCTTGATTGAAAATTAATTATTTTTCTAGCTGAAAATTTAACTATTCAATTTTTGGTTCAAAATTTATCTTCCTTAGTGAAAAATTCATGTGTTTTGCTGAAAAATCGTCTTTTTTTAGTAAAAAATAAATTTTCTTGGTTGAAAATTAAACTGTTCCATTTAAAGATTCATAATTTTAGTTTTTTTCAACTGAAAATTCAAGTATTCAATTTTTTTTAGGAAAATTAATCTTGTTGGTTAAAAATTGAACTATTCCATTTAAAGATCCATCATTTTAGTTGAAAATTTATATTTTTTGTTTAAAATGCAACTATTCCATTTGATGATTCATCATTTCAGTGGGAAATTCATCACTTTCATTGAAAATTTTAATATTTTGTTGAAAATTCTTTTTCATTTCCAACTGAAAATGTAAACATTTCTTTTTTTGGTCAACAATTTTTTTTTATCAGAAAATTTGACTAATTAGTTGAAAAATCACTTTCTTGTTAGAAAATTCATCTCTTTGGTTGAAAATTTAACCATTTTGTTAAAAAAAAAAATGTTGGTTGAAGATTAATTATTTTTCTAACTGAAAATTTAACTATTCAATTTTTGGTTCAAAATTTATCTTCTTTAGTGAAAAATTCATGTGTTTTGCTGAAAAATCGTCTTTTTTTAGTAAAAAATAAATTTTCTTGGTTGAAAATTAAGGCAGAGAAGGAGGGGAAGGAGGAGGCGTAGGAGGAGGAGGCGATGAGTAGGTGAAGGAGGAGGAGGAGGAGAAGGAGGAGGAGGAGGAGGAGGAGGAGGAGGAGATTAGAAGGTCAATTTAATCGATTTGATTTTTGCAAACATTGTTTATTATCGTGAATACAATCGCAACTGTACTTAATTGTTTCTCAGTCCTTTTCGGGACTGTCTTGCCACAGCCGCCCGTGAATCATTAACGTATTGTGCAATGCACGTCTTAGTATTAGCACGAACTAATTTAGCTTTGTTTTCGAATGCAGCAATAATATCAATGCAGCACTTTTTTGCAACCTATAAACAGAAACATTTGAAAGAAAAATAAATAAAATGAAATAAAAACAAAAACTTATTTAAAAAAAAAAACTTATTTCGTAATTGTTTGGTTTCAACATTGAATTATTAAACATATAAAGTTTCACATAGATTATGAAAAATATTTTTCATTGACCTTCAGATTCTTAGCTTTAGCTGCTTTATTGTGACACTCGTCGCATTCACCAAAATATCCATCATTGCGAATTTGCATTTGAACTATTTCATCAAATTCTTTAAAACAATAGCCCGTAAGCATCAGGCCAAAAGGCGTCATTCCTTTTTTCCCAGCAGCAGCATGAATTGCTTCCTACCGAGAAAGAAGAACAAAATTACACCATTTTTATCTAAAGTTCTCATTTTAAATTAAGAATTAAAAATTGAATAAAATTGTCTGTGAAAAAAGGAACACCTTTCAACTCCGCTGGGACTCGAGCCCAGGACCAATCGTTTGCCAGATGACTGTTCTACCTACTACAAAATACTATGGACTAGTAGTCCGGGAAGCGAAAGGTCCTGGGTTCGAATCCCAGTGGAGGTGGAATTTTTTTCTTTTTTTACAGAGAATTATGTTCACAAGAATTACAGAAATTGTTTTATTTTTCAAATAAAACAAATATTCAGGAACTACCAATCATTATCGCTAACTGACCTGAAGAGCAGTGCTTAATCTACGCACGATGCCATGCAATTGATTAATAGATGTGTCACGTAAATTCTTTAGATCTTCCTGTAACTGATCTGTGAAGACCGTCTGTAAATATACAAATTAATTATAAAATTCTGCAATTGCTTAAATTTAACTGTTTTTTATTTTGAATACAAATATTTATTAGTTGAAATATCAAATATTATATTTTTCGTTAGGAGTTCATTTTTTTGGTTGTTTAAGGTTCATCATTTCAGTTGAAATTTCATTTCTTTGGATGAAAATTTATCTCTTTGGTTGAAACTTTATTTCTTTGCTTGAAAATTTGAATATTTTCTTGACAATTTGTTATTCTGTTTTTTGAAAAAATTTACAATTAAGAATTTAACTATTGCATTTTTGATTGAAAATTTATCTTTTTTAATTGAAATTTTAAGTATTCAAAAATCTGTATCTGTTGAAAAGTTCACTATTTTGTTAAAAATTTGTGTTTTTTGGTAAAACATAATTCTCCTTGTTTGAAAATTTATCTTTTTGCTCGAAAATTTATTAATTTAGGTAAAAATTGAACTATTTTCTTCCAAATTCATTTTTTTGTTTGGTTTAAAATTAATTTTTTCAACTGAAAATGTGAATATTCTATTTGTTATAGAAAATTATCTTTTTAAGTTCAAATTAAACAATTTTGTTGACAATTCGAATTTTTCAGTAGAAAATTAATTTTCATCAACTGAAAATTTAACTGTTTCGTTTTTTGGTGAAAAAATATTCTTCTTTAGATAAAAATTCAACTATTTGGTTAAAAATGCATGTATTTTATTTTGAAAATTGGTACTTTTTGGTAGAAAATTTAAATTCAAAATATTCCATGTTCAGTTCAAATTTTTTTTTTAGTTGAAAATTCAGGTATTTGTTTCAAATTTGAAGTATTATGTTGAAAATGTGTATTTTTTTATATTCTAATAAATTATTAATTGTTAATTAATTATTAAATTAATTTTCTTGATTAAAAATTTATCTTTTTAGTTAGAAATCCATTTCTTTGGTTTGAAATTTGACTATTTTGTTCAAAATTCATTTTTTTTTTGTTCAAGATTAATGTTTTCAAGTGAAAATTTAACAATTCCATTTTTTTCTTCATTAGCTGAAAATTCAAAAATTTAGTTGAAAATTTGTGTATTTTATTGAAAAATCATCTTTCTCGGTTGAAAATAATTCATCTTACTTGAAAATTTATCATTTTGGTTGAAAATCTATTTATTTATTCTTTAGGTAAAAATTGAACAATTTTTTTCAAAATTCATGTATTTTATGTTAAAATTTGGCATTTTTTTAGTAAAAAATGCAAATTAAAAATTGTAATATTCCATGTTTAGTAAATTTTTTTTTTAATTGAAAATTCAAGTATTTGTTTGAAATTTCAAGTATCGTGTTGAAAATTTGTATTTTTTATATTATAATAATTAATTATTTATTAATTAATTATTAAATTGATCTTCTTAATTAAAAATGTATCTTTTTAGTTAGAAATCCATTTCTTTGGTTTAAAATTTAACTACTTTGTTCAAAATTAATTATTTCAACTGAAAATGTAACAATTCCATTTTTTTTCTTTATGAGTTGAAACTTCAACAATTATTTGGAAATTTATCTAATTTGTTGAAAAATAATCTTTCTTGGTAGAAAATAATTCTTCTTGTTTGAAAATTTATCTTTTTGGTTAAAAATTCATTTCCTTATTTTTTAGTTAAAAATTTTTATCAAAATTCATGTATCTTATGTTAAAAATTGGTATTTTTTTGGTAAAAAATTAAAATTAAAATGTAAACTATTCAAGTATTTGATTGAAATTTTAAGTATCGTGTTGAAAATTTTTCATTTTTTCATAATATAATAATTAATTATTTAATAATTAATTATTAAATTAATCTTCTGAATAAAAAATTTATCTTTTTAGTTAAGAATGAATTTTTTTGGTTTAAAATTTACCTTTTTTGAAAATTCATTGTTTTTTTTGTTCAAAATTAATTCTTCTAACTGAAAGTTTAACAATTCCATTTTTATCTTTATTAGTTGAAAATTCAACAGTTTAGTTGAAAATGTATTTATTTCTTTGAAAAATCGTCTTTCTTGGTAGAAAATAATTCTCCTTGCTTAAAAATGTATCTTTTTGGTTGAAAATTTATTTATTAATTAAAGGGTAAAAATTGAACTATTTTGTTCAAAATTCATTGTCTTTTGTTAAATTAATTTTTTCAAGTGAAAATGTGAAAATTTTATCTGTCGTAGTAAATTGATCTTTTTTAGTTGAACATTAAACAATTTTATTAGGAATTCAATTTTTATGAACTGAAAATTAAATTGTTCCTTTTTTGTTAAAATTTATTCTTTTTCAGAAGAAAATTCAACTATTTGATAGAAAATTCATGTATTATGCTAAAAATGGGTATTTTTTGGTAGAAAATCAAAATTAATTTTGCTTCATTTTTTGCTAGATTTTTCTCTTTTTTAGTTGAAAATTTGAGTATTAGTTCGAAATTTAACTGTTTTGTTTCAAATTCATTGGTTTTTTGTTCAAAATTAGTTTTTTCAACTGGAAATTTAACAATTCCGTTTTTTTCTTTGTTAGTTGAAAATTTAACTAATTATTGCAAATGTTATGTATTTTGTTGAAAAATCGTTTTTGTTGTTAAAAATTGTTCATCTTAGTTAAAAATACATCTCTTTGGTTGCAAATACATGAATTTTATTAAGAATTCCTATATTTTTTTGGTAGAAAATTGATCATTTTGGTTGAAAAATTAATTATTTGGTTAAAAATCCATCTATTGCGTTGTATATTTAATACTTTTACTTAAATACAGATCAAACTGTTGGACTTTCCTCTAAATTGTCATATCGTTGGATTTACTATTTTTTTAATAAAAATTTTTTATATGTATTGCGGGGACCATTGAATTAAATGTAATCAAATAAAGTATTAGATATTTTATTACTTACTTCAAAAACACAGAAAATCAAAAAGAAGATCACACACTTCATCATTACGTATGTCGTTAAAATTCTACCTTCCAGAAAAGACTAACAAAAGATATCTTATCCGAATCTGTAAAGTTGTTTTTTTTTTTTATTTAATGCGCATTATGTGAAACGTTTATTTAGTTGACGTAAGAGTGATTCGAGAGAAGAGTTAGGAAAGAATTTTGATTTGTTTTTCTGGAGTGTTCCTATTCAGATTTCAATATTTACTTGTAATAATCTGATTAAGATTGAGCAAACTATACGCAAGAAAATGTAAAAAAACTTTTATTATTCACTCATCATTATAATCATTCCTAATCGAATGAAAACTTGCTCCCTTCTCCATTTTTTTCATTCCTTCCTCAACTTTTTTTTATATTTATATTCCTCATCTCATCCACTTATACCCCTTCCTTCACTAAGTTTTTTTTGCCTATGCCCTCTTATACTCTTTTTATTTCCCTAATCCCTTTTCTTCTCCTAAATCTGTATATTCCTCTTCCTCACTCTCTTCAATATTTCCGTTCAAGTTAAAATATCCCATCTATTATAAGCTCTTCAACAATTTCTTTCCCTCCCCATTCTGTATCTTGTCTTTGCATTCTCTTACTCGCTTTCCTCTCCATTCCCATCCTCCTCTCTCTCTCCCATTCCCTTCCTCTGATTTTTCCTGCACACCTCCGTTGACATAGCCCTACACCATCTTTCACCTCTCCACTCCCATATTTACCTCCTCTACTATTATTCCTTCTTTATCTTCTTTCATCTCTTAATTAACTAACTTCCTTTGTTTCTCCTTTCTTTCCTCTTCCGCCATTCCTTCACTTATACTGTCTGAATCGATGGCTCCATCTTTTATTCCTCGAGCTCTTACTTTAACCTCTCCGATAAAACAGTTACGTTTAACACATAGGATGTTGGCATTTATGTCACTCTCCTATATAATCTTTTACCTCCTCACCTTTGCCTTTTTTCTACTGGCCTATCCCTTCTTTTCATAACTCTCGCCACACCTCTTACTCTATTGCACATCATCCATACCTATTCATTTAGGTAGTACCTTTGTAATTTCATCTATATCAGGTGCCTTTCTATCTTTTATTACTTCCAACACGTTCTTCCCTTATCAGACCACCCTCCTAATCTCTTTCTCTTCCATCTTCTTTTTTTTCCTTCTTTCCTTCTTTCCTAACTTTCTTCTCCACCCATCCTAGCTAATCCCTAACATATATTTTTTCAATTCTACCACCTCAATATCCTGGTTTAATCTTTCGCTACTCCTTCTCCCTAAAATTATATTCTAAATCTCTTCTTCAAACGTTTTATTTCCCTCCTCTTGCTTTTAGTACACATCTCAGTATACTGCATCTTTTTTCTCCTATATGCCATACATTAGAATTTCATCTATAACAGGTGCCTTCCCATCTCTTATTACTTCTATCACCTTCATTATTTCTTCCCTTATTAGGCTCCCTCTTCATCTCTTTCTCTTCCATCTTTCCCCTTTTTTTCCTTCTTTCCTAACTTTCTTCTCCACCCATCCTAGCTAATCCCTAACATATATTTTTTCAATTCTACCATCTCAATAGCCTGGTTGAATCTTTTGCTACTCCTTCTTCCTAAAACGACATTCCAAATCTCTTCTTCAAACGTTTTATTTTCCTCCTCTTTTTTTACACATCTCAGTATACTGCTTCTTTTTTCTCCTATGTTCTGCCCAGCACGCAGGGCGAGAAACAGTGTTGACTCTCGCCTCGGAAGGGCTGCAGTGCACGAGTACTTCGTCGAGTATATTGCGCAATATTATGCACTCCACTTGGAAACGGTTAATGAGGCCCTGACTGTTATGTTTCGATTCCCCCGATTCAGTAACAAGGCTATTTGCAGGAAATCCCAGATTCTGTTACTAAACCGAGAATTTGGTGTATTATTAATTGGGTTGAAATCCCGTTAAATCCCTTAGAATATTTCGGAACTTATAAAATCCCTTAATTCTTCTGAAATCCCTAAAGGCTTTTGAATCTCTTGCAATCTTTTAAAATCGCAACAATCCTTTGAAATCCCTAGAATTTGAATATGATATAATACCATACAATGTGATACAATATCATATAATATGATGGAATATGATGAAATGTCATACAATAGGATGCACTATGATATTATACGATACAATATGATACAACATGGCACAATATGATACACTATCACATTATATAATGCAATTTAATACAATAGAATGTGTTATGATGTAATATGATACAATATGATGCGATTTGATACAATATGATATAACATCATACAGTGTGATACAGTATCATATAACATGATGTAATATCATATAATATGGTGTAATATCATATAATATGATGAAATTTCATAAAATATGATGGAATATCATATATTATGATGGAATATCATATAATATGATGAAATATCATATCATATGACATAATCCCATATAATATAATGGACGATGCCATAATAGGATGGAATATGATACAATATGATGAAATATGATACAATATTATAAGTATGATTAACTATGATATTATAAGATACAATGTGATTCACCATGATATTGCACAATACAATATGATACAATATGGCACAATATGATACGATGTGATACAATATGATACAACACCTACAATGTTATACAATATCATATAATATGATGGAATATGATACAATATCATACAATATGACGCACTATTATATTATACGATACAATATGATGCACTATAATATAATACGATACCATATGGCAAAATATGATACACTATAACATTATATGATACACTATCACATTATATGATACAATAGAATACAATATGATACAATATCCTATAATACGATACAATATCATATAATATGGTAAAATATGATACAGTATCATGCAATGTGATGACATATGATACCATACGATACAATATGATACACTATGATACAATATCATATAATATGACACAATATAGAATACAGAATGATACAATAGCACGCAATATGATAAAACATGAAATTGCATTATACAATGTTATACACTATAAAATAATGTGATACACTATCATACAATATAATACACTATTATAAGATATGATACAATATGGCAGAATATGGTACAATACGGTATAATATGATGCAATACAACACAAATTGATACTGTAACATACAATATGACGCAATATGACACAATATGATGCAATATGACACAATATGATACAGTATGATACAATAGCATATGCTATCATACCATATGATTTAATATAATACAATATAATACGATAAGATACAATACTATACAATTTCATACGCCATGATGCAGTATGATACGATATACAGTATGCTGTACCAAGTAATGCCGCACACTTTTTTTTTTGATCTTGGCATTTTTCGGACTCTTCCAAATTACATGAAAATTTTTCCAATTATTTGAAATCCATCCATATTTTTTTAATCTTTTAATTTTTGTAGACCTCTTAAAATCACGAAGGTCTGGTAAAAACCCTATAAATTCTTTGAAATAATTTAAACTCCCGTTAATTATTTTGAATTGAAAAAACAATTTTTAAATGTTATCAAAAACTTTGAAATCTTAAAAATCTTCTGGAATTAGAAGACTTCTTGAAATCTCTTTAAAATTCTTCAAATCTTAGAAATCGTTTTAAATCCATAAAATCAATCAAAATAATTAAAAATCCCTTAGAATCTGTTGAAAATCTTTGAAATCTCGGAGAGAAGAAGTTAAAAATAAATTCAAAGGTAACCAAAAAACTAATTGCTTTATCGAGCACTCTGAGAAAATATTAACATTAGTGTCATTTTTTTTAAATAGTAGCAACATAGTTGCATTGTTAAAAAAAGTGTCAAACTGTGTCAACAGCAGCGTGAGTCTCAGACTTGTAATTTTCTTGATTTCTTTCTTACGTGCTACATGAATAGGCAATAGAGAGGAATAAGTGAGAATAAGGAAGAAGTAGTATCCGAAAATGTTAAGAACACCACCGGAAAAATATAAGGACGAAAGGAGGATCCGAAAGATTAAGGGAAAGAATAAGACAAAGTTGAAAACAGAGGTGAATAGAGTAGGAATGATAAGGAAAGATTGAAGAAAATAGAGAGAAGAATATAAAGAAAAGAGAGAGAAAGCGCGAGAGAGGGGTAAGAAGAAATAGTGATGAAGTGATAAAAGGTCCAAGAGTAGAGGAGGAGGAACTGAAAGAAAGAGTGGAAAAGTTGAAAAGGATAGATGCGAAGTAGATATAGAGGAAATGAGAAGTGTAGGAAAGAAAGGGGAAGAGGAAAGCAAATGGCACTGGTGAGACTGAAAAAAAAGAGAATATAAGAGAAAAGTGATGAAAAAAGGACGTATAAGGAAGCTCGGAGAGAATAGAGGATGGTTCGACATGGGTAGAAACGAATAATTTCAAGTTAAAGAATAGCGGAAGAGGAAAGAAAGAAGGGGACTAAGTGGGCTACGTATAGGAGAATACAGGTAGAAGGTATATAGTTGGATTGGGACGAAGAAAGGGAAGAGTTAGTAAAAAGCCATTTGACGAGAAACTAGGAAAGATAGGAATGGATGAATGGATACGCTAATGCAATGTAGCAGGCTCGAAAAGAAAGGACAAGGAATCAATAAAAAAATTTGAAGAATAAGAGGTGGTAGTAATGATGCAGACTTGGCTAGATGAAAAGGGATGGAAAAGAGTAAGAGAAAAGTTACCAAGATATTGCAGCTAGCAGGTTCAAAGTGTAAAGAGGAAGAATATAAAGGAGGAATAATATAAGTGTAACAATAAAAAGGATGAAGAGTTAAGGGAAAGGTCAAGAATATGAAAAAGATGGGATAATAGAAGAATTTATCTGGAAACAGTTAATCTGTTAACCCGTTTCTTTGCAGTCACAGGAAGAAATTCTCTGTGGAACGAATAAGGTGAGTACAAGTAAAAGGTGAGTATAAAAGAGAGAGTTGAAGTAAGAGTAAGAGAGGATGACGTGTGGGCAACCCACGCTGCAATCATCGATGATTTAGCCCTTTGAGTCGCGTATCGCTTTTTTTCCTCTCGTTGTCAACTCCCTCACTCTCAGTTTAAGTTTAAACTTTATGAACGAGCCAACCCTTGAGCCCGAGCCGTTTGATTTATCATGGACCTCGCCTCTTTTTCCTCTTACCTGGTACCCCTCCCTCTCTCTCTCTCTCTCTCTCTCTCTTTCTCCCGCTTTGAGGTCATCCTCTTGAAGCAACTTGGGCATGGCAGACAGGTGACAGGCGTTCATCTAATACAATTACTGGGAATCGACCTTATTTATGGGGTATGGAAAACACCATTGATACCAACCAAGAGTGTTCCGCAAGCTAGAGCCCAAGGCCTAAATCTGCAATAGGGTGATTGAGAGTGCATAATGCAAGGTGTTGAGGCAGGTCAGTGATCGCCACTAATGATCGCGCCTGCGTGGGTGTGAATTAAACCTAGCATCGACCGACCAACGCGACGCAACGATAAAGACGATAAAGACGATTTCTTTTTCTAAACCTGATGTCTTATACAATGTCTGGATCCAATCGACTGAGACTAATAGGTTCAAATCATTTGCAAGATTCAAATAGGCCTTCTAATCATTTCAGGCACACAGGGAGCGTCCACATATTACGTGACACTCTAGTGGGGGGGAGGGGCAGAAACGTATACTTAGAGTTGAATTTTCGACAAAATAATTACAGTATCAACAACGTACTTCCATTTTTTATCAAACAGATGCATTTTCAACCAAGAAGATTAATTTTCTACCCACGCAGGGTATATTCTAATGGTTAGTTGTAACTAAGTCGGTTAGTTGCAAATGAAAATGGTTAGTTCCAAAAGTAAAAAATGTTAGTTGTAAAAAGTAAATTTTGAAATGATTTAGCATACTCCGATCTCCGAGACAAAATAATTGTGATAATTGTGGTGAAGAAAAATTATTTATTTTTATTATAGAGGCTTTAAATACTATGACATAAGTCTTCTTACAAAATTCGGTTACTTGCAACTTCGGCTTAGAATATACCCTGTACCCACGTGATTGAATTTTCAACAAAATTTCAACAAACTCGAGATACAAAGTTAAATTTGTTAGAAAACCGTTGAGTTTCAAACAGAAATAGAAGAATTTTCAACAAGAAACTTAATTTGCAATAAAGGAAGATGACCAAAATAATGAATTTTCAAGAAACAAGATTAAGTTTCTACTCAAATACAATATGGCACAATATGATACACTATTACAATATATGATACAATATGATTCAACAACATACAATATGATACAATACCATAGAATGTGATACAATATCATATAATATGATGGAATATGATACAGTATCATACAATATGATGCTATATTATGCAATATGACACAATATAATACAGTATGATACATTATGATGCCATATCATGCCACATGATACAATATGGCACAATATAATAGAGTATAATACAATATCATACAATATGACGGAATATGATATAAACATGAAACTGCATTATACAATGTGATACAATATAAAATAGTGTGCTACACTATCATACAATATAATACACCATTATAAAATATGACACAATGTGGTGCAAAAACCTTCAATATGATATAATATCATACAATATGGTACAATATCATATAATATGATACAATACCAAACAGTATGATACAGTATCAAACAATATGATGCAGTATGATGATGTAATGACTAATAAATTTTTAACCTCAAATGGAATTAATTGGTCAAATTAAACTAAAATATGGAGAATTTTGAACCAATAGTTGAATCTTTAACCAAAATTATGAATTTTAAAACTTAAGTTTCAATAAAGGAAGATCAATTTTCAAGAAAAGAGTTAAATTTTCAAAACAAATAAAAATAAAAAAATTATCAACCAACAAAAAAATTGACCAAAAATTTGTTTCCACACATTTTTTTTGTATCCAAAATAGACGAATTTTCAATCAAAAAGTTAATTTACAACCAAATAGTTTAATTCTCTACCAAATTGTTGAATTTTAAAGCTAAAAAGAAGAATTTTTAGAATAAAGTCGAATGTTGAACACAAAAAATTCAATTTTCTGAATAAAGTTCATTTTCATGAAATTCAACTATTCTATTTGTAATTAAAAATTTATCTTTTTCAATTAAAAATTAATGTTTTTAGTCGCAGATTCATCATTTTAGTTGAAAACTGATTTCTTCGGTTGAAAATTGAACTATTTTGTTGAAAATTATTTTCTCTATGAAAACTAATTGCTTTTAATGGAAATGTAATTATTCTATTTCCAGTTGAAAATTTATTTCTTTTTTATTGAAAATTAGACCATTTGCTCAGAAATGAATGTATTTTGGGAAAAATTCGACATTTTCGATAGAAAATTGATGTTCTTGATTGAAGATTCATCTCTTTGGCTGAAAATTTAACTATTTTGTTCAAAATTTGTTTTTTTGTTGTTGTTGAAAGCTAATTGTTTTAAATTAAAATCAAAAAATTCCATTTTGGGTACGAAATTTATTAATTTTTAATTAAAAATTCAACTAATAGGTTCAAAATTCATGTACTTTGTAGAAAATTCGTCTTTTTTGACAGAAAATTGATTTTCTTGATTAAAGATTCATCTCTTGGGTTTACGAAAACAATACACTGGATGACGATTCCGTCAATTTATAATTGATATTTGTTCCAAATTTATAACATGTCCAACTTGCACCATTTTTTTGTCCTTTCTTAAAATGTCTACTCTAACCATTTTTGCAGATACTGGCTCCCAGTTCTTCGTAATAAGTTCAAAATAAATTAAAAACCCTTCGCATCACATGTATTAGAGGTAAAGTGACCCCGTTGTTGCCTCCATATTGCCTATCACGTGACCCTGTGACGTCATGATTTCAGATCCCAATAGAATGGGATACATTTTCTCTATCTCTTTCTATCATGAAGATTCAAAATTATTCAAAAAGGTAGGATCTTTATTTTTTTACTTCCAGCAGGGATTGCAGATGTACATTTGGCGACTTTTTCAATCGGTCAGCCTTTTTGATTCATTTGAAAACTGAACTGTAAAGTTAAGATTTTCTCTGATATGAATGAATCTGCTTCATGTAGTTTATGTGATGAATTATGTAATGCAGATTGCGCATTTCGTAGTTTAATATTTGTACTGAATGGGCAGTGATAGCATCTTCTGTTCGTTCTTTAAATTTTAAAATTCAAAAAATTCTCTATTAGTTCAAAATATAGGAAAATTTTTTGTATTTGCAATAAAATAAACAAACAAACAAACCGTTTTGCAGCACATTTCAAATATTTGAAAATTCTACATAATAGTAAATATTGCAGAGAATTCCATACAATTTTATTACGTGATGTAGAACGGCCTGCTTTTGTTTATATTTTCACCAAAAGTCAAAGTGTCAAAATCGATCAAAATAGATTTGATCGCATGTACAGAAAGGCTCACACGAACTTAATTCCGAGCACAATTCCATATTGTATGGAGCAGTCGATATATCGACCTGAAATTTCTTCAGCTTGAATCAAAGAAACGTGCTGTTATTTTTGCCATGAAACAAATTTTAGTGGTGTTTAAAGCATTCCAAAATCCAGAATTGTACCTTCTTTTTTGCTTTTAAATACCATGAATTATTTTCTTTTGAAAGCAAAATAATAGCATGTTTTATTTCGATTTTAACTGAAGAAATTTCAGGTTCGACGTATTCAACTTTTTCCAAAAATGTGTGCATTTAACTCAATTAAAAAAAATAGTACCATTATTCTGATTGGTTCAGCTTTTTTCAGGATTTGAGGTTTCAAGACCACAGAGTTGTTTAAAAAGGACGTTTGATATTTTTTTACATTCTCATCCTAATGAGAAGGTATTAGTTTTATATAAAATTTAGCTTCATCGGTTTTCATCAAATCTCCACGTTTTGAGATGCCCTGAATCGGAAGAAACGATTTTTACGAAAGTGTATGTCTGTATGTCTGAACGTATCTTTTTTAGGCACGATAACTTTCGAAAAACTGATCAGATTGCTTTTTTTTTACTAAGAAAACTAAGAAACTATAGAGAACGACACAGGATCTATGGCTTAATGTCTCTGCTTGTTGAATATTTGAAAGTACATTTTTTAAACCAACATACATTTTTAAAGCATAGAAAGAAAGGTCGAGTTCGTTAACCAGCCATTTTGCACCAACGGTTCTGGTTTCATCCACCTAAAATGTTTTTTAAAAAATAAAAAATTCCATTTTCCACCCCATCTATACAAGATATGAAAAAAATGTTAGGAAGTAAAATTTTTTATCCCAAAAAGATGAACCAATTTTGTTGAAGTCATTTTTTTCATAAGACGCATATTTATTTGTATGCATGTTTATTTTTTTTAATTGTGAAAAATGTTATTAAAAAGTCCATTTTGGGGTCGAACTATGCAAGATACGAACAAAAATTGAAAGAGAACAATTGCTCATCCGAAAAAAGTCTACAAATTTGTTTTTTAATAATTTTTTGATGGGACGCGTAGTTTTTGTTTTAATCGTAAAAAATAACATTACAAATCTAAAAAACATAATGTTTGGGAAAACTACACGAAATAAGACAAAAAATGAACAGACAAAAGTTGTTCACCCAAAAAAGACTTACAAAATTTATTATAATTCATTTTTTGATAGGACGCGTAGTTTTTGTTTCAATCGTGAAAAAAGCATTTGAAAAAATATTTCTAAATAACACAAGATACGAAAAAAAATGAATCAACAAAAGTTGTTCAATAAAAAATGATAGAAAAATTGGTTAGAAATTATTTTTTGATAGGACGCGTAGTTTTGATTTTAATCGTAAAAGACAACATTAAAAAAATTAACATTTTTGAAAAAAAAACAAGGTAGAAAAAAATGAATAGATAAAAGTTGTTCATCAAAACAAGATCGACAAATCTGTTGTAAATTCGTTTTTGATAGGACGCGTAGTTTTTATTTTGATCGTAAAAAAATACAATTAAAATAAATAATAATTTTGTTTAGAAAAACGACGCAAGCTACAGTAAAATGTTAATTAATACAATTTTTCGCCTAAATTATATCTAAAAAATTGCGTTGAATATTTTTTATAGTATGTGCACTTTTTTAAATTATACAAACAAGACAATGAAAATACGTCTGTTTCAATATCAATGCACATTATGAATTATAACAATAATTATACATTTATTAAAATGATACGTTCTTCAGGGTAGCTGCGAATAAAGATTAATGCCAATTAAGGAACAAATATTACAGAAATAATAAAAAATTGTATATATAATAATATAATAGAGTTGAACATAATATGTACGTTATGAGAATGTGTTCGCTAAAGCCGAAGTGCCGCAGTGCCGCAGTGCAAGATCCAACAGACGCGCGCCCTCTGGGCGCGCTCAAGCTTACGAGCGATGAGAAAGTGCCCGCACAGCGGGCAGATTTAAAAAATATTCTCAGAAATTGAGGATTCAAAATTTTTTTGAATCTATTAAAATTTTTTAAACTGTGTGCAGTATTTAAGGAATATATTATTTAAAATGCATGCTACAAACCCCATTATCAATATTTAATTAAAAATAGTAAACAAAATAAATGTAAAAAATCTTTTTCGAAACTATTTACAAGTATAAAATAAGAATGTTATAAAACATAAGATTCAAGAATTGGAAATGTGATATCTGACATTGAAAACAGCCCTATTTCCAATTAATAGATCGTTCAATCTTACGCAGATTTGTACCTTGGTGTTGTTTGGTGTGTTTTAAATTTCGACTAGGTTTGCTTATGATATCTCATATGAAGTGTGGCGGTACAGAAATATTAAATAAAAAAAAAGTGCGAGTTTTTCAGGGGAACGAAAAAGGATTCTGTAAAATTGAAATCCCTATTTAAAGATAAACCAAAAATAAACTCCCACGCTGAAGTGTTGCTACATTTAAGCCAAAAATGTTGATTTAAAAAAGTTAGATAATATTGAGAAAATCGGTCGAGAATTTTAAGATTAAAATTTCATGGGTTTTCAAAATTGGTTTTGGATATAATTTCATAATAATTTCAAGAAATATCAATGCTAAATGTTTTAAAAACGTGATTAATTCGTTAAAATTTTAGCTAACAGTTTTTTAAATATTAAAAAAAAATTATTATATCAAAAAATGAGATTTCGAAAACATCCTTTTACCGCAGTGTGTCCTTATGGTAAAAATTTTTACGAAAAAATACAACATTTCTAAAACTGTAATTTTTTGTAAGAAAAATGTACAAAATTTAACAAAAAAATACGATTAAATACAAATAGATAGTTTTTTCTTGTATTTTCTTGTAAAATAGTAGAAAAATTAACAATAAAGTATAAGTTTCTGCAATTAAAAAATTGTGTAACTTTTTATTAATATTTTTTTTGACTTTGTTGTAACATTCAACAAGGTATTACAGAAAACTACAGGATTTTACATTTTTAAATTTGGGTGTTTGAGGTCATAAAAACACTTTTAACTTTACGTAAATTATTCTAGCAAATTACAAACTGTTACAAAAAAGTACAAGATTTCAAGAAATTTGAAAAATTGGGAAACTGTACTTAAAATTATTTTGTAAATACTGGTAGTTTATTGCAGAAATGTACAAATTTAAACAAAAAATATACATTTTCACAAGCAATACTTTTAGAATCCACATCAACGTTTCGACTTGTACTTTACTGTCGATTTTTGGAGGACATGTAATATATAAGTTTCTACAAAAAACTATAATTTTCAAAAAATATTACACTTTTGTCTATTATCCACAATTCTACATCTATCAAACGTAATTTTAAATCAGAGATGTTATTTATTTTTCAAAATAATTTTATGTTAATTAATTCAGACAGCATTTTAATGAAAAATCCTTATTTAATAGTGTTTATAAGTTTATTTTGCATGATATAAACATTTAGTGACACAGTCATAATTGTTTAATTAATAATAACAGCGATGGATTTTATTAAATCATAATTATATCAATTGTTAGAAACGCACCTAACTTCAGTTCGGTACCGGATCAAGAGTTGTTATCTTAAAAATAATATCAAACATAGACATTATGATTAATAAATAACAATTCAACAATTATTAATTTGGAAAAATTCGACGAAGCTTAAAATATATTTAAAAGTTTTGAAAAGATTCCAAATTAATTTTAAACCTTGAAAAGATTGCAAAACGTTTAAAATAGAACGTAAATTTTTGAAGATTTAGAAGAAACAATATTTAGAAGCCTTTTAAGAATTTCGAAAAGTTTCAAAAGAATGAATTTTTTTATCAAATTTCCTAGATAAACTAAAAATGTTTTTTTTTTCTTTTAATTAATTTCGAGAAATTGTAGGAAAAATTCGAGTTCCAATATAATAAACAAAGTTTCCATTAGATTCCTGAAATTTTTTAAATGATTTTTTTAAACAAATTTTAAAGGTAATATTTAAAAAGATTCAAATACAAATTTTAATCTATAAATCAATGTTTCTAGCTTAAAGTTGATTAAAATGATATAATTTTTGAAATTTATAAATTTTTGGATTCATTCTTCAATTTATAGCATTGTAAGTGATAGCGTGGATTTCTATTTTTTGAAATCTTTAACCTGTAAAATGTATAAAAGTTCAAAATAAAGTAAAGTGTTAAAAGCTTCCATTTCACACGCGTAAATTATTCAGGGCTTGAATTTAAAAAGTTTGAAGCTTTAATTTCAAAAGTTTTAAATTTAAAAGTATTCGACATTGAGTGTTTTAATTTGCAGTTAAGTTTTTGCAACTTTAAATGAAAAATTTGTATCTTCAAGAGTTAGAATCTGTCAATTGCAATGACCTTGTTAAATTATTTCTCAATTGTTCAATTTTTATTTGCAGTCAAAAAGTTTTTTTCCGACCTAGGAGGAAAAATATTGATAAGATTGCATTTACATAATTTTAAATTACATATATGGTGTCCAATCGATTGCTATATATTTAAAAAAAAACTTCAAATGTAAGGATTTGTTGTTTAATAATGATTATTCATTATTGTCCTTCAATATTCTACCATTCCTTTAAAATTTAAACAAATAAGCTTTTTTGTAACAGCGATCATGTATACATCTTAATTTAAAATTATCTCATTGCAATATTCTAAATATTTGTTATCTTAGGTCGAAAAAAACAAACTTTTTGGCTGCAAAAACTGTAAATTCCTATAGATTCTTGTAGGAAATTAAAACTATATAACAAAATACAGCAGTATACAGAAAAGTACAAAATTCATCCGAATAATAGAAAAAAGTTGTACTTTCCTGTAATTTTGGTCGTAATTCACTGCATTTATTTGTAGATTCCTGTAAAAAATGTTTCAGATTTTTGTACTTTTTTGTAAAAAAATTTTCATCAAAATTTTTTGGGCAATAAATCCAATTTCGATAAACATGTTGGTTATCTAGTTCTGTACTGTCACCTTTCATATATTGATGGAGATATTATGTGTTCAAAATCGTTTGTTACAGATCATATAATTTCCCGTGTCGCTTTTTTTTATAATTTCATTTCATCGTTTCTGCCTTCCGGCAGAGTTTATATCTCGTATGAAATTTTAATAATAATAATGATTCATATATTTGTGTGAGTCTGCAAATATATTTTTTTAAATAATATATATAGGGCTGCATAGGGCCTCAAATTTCTCGGGGATTCCCATGTCAAGTTCCTATTTCCTATATAGTAATCCTAGTAATATCATAGTTTTATTTATTATTTTCCCCAATTTTCACTATAATAGATGACGCGCACACTCTACACAGTACATATCTATACACAGTACGAGAACCAGAGATGACAGCACACACTGATTCTCCACCACTCACTTCAGTGATGTGGAGTGTAGCAACTAGCAAGTGGAAAAAAGAGAGAAATTAGTGCAGTGAAAGACGCATATAGACAAAATATTTAAGCAGTTTCTTTATTAGCTCCCCGTATAATAATTTGTTCTCTTATAGAAACTGAAGGTATAAGGAAGTCACAAAAAATGTAAGTTGACTCAAAACTAACCTCACTCTGTATGGTATCAGTTATTTTAATTGTAGATATTTTAGACTACATACCGACACACTAATTTCAGAAAAACGTATTTAAGACATAGATTAAAGCTCCATATTGTAAAATTCATATTGGATACTCAAATATATAGAATTAGGAAATGTAATAAAAGGGCTGAACGGCATACAGATAAACCTAACCTCTCTTTTTTGTAATATTGGTGACTTGGCGCGAACTTTTGAGGCATAAGTAGGCTCACATCTTTAATGAATAAATATTACTAGATTGATTTGACCTATTGTCGGTAAATTTTCAAAAATAAAATTATTCCTTGATATATTTTTACATTTTCAAATTCTCGACTTTTTGGGACAGTGATAAGAATTGAAATACTCAATTACAAACAAAAAACTGCTGATCCGTCCTCGAGATGTTGAGTTATTGAATACAAGGGACAAAAGTTTGATAAAAGAAATTATTCAGTTCCGAGAAAATTAAGTTTTAGTTTTGAGGTTAGAATTTCATAGATTCTGAAAAGCGTTTTAAATCTGGACAACAATTATAATTTAATTTTTCTTTAAATGGTGACACTTTCCCGAGATTTTTAGTTGAACACGGAGAAAAAAAAGTTTAATTGAAACAAGTTATTCAGTTCCGAGAAAATCAATTTTTAATGAGAAAGTGTCACCTTGTAACAATTTTTCGCTTCTAGGTAGTGATAAATAATAAAATTTACATTTTTTGTTGTTGAAACATGAAGATATTGACATATATGTCTTTTGTGAATATCATAAAACATGATTTGATCGCAAAAGTTTTTATTTTTAAGGGTATGTGATACTTCGTCATGTGGTAAATCAAGTTCAGTTCCTCCGGGTTTTTTTTCACCAAAATCAAAATTTTTAAAAACTGTATTTGGAGATGCTATAAAATAGAACAACAGACGTCCCCGAACATTTTTGTGAGGAATAATAGCAAAATAATTTATTCTGCTAAATAAAAATTTTCTCTATGTGCACTATTTGGAGGTTAGGATCCGTTTTTGAGGTATCTGTCATTCCGATAATGTAAGTCTCTGTTGTACCTCAAAATACTCACATATTAATCAAATTCAGCGAAATGAAATTTTTTTAAATTATTCCACAACAGAAGAGTTCGGGGACGTCCGTTATCATGTTCGCTATCATTCCCCAAATTTTTAAGGCAAAATCTTTATTATTGTAGGAAAAAAGCCGGGGGATCCTAACACTGCTAAAATCGATAATTTTCACAAGTATCACATGCCCTTAAGTAACTGTAAAACTTCCCATGGGAATCGTGATTGGATAAGCTTTTCTACTAAAACTAATAATTAAACAAATTTCCAGTCAGAAAGTAGTTTAACTATCATTTCCCGGTTTAGTGATGATCTTGTATTTATCCAGTCGCTCCTTGATTTTCGAATTTAACTCGGGGCTTCTTTCTCTTTTCTCCATGTGTTATGATAGTCAAATTATTCACCACAAAGTATTTTAATTTCTTTAAATTAGAAAAAAATGGGCGAGGTAAATCTTTAGTGTTGTGATTTCAACACGGATTTCTTCATAACCTAAATCACAAAACCGTTTTTTAACTTTTTTTTTAATTTAATGTTATTAGATATGTCGCAAGAAAGCGCAACAAATAGTTGTAATCACAACACTTTGCCAAAAACAAGGAACTCACCAAGTGTCCAGGAAGGGCCTGAACCACCTGGACGTGTCGTTACAGATGCAGTACATGAGCGCTTCAGACACAAGTATGTTTTCTGTGATGTATGTAGAACCACGATTATAGGAAATGAACTGTCAATTCATAATCACTTCAACGCTTTGCATCCATCGGATGAACAGTGCGTATACTGTAAAGGAAAAGTTCACCGATATTATGACATTAGTAAGGATGACAACGAAAAGCCTAAGGAATTTATTTTTCATAAATGTGAGATCACGAATGAAGCTTGATAATATCCATGCATATATATTTTTTTGAAGTGCGAATTACTTTTATCGCTTTTTTGACAAATTTATGATAGGTATACAAAATATGAAGCAATATTGATTCTCAATCGATATTTACACAAGAATTCTTTTCCAACGAGTTTATTTGTCGAGCATCCCGACCTATGGTTTTAAAAGCATGTGCTCTATATTTAATGTGCTACTTCTGTAATTAAACATGTATATGTATATGAAAGTACATAACATTTTTATCTGTAGAAAATCTGCTAACAGTCTTTGTACTGTTTAGTTTATATTTTTTTCATTTTATTTACGAACTCCATAGATAGGAAGTTTTCTATTATTTACATTTCGAAACACCAGCGAATGTAAAGGCTCATGCATTTCAAGGAATTATAAAGGCTTTATTAAATATTTGATTTAGTTACATTCTACTATATTCAATTTGTTTGAAAGAGAAAGAGTATAAAATAATTTTTCTACAACGTAATTTTGATATAGACCCTTACAGTCATTTTTGTAAGCAGAGTTTAAAATTTATCTATTCTTCATGAAATGTGCAATTGAACCTCTTTAATTATTTTGAATAAAACCCTAAAATAAAATACGGATTATTATAAAGTATATGACAGTTGAGAAAATACTTGTTACTATTCCTCCGTACATTCCAATCATAACCATTTTTATTTACATATATTAAAGTAATTTAAACTACATAGTTGTCGATCCGGCTTTCGAAGTAAAATTTTAGTTAGCAAAACTAAATTATATCACCTTTTCCAAATGATATTATAGATAAAATAATTTATAGCACGAACAATTAAAATTTTTAATAAAAATATACTGATAAGGAAACTGTCTAATTATTGTTTCTATTGCGAAAAAGGAGCATGCTTCTCAATATATTGACACTGTTTTTAAAAAGCTCTAGTGTAATCTTGGTGAACAGGTTTTAAATAAATTAATATCTTAATAAATTACGTCTCGTATTTATTATTTTATGCGTACCTATACATAGTAAAATAGTTATACACAATTTTTATTAATAATTTATTTCCTGATGTAATCTCCATACGTGCAGGCACATTGTAGACTACATACTTGGATCACATACCTTTCAATATTAATTATATGTAAATATTAATTATCTGTTTATAAATTAAGTTCCTGCGATATGATTCCTGTTTACATTAACTATTTAAACAATTTAAAAATTACGTCGTGGGAAAGAAGTGAATTTTCAAGCTTTAAATTCTATATTATCATTTCTTAGATGTTGACGAAATTATTCACAGAAACAAGTTAAATTAGAAGGAATCTGTATTATCATCGGAGTTGGTAACGATCGATCATATGTAGATAATTTTTACCCGACCGGCAATCGGAAGACGCGAGGTTCGACTCCCACCGGAGCGAAGGCGAAAAATCTTTTTTCAGAAATTAAAAATGTCTAATTTATAAATTTTCAAACTTCATCTAGTCTGAAATGATACGCTAAAAATTTCTGTTATTTCAGGAGTTACCTTAGATCGAAATTGTTGATTTCCAGTTTCACAATTCGTGAAAGTTATCTACATATGATCGATCGTTATCAACTCCGATGATAATACAGATTCTTTCTAATGTAACTTGTATTCAAGACATAACACTCCTCGCTATGAAAAGCGTAAATCTGAAAACAGTATCTGCCTTCGATCTCTCTAGTAGCTTAGTGGTTAAAGTACCCGACCGGCGATCGGAAGACGCGAGGTTCGATTTCCACCGGAGCGAAGAAATTTTTTTTTTTTTTTTCAGAAATTAAAAATGTTTAATTCACAGAAACAAATTGTCAAACCATAATATATATATATGGTTGTCGATTATTTGATTCAGTTATAGTTTCAATGGGTTCAAAAATCTGGAAAATTCACGTACCTATTCCTCATCATAAACAATTTTTAAGATACGTCTATATACTTGTAGTGTGCAACATTTTTTCGAAATTGAACTTGCTTGAAAAATCTTTCAATGGCCCTTATAGCTCACTCAGTAACATTCTGGTCTTACAGACGGAAGGTTATATTTTGTTATGATTGAAATTTAAAATAAAATTGTTTATATTTTATTGTGGAAAATTGTTAGGTCAAATCTCGCTGTTGTTAATTTTTACCCCATTTTTAGAGCTGTATAATTTTGGGCCTTATGACTTATGATTGTAGGCCCTACTACATGAGATTATGGCTTGGGACTTCCGATTGATTCCGTGCCATTCCGAATTCACTCTGAATGATTCCGCATTTATCAGAACACAATGTCCATTCTGTCTGAATCCGCCAGATAACGTGAGCTCATTCCGACTGATTGCACACTTCTTTCATGTTTAATTCCACACTTGTCAAAATAAAACGGCCACTCCGTATGAATTCGTCTTATACACGAGTACATTTCGAATGGTTCCGAGTCATTCCGCCGTCAGTCAGAATGATTCCGGTTCGATTTGAATGCAATTGCCGCTTTGCATTTGAAACGTATTTTAAAGAAACGTAAGTTAAAGAAAAATATATTTCAGAATCATGCGAATTCAATCGGACTGAAATTTGAGAGAAACTCCTGAGGAGTCAGTCGGAATAAAAGGGATTGATACGGATCGGATTCATAAAAATCTTTGCGTAATCAAACAGACTGGATTCGGAACGATTTGGAAACAGTTACCATTTGCACAGAATGAAACGGATTCAATTGTTTGGGATCAGACAGACTCGACGAAATCATTTTCATTCTGAATGAGTCCGAATTGCTCGGTTGGAAAGTAGTAGTGTGAGGATGGGTATATAGGTATAGGGTAGATAGGTGTAGCGCCAAACGGCCGACTACGTATTAGGCCCTATTTGTACCTACTGGGACGAAGTGGGGAGGTATGTGCGCGTGAGTGGAACAAGCGTCAATCCGGCGAGCGCATGTTCCGTGCTAGAGCGAAATTTAAGAGCAACTATTAATCTAATGTATAAGGTTTCGATAGAACCAATTGTGCGTGACGAAATGTCGAACTATATTTAACTATCAGTACATTTAATATACTAACTCTATTATTTAAATGTCGGTCTTCTGATAATTTGAATCCACTTCGTAAAAGAACGCGTACCGGAGTTTGCTCCAATACTCAAGTAACCAATTACTACTCTTGTTCAGAAAATATTAATTTAGGGATAACATTTCAGAAGTGGGATCTTAATTATCCCTTATTGGATATTTTTACGCGTGATTCGCGAGTGTTGTAGTACCGTATGGAGACCTTCATGACAGGTGGTGGTTATGTGTCATCTGTATATATCCGTATTCTTTGCTGGATCTTAATTTTCTCTTCCGACAGATTTTGCCGGATTTTAATTTTCTCTTCCGGCATATTTTTAATAACGTCATATTTTCAATAACGGCATAATTTTCCATAAATTATCATAAATTTTCACAAATTTCATAAATTTCCACAAACTTCATAAATTTCAACAAATTTCAATTTCAATCAGTAAAATTTTGCAGCCAACTAAATTCTCAATCCAACCATATCTAATACGTTGTCAAACCAATTTTTTTTAAGATTAAAAAACGACATAAAAAAAGTTTCGACTTAGCCTCGCTATCCCCTAGTCTTTGGAGGGGGGGGGGGTTCTATGCGGCAGTTGAAATTGGAAAATGTAATAATCTAAACAGATTGGTTCATAATCAACCATAAACTACTTTATTAAAAATTCCTTTTTTTTGTATATATTCATAATTTTAGTTGAAAATTCAATTGCTTGGTTGAAAACTAATATTCTTGTTGAAAATTCTTTTTCTTTTTGTTTGAAAATTCAACTGTTTTGTAGAAAATTCATCTTTTTGACTTGAAACTTCGAGAATTTGGTTGAAAATTCCAAAATTCTGTTTTTTTTTATATTGATCTTCTTTGTTCCAAATCCAACTATTTGGTTAAAAACTTTTTTTTTTTCAATTCTTTTTTTTATTTTGTTGAAAATTCAACTGTTTTGTAGAAATTCCTCTTTCTCGCTTGAAAATTTGTAAATGTGGTAGAAAATTCAACTATTTGGTATAAATTGAACCATTAGTTAGAAATTTCAACTTTTTTGTAAAGAAACTCATATTTTTGGGTTGAAAATTCAACAGTTTTGTGGAAAATTAGTCTTTTTGATAGAAAGTTCAACTATTTAGTAAAAAACTTAACTGTTTTGTAAAAATATCGCTTTTTTAATTGAAAATTATTTTTTTCCCATGCAAATTTATCTATTCAATTTTTGGATAGATTGTGATCCTTTTAAGTCTAAAAATGTAACTATTAGGTTGAAAATTCGTATTTTTTTGGTAGAAAATTAATATTCTTGGTTGAAAATTTAACAAACAAATTTATAAACAACATTTTTTTAAGTTGTCAGAAAACATTGCAGTCGAAGGAATATTTTTAAATTATTGTTTAGCGACGTATATTTAATTGAAATTTTTGTTATTTATACCCTTAAATACAATTTCTTGTGTATTAGAGAAAGTGAAATTTTGTTCCCTTGAACATCACACGGTAGCAAAAATCCGAAATTATAAAAAAAAAACGTTGTATTTAAATAATTATTCAAATATTCTTTAAAAAGTGTTCTTTTCCTTATCAACGAAAAGTTGATTTTGAATAGCAAACAAATTTTTTACTTTCACAGAAATAATTCCTAATAATAACAGACCATTTATGACATATTTTCATCAATTCTTCTGCTACAATGTTTACATTTAAAAGCAGGATTAAATAATTATACAACTGTACAAGGTTTTTTTGAAAAATTTATTTTTCACTACAGTGTGATTTTGGAAATAAATTCACTTTCACATAAATACTTTCAAACTGTAACACACAATTCAGTAAATTTCATTTTTTAAAATTAAAATTAAAATTTTTTTAGAAACATGAAACTTTTTTAAATGAAAATTTTTATACAAAAAATCACCGGGAATAAATATTTTTTATCAAACGCACGTCGTTGAACAAAATTTATTTTAGGGGAAAAATTGGTTTAAATTCAAATTTCCTTGACAATATGTATTCTTACTACTGTCAAAAAATTTTTTCAACAACTTTTCGTCGATAAGGAAAATAAAATTTTTAAAAGAATATTTAAATATTTATTCAACTACAAAGTTTTTTGTAATTTCGTATTTTTTCTACAGGTTGATTTTCAAGGAAACAAAATTTCACTTTCACAGATATAATTCCTCTTGATAACATAAAAATGCATCACTTAACATTATTATTTTATTTTTATTTATTCATTATTATTATATAATTATATCATATACACAAAGAATCGTGTTTAAGGATTTCAATAAAAAATTCCAATTAAGTATACGTTGCTAAAAAATAATTTTCAAAGAGTTCTTCGACTGCAATGTTTTCTGACAACTTGAAAAAAATTGGTTTATACTCATGTTAAAAAATTTGTGTACTACATTGTAATTATCTTTTCAACAATTGTACTTCGTTGAAAGAAATTAAAAAAAAATAATGCACGCTATATTAATATTTATTATTAAAATTAAATAAATATTTAATTTTTAATTAAAGAATTTATATAATTTGACAATTGAGATATTAACTGAAGAATAATACCTATAAAAATGATACAAAACGAATTTGTAGATCTTTCTAAGTGTATCCTTTTTCAATTCACCCTTTTTTGTATCTTCCATAACGCATAGTTTGACCGCAAAATAAAAAATGTGTGTTGGTTTTTCATTATTTTTTGTGGAGTCGAAATTTGAATTATCGATTTATCAAGAACACGCAAAACGTTGTTAGGATAACCTTGTAGAGCTTTGAAAAATCAACGTTTTTCTTTTCTTGATTTTTTTTCATATCATGCGTTGTTTGGCTTAAAATGTTCATTTTCGTTTATTTTTTTTATTTTTTTATTTTGAAAATGCTATAACTCTGATACTGTTCTTTTTATCGGAAAAAGTCGTGAAAATAAATTGTTCAACTTTCCGAGTGCTATGAATAGCCGTACATAGAATTTTTAAATCTTGAAAAAAAATAGTCTCCAAAATTTTGAAAATGCTCTAACTTTTTTAATTCTTACCCAAAATATCCAGATAACGAACTTGTCCGTTTCTTTTAGGTCTTGAAAAAGTTTGCCAAAGCTCAATCCAATCTGATCATTTTGTAGAAAGTGATGTGCCTACAGACTACAAACAGACTACAGATAGACAGAAACAGAAACCTATGTAAAAATCATTTTTTTTTCTGACTAGAGGGCCTCAAAACGTGGAGATTTGATGAAAACCGAACAGGTCAAATTTTACATAAAACCAGTACCTTCTCATTAGAATAATAATGTACAAAAACAATAGATGAAAATTTGAATCACCTCATTATCGTAATGGGAATTGGGTGCTTACGAAAATTTGAACTTCAAATCGGAATTGTTGAGAATCTACGTATATTTACGAGTATATTCTCAAACTCGTCAAAATGTCAGAGATTTTGTGGACCTATTAGCATTTTTAATTGAGGAATAGGCGAGGAAATACCGGATTATCTCCATAGGGGACCTAACATCGAGGACCTGGAGCCACTTCGAATTCAGTAAGTGAGTAATCAGTAAGGGATTGTGTCGTTGCACATGGGAAGGGGAAGGGTACACAGGTAGCCATGGAGGAAAATATGATCACCCATAAAAATATCTGTTTAAAATTCAAAACATGAATTTTCAATAAAATTTATGGGAGAAAAAGTGTCCAGATTTTTAGGATTAAAATAAAGTTGGGTTGAAATTTAAGGAACTTACTTAAACCTCACCATAAAGTAATAAACTCATAAACCATTTTCTTTTAAAATTTGAAATATCCTTTTTTGGGATTTTCTCATGGGAAAATATAGTCTGGCAAAGGTCTTTTCTTCAGTCGTGGCCCAATATTAAGTCTGAACTCCAATTGATGCTTAATTAAACCTCTTGTGATTTGGAGTAAGTAGTAAATCATTAAAGGGAAACCTTAATCTTTTGCATATTTCTTTATTGTACCTGTTCCTAGAACCTGAACTAATCCGCGTCTTTCATATTCTTCTCCTTTCTTTTCTGTATAGTCGAATTTCAGTTCTGAAACAATAAAATAATTGAAGGGAAACACAAAAGGAGGTAAATGAAATTTGTCCCAGAAAGGGTTTTTTGCTAGAAAATTCTAAAAAAATCAAATACACATTTAATATAGTTAAAAGGATCTGTTTGGAATCGCATTTTTATGGGCATAATGTGATCAAACTATTTTTTATTATACATTCACGTTATATCCACACATCTTTGTGTTTCAGTGACAAAAAATGTAAATTATATTTTATTTTTCACTACCTACAAGTGAAAAATTGTCTGTCAGTCTGTCACAGTCTGAATGAGAATTGCTTTTCTCGAAAAGGGATAACTTTTTTTCTCCATTTTCATCAACTCAGAATCTTGGGGAAGTGTCACCATTGAAAAAAATAGAATTAGAATATATATCTCTGAACTGATAGATTTTTTCATCAAACTTTTTTCCTTTGTATTCAGTAAGTCAACATCTCGGGGATGGATATCAGTTTACTTTTTTTATCAAGTACTTCATTTTTTATCACCCTGCAAAATTGCCATTTTGTCACTTACCTTTTGTTTTTCCACCCCTCAATTTCGTTCTTAGAATCATAGATTTTTTTGTAGAAAAAGTCGATGTTCATAAAAAGAAAAATTAAATATCGTGCTAACTACGATTTTACTGCAACTCATTTATTTTATAGTTTATGAAACTAGAAGTAATTCTCCAAAAGGACTTGGACCAATTATGACTCGATTTTTTTAAGGTGTCCTTTTTCGTACAAAAATAGGTTGATATTGTGCTGAAAATATTTTTGTAAACACTAAAAAAGCGAAGATATTTATAGTATAAGATTTAGTTTTTATATGCATTTTCTCTTTTTTTCAAAAAGGAACCAGAATTTTTAGAATTTCATTATATTTTTAATACTTATCCTGTATGACACATAACATTAACCAGTACCCCCAGGATTTTGAAATTGAAATGGAGTTTTGAATGGAAAAAGCTCAGTTTTCGAAAAAATGGAAAAAAGTACTTGTTTTTAATTTTTTGTAAATTAAAGTTTGGTCACATCTTAAGGAATGTTCAAAATATAATTTCCACCCAATAACTTTTAATTTTGACTCCCCAACAATTATTTTTCAGGATAAATGATACAGTTGATGAATTTCCAGAATAATATTTCTAACTTAACATATGTGGTAATTGCTTAAACAATTTTCATTTGTCAAAATAATTATTCCTCTGTTAATCGTGAAAAGTTATTATTTTCTTAAATGAATGTCTTTCTTCAACAATAAATATCATTGCTCTTAACGTTCATTAATTGCATAATTAATTCCATAAAATAGTAACTTTTCAAGATTTACCGGGGAAAATATTGTTTAAATCAATGAAAATTGTTAAATTAATTGTAAACTGTCCTTTACACAAAATATAACTTTTAGAATTCATTAACTGCGTTAATAGAATACTTTGAAACCTGTCCCTTACCGAAAAAAAATAATTCATGCTGAAAAAGTTTTAAAAAATACCGTCTTCAGCATGAATTTTACATAAAACAGCTGTTTTAATTTTTTTTTATTTTCCGGGCACAATACAAGGGGATTAGGAGGTTTAAAATTAAAAGTTATTGGGTAAAAATTATTCCTTGAACATTCCTGAAGAGGTGACTAAACTTTGATTAACAAACAGTTAATAACAAGTACTCCTTTTTCCTATTTTTTTTCAAAAACCGAGCTTAATTCTCCCATTTAAAACCTCGTGTTAATTTCAAAAGCTCAAGGACACGGGTTATTGTTCACCGATTTGAAAAAAAAATGTTTTTCCGGAAAACGAACAAATTGGAGGGGGGGGATCACCAAAATTGAATTTTTCAGGTATAAATTTGAACCATCCCAATGACACATCCTACATATAACGATGGATTTAGAATTAAAAATTAAAAAACAATGTTTTTTTTGTTTATCGTACGGATATGTAATAGTTAATGTAAATTAATAACGTAACTAAAAATGCTGTAGGTAGATTCCACGCTTATCTTACAAACATAATGTTACATATCACTGATCATTATTTTTAAATCTATAACGCAACTTACGATTCACAGTAAAAGAAATTTGGTCAAATGCATTTTTGAATTTATTTATTTTTCCAATCTTACATTCATCTTCTTGAGTATTTATATCTAATTTGATTTGATAAATAGTTCCTATCAAAATATTTGGTAATTTTTTTACTATATATCATAATTAAAACATTGTATAATTTCAGGATATATAAATGCAATTGTTTTCATGAACGACAACACGAAATAAATAAACGTATATATTTAGCTTCTAACATTGACATCTTCGTCAATCCAGCATATAAGGAATAAGTCTACTAGTAGACAATCAATTATTATATAATTAATTATTACCGGTTTGTCTATAGATATAACGTTTGTACGTTTATCCTGTCTGTTAAATTAATTTTCATTATGGTCAAAATCTTCCATTTTACAAGAAGGCAAATGCCACCTTTGTTCTTGAGACAGTGAATTATTATTAATTGATAATTTTCGCTGCTTTGATGCATTTACAAAAGCGTTTTCCACTACATTCTCATTTTTTCGTTTTCGGTCTAGAATTACGGAAGTCATTAGAGGATTACCTGCGCACTTAGTTACAGAAGGGTTTGAAAAAAATTTGGCAGTAGTAGTAACAAAGGTTCTTGTTAAAGTCGTTGAAAAAATCGTTGTTGAAGTTCTGGCAGGTACTTCTGAAAAGGTAGTTTCGGATTCTGTGGCAAAAGTGTCTTCAGATACGTGAATTATCTCATCAATTCCTCTGGAAACTACATTTTCGATTCCTCTTGTCATAATGGTCTCTTTGGTCAATTTGTCTTCAGATGCGCGATTTTTTTTACATTTAGCTCTTCTGGAAGCGCGCATCTTTTCTTTCAACCTCGCGAGGCTAAATATGTTTCTTACATGGTTTTCAAATTTCAATATTACTTGATCGTAAGATTCTAGCCTACAATTCTCGGTAACGTATTCTGGAACAATATAATTGTGTTCTTAAAATCTTAGATTATTCTATAGTAGGAAAAAGATGATGTGACAGTAAAAAGAAAAATGAAACATCTGGCTTACTTTGAATTACAGCATAGAACTCCACAGGTAGTGGAATGTATTTTCCGCACCATGAGTCATTTTTGTAGTACTGCAAGTACTGCAAGTTTTCGACACCTAATAGTTCCCTGAAGAGGTAGCGTGTAGTACTCTTACTAGTTTGGTACTTCTTAGAAACGAACTGTAAGGTATCTTTGAATATCCATACGTTCGACTGTGGCATTAGTTCAACCTGGAATTGTAAAAAAAATTAAAACATTCAATTAATTTTATAAGTGTATTAATATATAATCAACGGGGATTACCTTATTCTTGCTTTGTATCATATAGGGAAATATGATTACATTATTTTTCTCATTGCTCTCTTTTTCCGACGTCTCTTTTTCCCCTTCTTTGTTCATATCGATTTCTCTTGTCACAGCCGGCTCTTTGGAAAAAGTTTCTTCAAATGCGAGAATTCTATCATGTTCAGCTCTTTTCGAAGCGCACTTCTTTTTACCACTCCGCGCTTTATCAAATATGGAATTTAGAAACTTGCCAAATTCCGGTATTATTTCATCACGTGATTCCAGCCTATATTTCTCGGATATGTACTCTGAAACAATAGAAAAATTTTATTCTCAAATCTTAGATTATCCTTTGATAGAAAAAAGATGATGCTATAGTAAAAAGAAAAATGAAACATCTGGCTTACTTTGAATTACAGCGTAGAACTCCTTAGGTAGTGGAATATGTTTGTTGCGCACCAACTCATTTTTATAGTAGCGCAAGTACTGTAGATTTTCGGCGCCTAATAGTTCCTTAATCAGGTAGCGTGTAAATGTCGAGGTAAATGTCCTACTTGTTTCGTAGAGATTAGAAAGAAACAATAATGTATTCTTAAATATCCATACATTCGACTGTGGCATTAGTTCAACCTGGAATTGCAAGAAATATTTTTAAATGTTTCAAATAATTTCACAGTGATATCTAATCAACGGGTATTACCTTATCGTCGCTTTGTATCATATAGGGAAATATAATTGCATTTTTTGTCTGACTTCTCTGTTTTTCTGACGTATTTTTTTCTTTTTCTTCTTCTTTGTCCATTTCGTTTGTGTCATCAGATGCGGGAATTCTTTTACTTTCAGCTATTTTGAAAGCGCACTTCTTTATATTCCTTGCGCTATCAAATATGGATCTTACATACTTTTTAAATTTCAATATTATTTGATCATGAAATTTTAGCTCACAATTCTTCGTCACAAACTCTGAAACAATAACATAATTGTATTTTCAGAATATTCTTTGTAGAAAAAAGACGATGTTAGTAAGTAGGAAAATGAAACATCTTGCTTACTGCGAACTGCAGCATAGAACTCCTCAGGTAGTGGAATATATTTTTTAAAGGGTAACTCTCCACTATAATACTGCAAGTACTCTAGATTTTCGGCACCTAATAGATTCTTAAATAGGTAACGTGTAATGATCCAACTTTGTTTGCAATAACTGTTAACGTATGCAAATGAATATTCAGATATCCATACATTCGACTGTGGTATGAGTTCAACCTGGAATGGTAGTAAATTATTGAAAGATTTTCATTTAAATTCATAAATTTATTTATACATATAATAGGGATTACGAAAATAATTACCTTATCGTCACTTTTTACCATATAAGGAAATATGATTCCATGTTCTTTTTCATTTTCCTGTTTTTCTGACGTGTCTTTTTCTTTGTTCATTTCAGCTTCAGTCCCTATATTTTTCTTGATGGTAAAATCATTCAAAGAATGTGGCTTATTCTTTTTGGTTATTTCCTTTTCTCTTGTCATTGCCGTGGCATTCTCTTTGGCAAAAGTGTCTTCAGATGCGTGAATTATTTCACATACAGCTCTTTTGGAACCGCACCTATTTTCAGCCAACCGCGCATTAGTAAATATGCATTTTATAAACTCGTCAAATTTCGGTATAACTTGATTAGGAGATTCTGGACCACAATTCTCTGTCACATAATCTGAAACAATAACATAATTGTGTTCTTAGAATTCTAGATTATTCTTTGTAAACAAGTTTTTATAGTAAGAAAAAACGTCTTGCTTACTGCGAATTGCAACGTATAACACCGTAGGTAGTGGAATATATTTTTTTGACATCGAATCCATTTCATAATACTGTAAGTACTGTATATTTTCGGCACCTAACAGTTCCTTGAGTAGATAATGTATCTTCATCTGACTTGTTTTACAATAATTGGAAACAAAGCCAAAGGACTCCTTAGATATCCATACGTTTGACTGCGGTATAAGTTCAACCTGGAATTTGTCAGATAAATGTAAATTATTAAAAGCTTTTGATTTAAATTTATAAATTTATCTATATAACTAATGGGTATTGCGAAAATAATTACCTTATTCTCACTTTGTATCATATAGGGAAATACGATTCCATGTTCTTTTTCATTTCCCTGTTTTTCTGACGTGTCTTTTTCTTCTTCTTTGTTCATTTCAGCTTCAGCCCCTATATTTTTGTTGATGCTAAAATCATTCAAAGAATGTGGCATATTTTTTTTTGTTATTTTGTTATCTTTTGTCATAACCGTGGCATTCTGTTTGGCAAACGTGTCTTCAGATGCGTGAATTATTTCACATTCAGCTCTTTTGGAACCGCACCTCTTTTCAGTGAACCGCGCATTATCAAATATGGAATATATAACCTTGTCAAATTTCCGTGATACTTCAATAAGAGATTCTAGACTACAATTCTCTGTCACATACTCTGAAACAATAACATAATTGTATTCTTAGAATCCTAGATTATTCTTTGTAAAAAAGTTGTTATAGTAGGAAAAAACGTCTTGCTTACCGCGAATTGCAGCGTATAACACCGTAGGTAGTGGAATATATTTTGTTGACATTGACTCCATTTTATAATACTGTAAGTACTGTAGATTTTCGGCACCTAACAGTTCCTTGAGTATATAACGTATCATCTTCCTACTTCTTTTACAATAATTGGAAACAAAGCCAAAGGACTCTTTAAGTATCCATACATTCGACTGCGGTATAAGTTCAACCTGGAATTGTAAAAACAAATATTTAGAAAATTTTCACTTAAATTCATGAATTTATTAATATAAGCAACAGGGGATTACCTTATCATCACTCTGTATCATATAAGGAAATGTGATTGCCTTTCTGTTCTCATTTCTCTGTTTTTCTGTTGCATGTTTTTCTTTTTCTTCTTTTTTCTTCATTTCAGCTTCAACCTCTCTATTTTTATTAATTCTGAGATCATTTGAAGAATGTGGCATATTCTCATTTTGATTCATTTGGATTTCTTTTGTCATGGCCCTGGACTCTCTGGCAAAATTGTCTTCAGATGCGCGAATTACTTCAGATTCAGCTCTTCTGGAAACATGCCAGTTTCGAAGCCTCGCTAAATCAAATATGGATCTTACAAACTTTCCGAATTTCTGTATGATTTCATCATGAGATTCTTGCCTACAATTCTTGATAACGTACTCTGAAACCATAATACAATTGTATTCTTAATTTATTCTTTTTCGAAAAAGACGATATTATTGAAAGGAAAAATGAAACATCTAGCTTACTTAGAATCACATCATAAAACACCTGAGGCAGTGGAATATATATGCTGCTAATCGAATCCCCTGTATAATGCTGCAACCACTCTAGATTTTCAACGCCTAATAGTTCATTAAAAAGGTATTCTGCAATTTCGTGAAAGGATGTCGTACTTATTTTGCTATAGTTAGAAATAAACCTAAAGGAATTTTTAAATATCCATACATTTGACTCGGGTATAAGTTCAACCTGTAATTGTAAATAAAAAAAAATGTCAATACATAAATTTAATAACATATAATCGACGGGGATTATGTAAATAAATACCTTATTTTCAGTTTGTATCATATAGGGAAATATAATTGCATTTTCTTGCTCATTTTGTTGTTTTTCTGACCTATCTTTTTCTTTTATTTCTTCTTTCTTCATTTCAGCTTCAGCCTCTCTATTTTGATTGATGCTGAGATCATGTAAAGGATGTGGCATATTCTTATTTTTTTTAATTAGATGTTCACTCCTCATAGCAATGGATATCAACTCCTTTTTGTTTTCTGTGTAGAGAGGAGCAACAAAATGGTTCAAGTTTAATAAATTGTGGCTAATTTTTGTAGGCAAACATTCCCCACAACTTTACCGTTTCTAATTTTAAAAATAAGTAAATAATTTGTCAATATCAGTACCTGTTAGAAAAAAGTTTTCTTTAAAATGTAAAGAAATTTACTTTCAAAATTGAAATCTGTAGAGTTATAAAAAATGTTTTCCCCTGAACAATAAGCTATTCACCATTAATTTTCAACAATTTTCAAAATATTGGTAAGAAGCGATAGTGAACAAAATTTAATTACACAAAACATTATTAAAATACATTTTTTTTGTTAGTTTCGATATTTTTTCATACAAAAAATGTGTTTTATTTATAATGATATACTCAGTAATATTATTTTGATTTTTAAACGGCAGTCTCTTAAGATCGTATCATAAACTTTTGTTTGTTAATATGGCATTAGTTTTTAATTATTGATGAAAACTATTTTGACAATGAAAACAAAATTGTTGGGTGTATATCTAAATATCACGTTGAAAATCTTGATGGCAAATAACTGACTTTTATTATTATTATTATTATATCATTAAGCCGTTTCCCTTTCGGGGTAGGCGTGAATTGCTCGGTTGGATAGTAGTAAGATTTAGAAAATATGTAGACAGAAATATTGTAAGAAATGGAAGTCATGTAAACCCTTAGGGGACACATTATGAATAAAGAAGAACTAGAATATTGTAAAATTTGAATTTAAATCATTTTCAATTCGAAGCCATTATAATTTGACAGTTTGAAATTAAAATCTAAATTAAATTTTTCAAAGTTAAAGCTTTTGAAATTATAGAATTTTAAATTGTTATTACATTAAAAAAATGATAATTTAACATTAAAATTGATACGAAAAATTTTTCTCAGATCAAAAAATGAAATCGCCATCATTTCCTCCGTTCAAAAATGAAAAACTTTTCTATCATAAACCTTTAAAATTGCAATTATTCTACAAAATCGTTCAAAATAAAAATTAATTTTAAATGGAGAACTGCAAATAAAAAAATGTCTACTACGGGCCGTTGAAAGTTAAACGAATCCAAACATCATTTGAAACTAAAAAAAAAATTAGTCACCAATAATTGTGATATTAAAACTGTTGTATAATCAAACGCTTTGAAATTTCAATTATTTTATGTAAATTGATATCGTTTAAAGACTTAAAATTTTCAAACTGTTAATTATACTTTACAAAATTCAACTATTTAAATTTTAATTGTGAAATTAAAAATTGAACGTTCAACATGAAAATTCAGAACTCTCAAATCTTAAAAAATTAATTAAAAACAATTATAATTTTTCAACTTTAATAATTTTAAATAATAATAATGGTAATAAACCAGTCAAAATTAATGAAATTATTCAATAATTACTGAGTTATCAATTTCAGAAAGTTTAATTATTATCTTTTTTGATTTTAATCAACAAAGTTTTTTATTTTTATTTCAAATCGTTTAATTTTTAGCACTTTATTTAGAAATATTGTCCACTCTTGAAATTTTCCAATTGAATGTTTTAAATAATTTAATTCATTTTTTATAATTTTCAACAAACTGGTCAATTGCAAGGAAATACATTGAAAATAAAAAATAAAAGAATACAAATCGCGATTGCTATGTATGATTCCAATGTTTGAATTTCGAATTTTAAGCTTTTCAATTCGAAATTGCTTTTTTTAAGTTGGCTTTGAATGTTTCAATATCATATAATAAATAATTCAATTTTAAATGCCTGGTTCTAAAAAATTTTCACTTTTAAGGCTTGAATTCGAGAAATTACTGTCATAATTTGTCATTGTTTTTAATTTATTCTGGAGGCATTTAATTTAAAATTGCTTAATTACAAATGCGTTAAACTAAAAATTGTGCAATTATCAAGTCCTTCAATTTGATATTCTATGACTTACAATAATTTAAAAAACCATACAATTTTGTAGTTTAAACTTGATTAACTTTAAAACTGACTATAATTGAAACCAAACAATTTAGAATATTTATGACTAAAATTATTAAACTTAAGAAAGTGTTTACATGTACCGAAAAAATGCGGCTATTTGTACAAAAATTTCGGTACAAATAGCCCCTTTTCCAAGTTCCCCTATTCGCATCGAAAAAATCGAGCTATTGGTAGCGAAATTTCGGTGCATGTAGCTATGGCCTAAATTTAAAACTTTCAAGGGTTTTAGTATGAAATTTTGATAAATTTAATAGCGAGATTGTCCTGGAATGTTTAATATTTGGATTTTAAACTAATTCAAAGAAAACTAAATTCAAAGCCAGAAAAATTAAGCTGGCTTAGAATTTTGCATTCAAAACTTAAATTTAAATGGAAGATATAGAAATTTTAAAGATGATAAATATATTATTAATAAGTATCATATCATGTAGTATCAAGTGACATTCAAAGTTATTGGATACATTTTTTAAAAATAATAATCTTTCAAACTTGAAGTGTTTAAAATTAAACAATTTTAAATTTTGCTTAAATATTGAAGCATTCGTAAACTAGGATCTTTAAACTACTAGGTCTGTCTGGAAAGTATCCGACCTTAAGGTGTACCAGGGGTAATAGTTAATTATGGTCAATGGCGATGATATCCCCTTCAAAATATCCTTCTTTGGAAGGCACAACCTTCTTCCAGTGATCCTCCCACTTTCAGAATCACTATTTAAAGTCACATTTCAGAATACGTAACAGTTGCTTCGTCCCATATTGTTTTCGTTTTAGTGGACACTTCAATTTAAGAAATGGCCACAAATCACAGGAAGCCCGGTCAGGACTGTATGAGGGTTGAAAAAGTTGTGTAAGATTGTGTTCCGCCAGAAATTGCTGAATAAGCTGCGGCGATGGGCAGGTGCGTTGTCGTGGTGAAGGACCCAGTCTCCATTTTTCTACAAATCTGACCTCTAATTTATCGAAACAACAATTTTTCGAGAACCGTTGTCTTCTTATAACTCTTTCACTGTTAAACGAAGATTTCCATTAATTAACACTCGAACTTGTTACACATTTTGAGGAGTGCTGACCGTTGCGGGCCTGCCACAACGAAGGTGACCACCATACACTTTCCAAATCATAATGATGGTTTCCGAACATGAATGGCCAAATTTTTGACAAAATTTAATGCACGCACTTTGTTCGGCGCATTCCGTCATCCTGAAATGCGTCGCGTACGTGGTTAGAGATTTACGCAACTGCGTACACTAGTCGACTAAAGATTCGCAGGTCCGTGTGACCAATGACGAGGTCTCACAGAATTCCCTCTGAATGGCAAATACCTGTTTTTAACAAGAGCACAACTGGGTACAAAGTTAGAGCACAAGGTCGGATACTTTCCGGACAGAACTCGTAAGTCGTTAAAAATGATTAATTTTCAAATCGTGCCTCACGCTTTTTTAAATTGACTCATTTTAATCTGAAGTGCAAAATTAATCATTTTAAAGACAGTGACAGAGCATTTTCATACAAGGAGAGCAACTTCATGTTGAAGAAAATTTGATGAGATGTCAAACTGATGAATAATAAGCGAGCGAAAAAGTAATGTTAGTGTTCCTTATAAGATTCCACAAATTTCGTATCGACATTTTATAAAATAAATAAATTCGCTTTCCATGCTTTGTGACTATTTTAAAAATAATCTTCAAGATATAAGAAGAGGTGAAACTCCTACACTAAAATAAAGGTATAAAGAATGAAAAAATGGAATTTAGAACCTCGACAACGTTCCCACATTTGAGAGTATCTTTTAATAATTTTTAAATCAAATTGGATTTATTTGTATTAAAAATGTAAAGTAATTGATATTTCTAATTGTTAAAAAGTATGTATTTGTCTCTAATGAGCCGGAAAGGACGGAGTTTGGAAATATAATTTTGAATTGTGCATTTTTTTCATGCTCTGATTTCGGTGCATAAAATTATTCATAAGAAAGTAGATTTTATTCTGATCTTAAATAAAAGCTTTTTTATAGACGCTAAGCTCAAGATTCCTTCCAATCTGCAGGGTTTGCATATGAATATTTTAAGATTCTCTAAGTTCAAAATTGCGATTTTTTCAAGGGGCCGTTCAGAAAATATAAATGTGAATAACCATTTTTTGAAATGCTCGACAAAATGAAAATTAGTGATTTTATTTTGCAAGTAAAGGATTCAAATACAGACTTCACTCTTTCTCCTATTCACCACTTTTCCTCGTTTTTAAAGAATTTCTCTTTTTTCCTGTTTTCAAGAAGATTGCACTTTGTTCTCGTTTTTCGACTTAAATGCGGTTTGAATTAATAGAATACAATAGGAACATCCAACTATTTTTGTATGATTGTTCATTATTTTCAATTGAAAAGTCTACTACTATATTTTTTGTTCAGAATTCATATCTTTTGTAAAAAAAATCCTACTATTTGGTTAAAGATTTTAATATTTTTCTTTTTGGATTTATCATTTTATTATTCTGGCAGAAAATTCAACTATTTGGTTGAAAATGAAGTTCTTCATTGGAGAGTCAACTTTTTTGGAAAGAATTCATATTTTTGACTATAAAATTAAACAATCTGGTTAAAAATTTTGTCTCTGACGACTGGAATCTTTCTTGGTAGAAAATTAAACCCTTTTGTTGAAAATTCGTCTATTTGATTTTAAAATCCATATATTTTGGTAGAAATTTGATTTTTTTTTAGATTGAAAATACAACTGTTCAGTTAAAAATTGATCCGTTTTTGTTTGAATATTAACTATTTTATTTTTCTTTAAGAATTATTCTTCATTGATTAAAATTTCAATCAATGGGTTGAAAGTTAAACTTTTTTGTTAAAAATTCTTTTTTTTTCGAAGATTCATAATTTCGGTTGAAAATTCAACTATTTGTTAAAACTTAAATTTGTTAAACAATCGTCTTTTTGGATAGAAGGTTCGCTTTCAGGATTGAAAATTCAATTGACTACTAAAAAAATTCATATTTTTGGCTTGAAAATGCAACTATTTGATTGAAATTGCAACTATGTTTGGTTGAAGTTTAATCTTTTTTGTTCAAAAATTCAAAAATCAGTTGAAAATTCATCTTTGTAGGTTTAAAATTCTAGTATTTCGTTAAAAATTCAACCATTTTGTTAAAAAATTAATCCCCTTTGCTTGAATGTTTAACAATTCAGTTATTAATTAATTTGTTCGTTGTTGATGATGTATCTATTTATTGCAATTTAATTATTTGTTGAAAATTCATTTTTTTAAGAATGCATGTCTTTTGGTAGAAATTCGATTTTTTTATTAAAAATGCAACTGTTTGGTTAAAGATTTATCTGTTTTTGTTGAAATATTAACTATTTTATTTTTCGTTAAGAATTGATGTTTGTTGATTGCAAATTCAATTATTTGGTTGAAAATTCAACTATTTTGTTGGCCATTTAATTATCTGTTGGGCATTCAACTGCTTTGTTGGAAATTCAACTTTTTGGATTGATAATTCGTTCTTTTAGATTAAAAATTGATCTGCGTGAAATCGTCTCTTTGGCTTCAAGGTTCTACTGTTTGGCTAAAAATTTAACTGTTTGTGGTTGAAGTTTAATCGTTTTTGTTTGAAAATTCGACCATTTGGTTAAGAATTCAACTATTTTGTTGAAAGTACAATATATTTCGGCTTGAAATCTTAAGCGTTTCATATAAAATTCAATATGGTACCATTACAATAATTTTATTTCAAAGAATATATTTCCATATTATTCCCCTACATTGGTAGAAAATCAACCTATTTCCCTGTTTTCAGTTTTTATTTGAGAGGTTTAACAAACGAAACCAAAGAAAAAATTTTAACTTAAAAGAGGGGGTAGGTGTACATATATGTTTCGTCACTCTGGGGGGTTCAAGCTTTGTGTGATGATCTGTGTCGAAGAAGGGAGGGGTGGAAAAAGTGTAGAAAATAGATTGATGTAGTTTTTGAACGGCCCCTAATAATAATATCGAGAATGATAAATTGATCTGGAACACTATTTCTCATAGCATGTGCGACTGTTCCGCAGAAAACAGAGACGTAAATGACATAAGAGTTCCCCTACTTCCATTTTCAAAATGTTCAGGACAAGCTTTTGAAAGAAAAGATCCAAATTACCTACAAAACGAAATATTTGACTGCAAGGATGTATATGGAACAAGACTTTTAAAATCAGAGCCTGCATTACCTCTTTGCAATGAACTTCAGCAACCATCAAGTTCAGAATGCTCGAGCACTTCCACAAGAATAGTATAATTAAAAATAATTTTTACTCATATATTTTATATATTTGTTTTCCGACTTTACAAGAAAATGATCATTTTTAGTACAAATTTATAGACCCTTCGGAGTTCAAGTTTATGAGGACAGGGGAAGAGGAAGAACCTCAACATTCTCCAATCATATGTGAGCCTTGTAACCCAGATGAAGAGGAAGAAGTAGTCGAGGAAGAACCGGATGTGGAGTGCACTTTAGCGATCATAAAACCGGAAGCGGTGATTCATCGAAAAGAAATTGAACGCAGAATTTATGAAGAAGGATTCGAGGTATATCAGACAAGGTGGATACAATTGACGCCAGAGCAAGCTTCAGAGTTCTACTGTGACAGTTATGGGCAAATTAATTTTGCTCATCTCGTTGCATATATGGCTTCCGGACCAATTGTCGCGATGGTCTTAGCTAAGCATCAAGCCGTACAGGATTGGCGAATGACAATGGGACCGACGAAGGTAATTGTCTTATTTGTAAACTCCATATCATTTATACATTAGGTATCATTTCAAGTAATACTAATTTTAGAAAATAAGGCAAGTTAGATTTTTAATATACTATTTATCTACTTTTATATTGTAACATTTTTCACTATCTTTTTTTGTAATTTTTCAAACTTATTTTGAAACAGCAGACTGTGATATTTACTGGTATCAAATGTTACGATCTTGAAATCAAGTGTTACCAAAAGACAATACTTGAAAGTCAAATGGTACCAGATGATACCACTTCATAATAAAATGGTACCAAATATTAAGTTCTTAAAATCAAGTGGTACCAAATGATATTACTTTAAAATTTAGTGGTTCCAAAAGATACAATTTCAGAATCAAGTTATATCAACAGTTACCACTTCAAATCAAATGGTACCAAATGATATTACTATGAAATCAAGTTGTTCCAAAAGATACAACTTCAGAATCAAGTTATATCAACAGTTACCACTTCAAATCGAATGGTCCCAAATGATATTACTTTAAAATCAAGTGATTCCAAAAGATACAACTTCAAAATCGAGTTATATCAAAAGTTACCACTTCAAATCAAATGTTACCAAATGATATTACTTTGAAATCAAGATGTTCCAAAAGGTACAACATCAGAATCAAGCTATATCAACAGTTACCACGTCAAATCAAGTGGTACCGAAAGATACAACTTCAGAATCAGGTTATATCGACAGCTACTACTTCAGATCATGTGGTACCAAATGACATTACTATTAAATCAAGTGATATCTAAATATACAACTTCAGAATCAAGTTACATCGACAATTACCACTTCAAATTAAGTGGTACCAAATGATATGATCTTAAAATCAAGTGGTAGCAAAAGACATTCTGAATGAATTGGTAACAACAAATGCTACTTCAAAATTAGGTGGTACCAAAATAACAACTTTGAAATCAAGTAATATCGACAGATACCACTTCAAAATCAAAAGAAGCCAACAAATACGACCTAAAAACCAACTGGTACCAACAGTTGCACTTAAAAATCAAGTGGTATCAAAAGACACAACCTCAGAGCTCGGATCGACTAAAGGGCTTTAAATAAGTCGCATTAGTCGTATAAAATTACAAAAAAAAGTCGCATGGACTTTCGGAAAAAATCGCAGTTAAAGATAATGTAAAAAACAGTATATAACAATAGACATTCAGTTTCATGGATTCCAAATCTGGGTTTATAATAATTCTTTCTGAACTGTTCAACTTATCAACTTGGATTATTTTCAAATGAGATAAGTTTTTAATTTGCATTCATTTTTAACACTTTAAACTTCCAAATACTCAACAAAGAGGGCTTTAAATTTGCGACTATAAATTGATTATGAAATTGTTCATTTTTTAATAATTCAGTTTTCACAGCCCAAAATGGTCTCGAAACAGGGAAAATAGGGTGATTTTTCACAAAAATAGAGGAATAATAGGAAATGAATTCCTTTAAATAAAATTAATCTAGATACAATATTGAATTAGATATATAACGCTCTAAATTTCTAAGATTTCGAGTCAAAATATATTGCATTTTCAAGAAAATAGTTGAATTTTCAAACAAAAGAAATGAATTTTCAATCCAAAGACGAATTTTTGAGAAAAACGTTCAGTTTTCAAGTTAAAAAGTCTAATCATTTAGAAAACAGTTGACTTCTAAACTCGAAAATTAAGTAGTTGAATTTCAAAAAAATATTTGAAAAATTTCAAATAAAAGAGACGAATTTTTAACAAAGTAATTACAGTTTTAGCCAAATAGTTGAATTTTCGACCTGCAAAGATAAATTTTTAACCAAATGGTCAAATTATCAAACAAAAAAGATTAAACTCCAGCTAACTAGCTGAATTTTCTAGCCAAAGAAATGAATTCTTTAAAAGACGGTTGAATTACCAACCTGAAAAGTTGAATTTTCAAAATAATATGTGAATTTAAAAATAAAATGCATTTTCAACTAAATAGTTGCATTCACAACCAAATAGTGAAAATTTCAATGGAAAGAGACGAATTTTGAATAAAATAGTTGACTATTTAACCTAATAGCTCATTTTTCAAGGTGAAAAGACGAATTTGAAAATAAAATACATTTTCAACTAAATAGTTGAATTTACAACGGTATAGTGGAAATTTTATTAAAAAGAGACAAATTTGCAATAAAATAGTTGACGTTTTAACCTAATAGCTGTATTTTCATTGTAAAAAGACGAATTTTTCAGAAGACAGTTAATTTTTGAACAAAATTATTGAATTTTCAACCTATAAAGATGAATCTTCAACAAAATGGTCAAATTTTAAAGTAAGAGAGATTAAATCTCAACCAAAAACTGTTGCATTTTCAACCAAATACTTAAATTTTCAGGACAAAAAGACGAACTTTTTAGAAGACAGTTGAGTTATCAGCTTCAAAACAGAAGCGGCGGAGTCTTTTTGTAGGTGGGGGCAGGGGCAGACTTATAATATCAAATGACACAATTTTTACATAGTATAGTAATATAAAAATTTTACATGCCAAAGATTCACAAAGATTTCACAAAGGTTTCAATGATTTCACAAAGATTTCAAAATTTTCGTAAATATTTCAGGTATATTTCGAAGATTGCATAAAGATTTGAATGATTTCCCAAAGATTTTACAAAAATATTGAAGGTTTCGCAAAGACTTCCGATAGATTTAAAAGATTTCACAAATATTCAAATGATTTTCCAAAGATTTCACAAAGAATTCGGATAGATTTAAAAGATTTCACAAAGAGTTACATTATTTCACAAAGATTTTTTAAATATTTAACAAAGATGTCCAAAGATTTCAAAAAGATTTCACAAATATTTGAACGATTTTCAAAAGATTAAAAAAATTCCACAAATACTTCAATTATTTCAAAAAGATTTCCGATAGATTTCAAGGAGTGCACAAAGATTTTAATGACTTGTCAAATTTTTCCCAAAGATTTCAATGATTTTCCAAAGATTTAAAATATTTAGAAAAGATTTCGGATAGATTAAAAAGATTTCACAAAGATTTTAATGGCTTCCAGAAGATTTCACAAAGATTTTAATGATTTCCCAAAGATTTCAGAAATATTTCACAAAGATTTCACAAAGATTTCAATGATTTCACAAAGATTTCAAAAATTTCGTAAAGATTTCAGGTAGATTTCGAAGATTGCATAAAGATATTAATGATTTCCCAAAGATTTTACAAAAATATTGAAGGTTTCGCAAAGATTTTCGATAAATTTAAAAGATTTCACAAAGATTCAAATGATTTTGCAAAGATTTCATGAAGAATTCGGAAAGATTTAAAAGATTTCACAAAGACTTCAATTATTTCACAAAGCTTGCCGTTAGATTCCAAAGGTTGCACAAAGACTTCAATAATTTCCCAAATATTTCATGAAGATTTAAAATATTTAGCAGAGATTTCGAATAGATTTATAAGATGTCAATGATTTTTCAAAGAGTTCACAAATTTCTCAAATATTATCAAATGTTTAAACAAAATTTTTTAATATTTACCAAAGATTTCCAAAGATTTCAAAAAGATTTCACAAAGGTTTGAACGATTTTCAAAAGATTTAACAAATTGCACAAATACTACAATTATTTCACAAATATTTTCGATAGATTTCAAAGAGTGCATAAAGATTTTAATGACTTCTCAATTTTTTCCCAAAGATTTCAATGATTTCCCAAAGATTAAAAATATTAAGTAAAGATTTCGGATAGATTTAAAAGATTTCACAGAGATTTTAATGGCTTCCAAAAGATTTCACAAAGATTTCAATAATTTCACAAATATTATCAGATATTTTTAAAATATTTCAAATATTTTTCAAAGATTTTAATGATTTCCTAAAGATTTCAAATATTTGGCAAAGATTTCAGATAGATTTCAGAGATTGCACAAAGTTTTCAATAATTTCACAAATATTACCAAATATTTCACAAATATTACCAAATATTTCAAAAATATTTCAAATATTTCGCTACGATTTCCGAAGATATCAGAAAGATTTCATAAATATTCCAATGATTTCCTAAAGATTTCAAAGATTTCACAAAGATTTCAAATATTTTACAAAGATTTCGTATAGATTTAAACGATTTCACAAAGACTTCAATGATTTCAATAATTTCAAAAATATTACCAAATATTAAAAATATTCCGCAAAGATTTCTAAAGGTATCAACAACATTTCAATGATTTCCTGTAAAGATTTCAAAGATTTCAAATATTTCGCTATGATTTCGGATATATTTAAAATATTTCACAGTGATTTCAATTATTTAAAAAAAATGTAAGGTAGATTTCAAAGACTGCACAAAGATTTCAATGATTTCCCAAGGATTTCACAAAGATTTCACAAATATTTCAATGATTTCCTAAAGATTTCACAAAGATTTCAATTATTTCACAAAAATTTCAGACAGATATAAAAAATTTCAATGATTTCCCAAAGATTTCAATAATTTCACAAATATAACCAAATATTTCGCAAATACATATTTCAATAAGATTACAATGATTTCCCAAAGATTTCAAAGATTTTACAAGGATTTCAAATATTTCGCAAAGATTTCAGATAGATTAAAAACATTTCACAAAGACTTCAATTATTTCACAAAGATTTCAAGTATATTTTTGAAAAAATTCAAACGATCCGATGAATTCAATCATTCGATTTCAGTGGGGGGCAAATCAATACTTAGCCCCTCCCTAGTCGACTTTTTGCGAGGGGCATTGATCCCTGTGCCCTAGGTCTTTCAATCAAAGGAGACCAATTTTCAACAGAACAAATGAATTTTTAACCTAATACTTGCATTTGCATGCCAAAAAGACGAATTTTGGTAGAAAACCGTCACATTTTCAACATAAAGTTAATTTTCAACCAACAAAGATAAACTTTTAACCAAAAATATTACTTTTCTACCATAAAAGAGACATTTTCAATCCAAAAGGATGAATTTCCTATAAAAAAAGGCGAGTTTTCAACAAAACAGTTAAATGTTCGACCAAAACAGTTAAATGTTCGACCAAAAAAGATCAATTTTTAACAAAATTGTTTAATTTTCAACAAAATAATTACACTTTCAACCAAATAGTCGAATTTTCAAATAAAAATTAATTCAGTTTTAATTTGAGCGAAAAAATGAGAACTAAGTATAGCGAACTTCTGAGAAAAACGGAAAAAGTCGATTAGTCGCATTTTTCTTTAAAAAATCGCAAAAGCCATATTTTGTCAAAAAAGTCGATTTGAGTCGAAAAATTCGAATGATCCGAGTTCTGCACCTTAAAAATCAAGTGGTACCAATCATTAAAACTTCAAATGAAGTGATAACGAATAATACCATCTTAAAATTAAGTAGCAGCAGAATTAGTGATGGGACATCGAAACAAAAATATCGATATCTCAGATATCGATAGTATCGAAAAGACAATATCGATACTCAAAAAAATATCGATATTAAAAAGAAATATCGATAGTGACCGATATATCGTAATAAAATATCGCGCATGCGCACAAGATTCAGGGGGTCTCGAAACGTCGACATTTGATTGAATCCGCGAAAGTCATTTTTCACATAAAACCAATGCCTTCTCATTGAGATGAGAATGTAAAAAATTAAATTTTTGGACAAAAGACACGGCTTATGAAAAAAAAAGAAAACAAAAGTTACACAAAAAAGAGCTGAACAATTTTTATCAATAATTTTTTTATTGGTCGCGTAGTTTTTGTTTCAATCGTAAAAAATTATATTGAAAATAAAAATTATTTGTTTTTGAAAAACATCACAGAGTGCGAAAAAAAATTAGTAGGAAAAAGTTATTCACTCAAAAAGAATCTACAAATTTGTAATTAATCCTTTTTAGATAGAAGGAGTAGCTTTTCTTTTAATCGAACAAAATAAGATTAAAAATAAAAAAATTAAATTACTGGAAAAACGACACAAGAGACGAAAAAAAGTGAAAAAACAAAAGTTGTTCAACCAAAAAAGATCCGCTAATTTCTTATAAAATTTTATTATAAAAATACATTAAAAATAAAAAAATCAACTATTTGGATAAACGACACAAGCCACAATAAAATTTAGTGTAACCAAATTTTCCGCCTAAAGTTTATCTGCAAATTTTTTCAGAACCACTTTATGCTAGGGAGAGTAGTTTTGGTTTGAATCGTAAAAATAACATTGAAAATGAAAAAATTTAATTTATGGAAAAACGACACAAGTTGCAATAAAATTTTCAAGGACAAAATTGTTTTTTATAGGATGCGCACTTTCTTTAATTAAAAAGACATGACAATGAATTTTCAGGGTAGCTGAGAATGAAATTTAATGCAAAATAAGGAAAAAATATTAAAGTAATCATGATAAATAAAATTTTTACTTTATTTTGCAATATCTGAATAATCAATCCCAGGCCAAGGTACAGAAATAAATGCCATATATATTTGATGCAATAGTGTTGAACATAATGTAGAAAAGGTTACATTTTTGTCAAAATCGAGTGCGAAGCACGAGATATGCGATGAGAATGTGTTCGTTAAAGCCAAAGGAGCTTTAACAAAGGAGAATCACAATCACCACGTTACAGTTGTCGATACTTTGAGGTTTAATTTCAAAAGGTCTGTGCACAAATGTGGGGGAAGTACAAGGACCGAACGCGTATAGTGAGGTAAACATATTACCGAGCGCGAAGCGCGCGAACCAACAGACGCACACCCTATGTGCGCTCAAACTTGCGAGCGAAACGAGCCGCGTGCCCAGCGCGTGATGAAAATGTGCCCGCGCAGCTGGCAGATTTTTTGAATATTTTTTGCTATAAACAAGAAATACGATTTGACCCAAAGTCTATCTTTTCGAAACTGAGTCTGTGCCCTTGCGAATGAATATTTTTGTTTTGCAAGTGTTAAATTGTATGAATACTAAATTTGTTGCTGTACCTAAATGGTCCAGAAAGGATCCGGTTCCGCTTTCTCAATCTGAACCAGTGAAATTGCCACTGGTTGAATCAATATTTTGAGTTATCACTGGTGAACCAGTGATTTTCCGAGTTTGGATGAACCAGTAAGTGGCTCAACTAAAACAGTTACTGAAATATACCAGCAATGCCAAATAATAGTTTCCAACAGTGATCATACCAGTGATATAGCGCTCCAGACTGCTAAGACGTGAATCTCTGCAGTGGTCTCGTGCGCGCGTGTCGCCGGTCGTGTCTTTGCATTTCGCGTGAGTGAAAAAGAATGTTAATGTGTACTAAGGTTTTTGTTAGAAATATTTGGAGCCTGGCTGCAATTATCATGCGATATAATGTCTTTCGCTTGAAAGAGAGGAGACCCTTGGCCACTTGGGTTTGACTTTGAGCGACGCGATGTGATGACGAAATAACGAGACGAGCCTTCCCATAGTTAGGCGAAATTTATTCTATCCTATTGTATTACAGCCTGGCCTTCATTCATTATTGTAAGAGTGAAGTGCTGTTTTTGAAACATAAATTCCCAAAGGATAGCACAAAAGTGATAAATGATATGTGTCATACCTAACCAGCTGACGGACGACAACGCGTACCACTGACTATTGGATCTGAGTAGCCACTTAACATCACTGATTAAACTAGTGACGGAATTCTACTAAGTGAGCCAATGAAATCTCACAGATTTCCAGTGACACACTTCTGCCTGTTTCAACTAGTCAGATTTCACTGTTTAATTTTAAGAGAGCGACCTGGTCCCTTAAAAACTTAAAGGATATTTGGGTTTAACTTAATAGGTTACAATCTCTTAAGATTTGCATTTTAAAAGTTGACTAAACCAGTATTTTGAAAGAAAATTTAAATTAACGCATGCAACTGATTATTTCAACTAGTTTCCATGCCTATCATGAAGTTTAATCTGTTCGTTAAATCATGTACGGTAAAGAACGTCAAGAACCGTCTTTGCTTGCATCGTGATAAAAGTGCCGCCATAAAGTCGGTATGTAGCATTGGCGCTAAAACCATGAAATACGTCGGCCTTAAACAGGAGCCACAAGGAGGATGAGTGTAGAATCGAAAAAGAAAGGGTCTTTAAATTAGGCCCTCATGGGCCTTTGGTTCGTTAAACCATAGCGTTATATTTGGCTCTTGACGTTTACGAAAATGAATTGCTCCCCTTTTAACCCCTTTTGCGTAAATTCTCATTTTAATATATACACGTACGTCTTTTTTTATAGCATACTTATGCATGTCCTAATGGACACCAGGAAAGACAAATATGTCGTACTTATTAGGATTTATTTTAGCACTATTTCAAATAAGCTCCCATGTCGAAATTTTACTTCTATTTAAGCCCTGCTTAACTCCAAATAGAACCTACTATAGCCCTATCTAACCCACCATGAACTCTTTTGAATCTTATTGGACCTACTTTAGCCCTCTTTAGAACCTCCCTAAATTCTCATACTCATATTTTCAAGTCCTCTATGAGACAAACAAATTCTCAGTGAATGTTATGTATTTAAATAAGACGCTCTTTAAGTCCTGCATAACGCCCGCGGCCCTCTTTTCATTCTCTTAGAACCTATGTAATTCAATCTGTATTTATGTGATTTAATTATAATTATTTCATTTGCTAATACATAGTAAAAATACTTATGGATAATAAGGCAGAGTAATGCTAATATTATTGAAGTTCATAATATAATTCTCGGAAAATATTATTGAATATTAGTTTCTCTTCTTTTCATTGATCAAAATTTGATATTTTAATTTTTATGATTAGACAAAAAAATTAAAATTTGTTAGAGAAGAGCAATTTTTTTTTTGTTAGATTAAAAAAATAAAAAAGTTATCATGCAAAATTAATAATAAGACTAGCCATTAAATATTCCACCATTTAGTTTTCCTTCAAATTTAAGGAAAATTATGACTGATGACTGAAGTATGCTTACCATGCAGTGAGAAAAAATAAAATGACTAATCATTTATTAAATTAATCATTTCATTAACAAATAGAATCTTGCCATACCTTATATCTATCTTTTGATAATCGAATACGAATAGAAAATGGCTTTTATATTTTCATGTAATAATATATACGTTTTGCATTTGAATCCTATTTACAAATTTATTATTATTATAAAGTATAGATTTTGTAGAATGATCTTGAATTCTCGTCTTATTTATTTAAATGACCCGTTCGTTCCGCATCAATGCTCCGACCCACGATACTGATCTATCTTTCTAGCGATCACCCCAAGTGAAGAGCCTCACAAAATTATTATGTGTGGTACCCCACTTGGGCCCATAAGTATCCAAGGTCTTTATTTCAGGCGCCACTCACTCTTTTTTCAGTCTGTTTACAAACTATTTGTCGCCACACTTTTCTGTCCTGGCATACTACTCTAGCTGCCTTCACGTCCATGCATTTTTTCGGTACAAATATAAAATTATGTATGGTCATTTTAGCTCTTTTTGACATGTTTTTATTTCCTAGAATGGACCCTGCTCTACCGATAACCTCCTTACTCTCATTAATGCGCCTACCTAACTCCTCATCTATTTTTCCGTCGCTAGGGAATAGGATACCCAGATATACGTACTTGTCAGCTTGTTCTAATCTCTTATCATTTAGGACAATGTTGCATATTGTTTTCCCACTTTTTCCTTCAAACACCATGATTTTTGTTTTATTTACATTAATTTTGAGGCCCACGTTCTTCATGCTTGTATCAAGTTTATTCAACATTCTTTGCAAGTCCTCGATTGATTCTGGCATAATAATCCTGTCATCTGCGAAAGCTATCCCACGTACCTTCACTGTTCCTAGATCTATACCCCTTCTTCGTTGAAGAGGGCAATTCTTAGGCACTCATATATAAATATAATATATAGCCATGAAGACTACTACTCCCCAGCTTTTTTCTGTGACCTGTCTTAAGCTAAATATTTGATCTGTACATGATCTTCTTGGCATAAATCCACATTGGACTTCCCCTATATTTTTTTCTGTAATTTCTGTTACCCTACGAATAAGTATTTTTGAGTATATTTTACCTACGGTACTTAGTTTACTATCGTCTACTATCTCGTCTGTATCATATAGCATTTCACCTTTGCTCTTTCTCATGCTGACAAACTCAGTACTTTTACTTTTCTTCATCTCTTTAAATATTAGTTTCATGGCTCCTTGCAAGTCATTTTGTAGTTTCTTCTCTTCTTCTGTTCTAATATTATCTTTACTGTCCTTGACTAGTCGTTTAACTTTCCTCTTTTTATGTCTGTAATCATTTTCAAGTCTATTTCTCTCCTTATCGCTGAGACCTGTGATGTTCAAAGTTCTCTTGTAAGCTTCTTTCTTTTCTTGTTGGGCTGCATCAATTTCATCATTCCACCATGCTTCACCAGACTCTCTTCCTACAACCGCCGTACCACACACTTAAGTGGCAGTTTTAACAATGATATCCCGTAACATAGTCCAAGCGCTATCTATATTATTATTACTTCAAAGCGCCTTCCAAGTTTCCTTATCTATGCGTTCGTTTATCTTATTCTGAAAATCTATTCGCACATCTGGTTTCTGTAAATTTTCAATCTTGGTTCGCTTTTGTTTCGTTTTTTTTTGTTCATCCGCAATAACGAAGTCAATTATACTGCGGTTATTTCCTTTACTCCAGGTGTACGTAAGGATCATTTTATGTCGAAACCAAGTATTTGTAATAAATAGGCCCTTTTCTAAGCATAAGCTAACTAACTTTTCCCGGTTATAATTTTTTCATATTGGATCCCCAAACTTACCTAGCACACTTTCTGTATATGTATCCTGACGTTGGACTCCGACCCATCCGTTCATATCTCCTAGCAGAATTACTCTTTTACCTAGGTCGCAAGTACTTATTGTATCATTCAAAGTTTCTCAGAAGGCGTCTTCGACATTCCTCGGATCGCTATCAACTGGGGCGTAGCACGCTATGATAAATAGTTTTCTGATTTTTACCTTCATTCTAGCCCACAACAATCTGGGAGATACAAAATCATGATCTTTGACATGCTGTCTTGCTTTTTCATTAATAATTGAACCGACCCCTTGACTACCATGTGATTCACTACCTACTCCTGACCATATTTCAAGACCACCTTACAACACCACATTTTCTATGTTTCTACTTTCGGAAACCTTAAGATCATTCACTCCTCTAGCATTCCAAACACCCAGTCTCCATTCATCGCCTGAAACTCGACCTTTACGTTTACCGTGCGTATGCATTTCATCAATTAAAGTTTCAGTCTATTCCGAGGCTATATTATTGTTTGTATTATTCATTGTTTAGATTGTACACCAGGGCTCTGTAGAAGGCAGCCATTGGCTGCAAAGACTGCCAGTGGCGGCCACGTGGCTAGGTCAAACAGGCCCTCATAAATCTTGTCGTTCGACTCGCCCCTCATCCATCACAGTAAATTACACTTTGAAATTAAAAAATGAAATGTATTGTAAATTCAAGTAGAAAAAAATTAGACCTTTTGGTGTGAACAATGAGCCGTGACCGCAACGTCCGTAACGCTTTCCAGGACTCCTGGAAAACGAAGAAAAAAATGACAGAAAAACTTCGTGGCAGCCATGCACTTGTCGTGGTAGCCAACACCAGCTGAAAGTGGTGAGCCCATGTCCAAGTTAAGTATTGATTCGTCATGTGGTGGAGTCTTTTTGTAACGTCAGTCCCACCAAAACTTCTGTTACCATGGTATGTTCTCATCTGCCAATTCCCGGCCTACGTATAGGCACGGTACCAAAAACTTATATATATATATATATATTTATATATACATACATTTTTTTTTTTTTAGAATATTAGAATTAAAAGAATTGAATTGAAAAATTATAGGTTTTTTTAGAGAAAAATCCATGTATTTAAAATGCTTTTAATAATCTTGCAATAGCGCGACAAGGGAATCGTCATCAGTTTATTTTTCGAATTTTCAACCATTCTAAAGTTCCTCTGGATATCGCGCCCCCCCCCCTCTTCCTCCCGCTCCATCACTACATGAGCCACGGCAGACTTAATTCTTTTCAAACCGTTAAAATCAATTCAAAATTCCTCGAATACCTCAAATTAATTCAAAATCACCAGAACTGTATATAAGTTGAATTATTTTCGTTCAAATTTGGAATTTTCCACCATATGTAGGAGTAAAGTGTTTTATTGCAATATGATTTAACAGCTATAAATTAATTATATACATGAGATACCATAGTTCAACAAATAATTCAATTTTATCCATTAATAATTCAAATCTTAGTAACAGTTATGCCTGCAAAATGTGACTATTCAAATCCAAAACTGTTTATTATTTGAAGACTTTCTAGAGATAATAAAACACAAAAATCTATTACCTATTTCTTTGCAAATATCTTATTTTATAATCAAGGAAATGGACTTTATTGTATAGTAATAAATTTAAAGTAATATGTACATCAAAAACAATAATTCACATTAAAAAAATGAAATGAGATAGGGAGAGTCGGCTAAGGTGGCGCATAGTGGGAGCGAAACATCAACATTTGTTGTAAAAGAGCCTAGAGCCGACAATTCTTAATTGACTTCGTCAGGCACCTGTCATGGCGATCGGATACAGACGTATAAATTTGCCGCTCCTCAAATATAAGTTTTAAAGTGTTTAACTACTTAAAAATGTGTATTTCGTGAAAGTGTTGGTGACTTATTTTATAAAACATTGTGACTTTGTTTCAACTTACTTAATTGTTTCTTGTTTTCGCACTTTTTTTTATACGTAACTGTAACGGTTTGTCTTTTCTGCAGAACTATGGGTGCGTGTTCGGAGTGTAAAATAGTTATATCCAGAGGGGGATCAGAAGTTCTCGATTGTGTTATGTATGGACTATGTCTGCAAGTTATGTTCTCCATTGTCCACTAGTGCCACCTCTGCGGCAGTCTTTGGCAATGCAAGTGCGAACCCTGGGGTCAGTACTCTTCAGGTTGTTGATGGTACAGGTATTGTACGGAAAATGCTGATACTCTACCCTCTGACCTGGCCGAACTCTTGCGCAATGTGGTCTCTGACGGCCATAGTCAAGCGCTTGCGCAGTCACGTGAGATTTTGGCAAGATTCTGCGAATTTGAAACACGTCAACTACAATTCAATGACCAACCCAATTCCACTCTTTCGGAAATTAAGAATGAACTTTTAAATAACTCTAGGCGTATCGACTCGTTGGAATCCGGCTCTAAAGTGCAAAATGATGAAATTGAACTCATAAAGAAGGAAGCTAAAGATTTGAAAGCCAAATTGGTGACTCTTGAGCACGCGCTTAATGTCAACGAGCAAACTGCTCTGCATACGACGCTGGAAATGCATGGTCTCCCCATGAAGCCTAACGAAGACCTCATGGCCTCCAGGAATCTGTCGCTAGGGCTCTAGATGTAAATATTCGTAAGGATGACGTTGTCAAGCTGTATCGTATTATAAAAGCACCTCTATTGAGTAATACCTACACCCCATCATCAATCACTGTAGCCAAATTTTGCAGACAAGATCTACGGGATGAATTTATTGCAAGACGTAAAGTTAAGAGACTTCTCTACTTTGAATTTGGGATGGACTGGCAACGAAAAGCAATTTATTTACCTTCGTGAGGCATTAACACCACTGAATAGAAAGATTTATGCTATTGCTCTCGGTCTTCGTAAAGAGAAAAAAATCAAATACTTGTGAATTGATGGCGGAAAAATTTTCTGCCGTAAGGAGGATAGTTCGCCTAGAATACATCTGTCGAAAATCCAATTTGTTGAATGTCTACAATAGCAACTACTCTCTAAGTCCATTATGTGTTTGATCATTTTTTCTAGTCGATCATTAGCAATACTGTATCGTTTATGTTACTTCTACATAGGTAAATATTTGTCGTATTTTATACATTGCTGCATGCTGGCTATTCTATATACTGTGCCTTCTGAAATCAAATATCAACAATTTTGTATTTTTTACTGCGCTAATTCAGCCTTGCACAGCTTCTACAAATTGATCTTTCTAATACATTTTTTATACATCACGAGCTTTACGATACCTCTTGCTTTTATAAATTTCAATTCATTATGTGCCTTATTCCTTGTTTTCAAATGTAATCAAGTGAACTAGATTTCGTTGGTTATTACTCACTGTTACTTTACCTTCACGGAAAGGTATTTTCAAGTGTTCTACGAATTTCAGACACTTCTATATTTAACTATACTTGAACTTTACCTATCATTCTCATAATGGAAACTTTAAACATTTTCCACGTTAGCACTCGGTCTTTGCCTGCCCATTACCTTGAATTTAAACATCACTTCGTGTCCTGTTCCTATCACATCATACCCGTGTCTCAGACCTGGCTCACGCCAAACATTCCTTCTAGCCTCGTAGCACTTGATCATTACAAACTTTTCCGCAGAGATAGATATGAGAGAAGAGGGGGTGGGGTCTATCTCTATATTCATTACAGCTTAAGGGGTATCCAGGTGAGAGAGGGTCCTCGTGCCAATTACTTTACTGCTGAGTACGTTTTTATCAAGGTATCGTCACCACAGGACAGTGTGTTGGTGGGTGTAATTTACAAACATCCTAACTCCTCCTATGACAGGAAACTTGAGACTGACATTTTCGACCTTATACCCAATTATAATAACATTGTACTCACCGGTGACCTAAAAATAAATCGTAATGCTACCAACAATTTAACTCACTATTTAAAATCAGTAGTGTTCTCTGCCGGATTACCTATAGTTCCCCATGATACCACCCACCTCACTGATCATTCTACTACATGGATTGTCCTGATGATTTTTGACGATTCAGACAAGGTGATTTCTTCTACTCAAGACTCAATCTCATTGCTCTCAAACCATGATCTTATCAGCCAGCAATACCAGTTCTCCTTTAATGCCTTGTTTAGTGTAACTCCTCTGTCCATACGCAATCTTGAGAATATAAATTAAACTGAATTTCTTGAGCACCTCTCTACTCATGACTGGAATGGCATTTATACTGAAAAGTATATCAATAGAAAGGTGATTTGTCTAACTACATTTTTATCTTCGGCCTTTGACTCAAAGATTTGATAAAAGAAAGAGAGAAAAAACGTAGATTGGCTAAAAGAACAAAAAATATTATTATTCAAGCCGAATTCCGTAAATTGAAAAACTTAGTACAAACAAAAATTCGGGATTCATCAATCAATATAATTACAATTCTATCAAAAACAGGAATGAAAATAGAAACATCTGGCTTCTTTTAAGACGGCTTGGACTTATTCCTTCTGAACACTTGGCTCCTGATAACAATTTTTCCCCTGCAGACCTGTTAACAGCTTTCACTACAAAGTCTACACTCCTTGCAAACAGTACTCCTTCCCCGTCCTCACTTCCCTCTACTTTTGATGATACAAAATTATTCTTTTCTGACATATCGCAAGAAACCCTAATTAAAAAACTCTTGGAGGTAAAATCAAATGCTCATGAATCTGATGGTATTTCAATTAAAGTATTCGCCTTGCTTTACTAGTCACTGAGCCTATTCTCTTGCACATCTACAATGCATCTCAGCAGGAGGAAATATTTCCTGATGCCCGGAAAGAGGCGATTATTCGCCCTGTTCCTAAAATATCTAACCCTATGTCTCCCACAGACTTCTGTCCTATATCCATACTATGTGCTTTGTCTAAACAATGAAACCAACAATTTAATGGACCCAATGTAATCTGGGTTCCGTGCCAGGCATAGTACACTTACAGCTTCACTTGAAGTAACTTCTGACCTTATACTTGTTTGTTTGTTGTTTGTTAGTAATGTAAGCGGGGGAGCGCATGAGGTCCCACCCCTGACGCTCAAGCTTTAAAGCCTATTGTGCCACACTCGTGTTTATCTCAAGGTAGTACTCCGAATCCGGCCATCTTCGCCGTGTGTTTTTGGATGTCGGTGGGTTTCGTTATTACCATGTTCTGATATTGTACCTCTCAGACGCCAGGCGTAGCTATCGCACAGTAAATGACGTCCTACTGTTTTGTGGCCAAGTGGCCCGCACCCATTCTGCCATTCAGCAGCCTCCCTAGCCAGCTAGGGTGGACGGAGCAATCCCTCTGAGGTCATGAGTTAGCTGCACAGATTCGAAGCACTGCCTTGGTGTGTTATGTAAGGGTATGTGTGTGCGTGTTCATTACTTGAAATTAACCAGCAACCGCCGAGCAAGAGTCCCCCGTGGGTTCCTCAAGGACAGAAGTCCCCCATAGGAGCCTCAAGTGCAAGAGTCCCCCGTAGGAATCTCAAGTGCAAGAGTCAACCGTAGGAGCCTCAAGCGCAAAGAGATCGCTGCTTCATATTCAAGTCTTCTCAAAATCGACTTCGACCCCCAAGGCTAGTCCCCTCGACAGGGGGCCTACGCCTTGGTACGTGACCAGCCTCTTCTGAGGGGACCTACAGCTTAAGGTGGGTTCCTAACCACCAGAGCCCCAGTTGAAGTACATAGAATAATTTCCATTGATACCGGCTCAGGGATCGAACCTCAGTCATCCTGCAAGAAAGCCTGACGTGCTATCGACTGAGCCACCGAGGCTCCTGACGTTAAACTTGCAATGGAAAGAAGGGAAATAACGGTTGTTGTCCTTTTTGACTTTTCTAAGGCGTTAGACACAGTTAACCATAATCTTCTATTAACTAGACTCAAATCGCTTCACCTCTCGTATATGGCTGTTAAATGGTTTAATACTTATCTTAGTAATCATTCTGAAAAAGTACAAATTAGCAAAGGCGAGAGGTCTGATTGTGGGGAGGTTAAGAGTGGTGTCCCTCAGAGATCCACGCTTGCACCGAATTCATTTAATATTCATACCTCTGAACTTGGTAGTGAACTTCGTCATTGTAACTATCACAAATATGCTGATGAGTGTAAGCTTTACCTTTCCGGGCCTATTGCCAATCTTAAGAGCTTACTTCAAAAGGTACAGGCAAATATTGATCTAGTGTTCCAGTGGGCTTTGACAAGTGGCCTCACTCTTAACCCTGCTAAAACTATGGTTATAATTATAGAACCCTCTTCCTCTCCATCACTTGAAATAATTGCGACCCTACCTCCTCTCTTGATCGATGGACGTGTCATTCCCTTTATGGAATCTGTGAAAGATTTAGGTTATATTCTTAATCGCTGTCTTACTTGGAATGAACAAGTTGCGGATATTGTATTGCTTGTAGGAGCCATCCATGTACTCCGTACTCTTTAAGGACTTCCCAAAGTTTACTTCTATTTACCTTGTCTTTTCTTCTGTAATTTCCATTACCCTACGAATAAGTATTTTTGAATATATTAATTTAAATTAAATTTGTCTCACCTTTTATATAAGACATTTCCAAGTAATTAACTTTCTGATATCGCTGATGAGAATCAAAACTGAAAATTGAATACGGAATAGAGTGAAAAGTGAAAAGGCAAGCATTTAAATTATCTAATTGGCAAAGGAACAATTCTTTAATTTCTCCTTACGTGAGCATCTGGTTTGCTGCAGTCCTCCTCAAATATCTGCAGACCTTGCCACTGTGTGCGAAAAGTAATTAAAAGTTAATTACCACGTCGAGAAACGACGTCAAGAAAGTTTGAATGGCGCTACAAGAAATTCACCTCCTTTCGAGAGATACTTAAGCTACCCTCTGCACTCCTTTCGAAGTCCGTTTTCAAGCCAGAAAGAAAAACCCTCTCCAGCCACTAGATGCAAAATTACCGCAATTAACAAATTTCCGGGCAACTACATTGACTTAAGGATTACTTTTATTCTTTTCGAATTAAACATGCTTTTTCCTCGCAAAGATCATTTTATACATAATTTCTTTTTTGCATTTTTAATTCGAAGAGAACAAATAAAATTTTCTTTAACGGGAGTATAAATTACTCTGATTAAATCTCTGATTGTGACGTTAGAACGGTATAAAAAATCCCTGGCAGTTCCTATGCAGATTTTTATAATTGCAAATTACCGCTCTTGAGTAATTAGAACATTATCTCGGATTTACGAGCCTTCTTTTGAAAAATTAATCTTCCATATGAAATTTAATTATCCGTGGTAAGGAATTAATCTACCATGTGAAAGTAAACTGTCCGTGAGGAAATGAGGACTTAAAAATACCTCGGAAACTCTAATTTATGAAAATGATAAACCAGGGTAGCCGCAGGTCAGGAAAACATGTGTTTTGAAATAATTAATTTTAAATTTATAATTTTATTTCAAACTGTTCTATTCCGATTAGAAAAGATTCTGCATTAAAAATTTTACAGGATTAAGATTCTGGTCTTTGAATATTATTGGTATGGGAAAATGAAATATTGGTCAAGGAAACATTAGGGAATTTTGAAAATGAAATTTCGCGGCCAACCTTATATTTCAGTTAACATTTTTATTATTATCCTTTTTGGTTGAAAATTCAACTGTTTTGTTGAAAATTCAGCTATTTGGTAAAAAATTAACTTTTTGTTGAAAATTCATATTTTGGTGTTGAAAACTCAACATAAATCTTTCTTGGTTTAAAATTCATTTTTTTTAGCAGAAAGTTAATCTTTTTTTTTTATAAAAATGCAACTATTGTATTGAAAATTAATTTGAAAATTTACTTATTCCATTTGAAGTTTCATCATTTTAATTGAAAATTCATCTCTTTGCTTGAAAATTTAATTATTTTGTTGAAAATTGATCTATTTTAATTAAAAATTCAACTACTTGGGTAAAAGTAAACACTTTTTTTCTTCCTTGACTGAAAAATCTTAATTTTTGGAAAATTCGTCTGTTTGGTTGGAAAGTTAATCATTTTAGTTGGAAATTCATATCTGTGGTTGCAAATTTGACTATTTTGAGGAAAGTCCGTTTTTCTTTGTTGAAAATTAATTTTTTTACTGAAAATTTAAGTTTTCCATTTTTGTTTGAAAATGTATCCTTTTTAGTTGAAAATTCAATTATTTGTTTGAAAATTCATGTATTTGATTGAAAATCCTTTTTTTTAATTCTTTTTTTTTTGCTATAAAACTAATCTTCTTGGTTTCAAATTTCCTCTTTTTTAGTTGAAAATACAACTGCTTGGTTAAAAATTAACTTTTATGATGAAAATTCCTATTTTCGGGTTGAAAACTCAACTGTTTTACAGAAAATTCGTCTTTTGGTTTGAAATTTCAGCCATTTGGGTTAAATGTGTTTTCTTTCTTGACCAAAAAATCTGTATTTGTTGCAAATTTATCTCTAAGTTTGAAAATTTGACTATTTGTTGAATTTTTTTTTTAATTTGTATTTTTACAGAAAATTTAACTTTTCCATTTTTTGTTGAAAATTTATGTTCTTTAGTTGAAAGATTCACTATTTATGTGAAAATTTGTCTCTTTTGGTAGAAAATTGATCATCTTGGTTGAAAATTCGTCTTTTTTATTTTAAATTTCATCTCTTTCAGTAGAAATATAATCTTTTTTGGTTGAAATATCCACTATTACATTTTTTGTTGAGAGTTAGTCCTCTTGGATTAAAAATTTATTTTATTTTATTGAAAATTCTACTGCCTTCTAAAAAATTCAATTATTTGGTTGAAAATTTAACTATTGTTATTGGGTTAAAAATGCAGCCGTTTTTCTTTAAAGTTTAGTCTTTTTTGTTTAAAAAATCGACTATTTGGTTAAAAATTCATCTTCATATGTTAAAAATTCTATTGTCATCTGAAAAATTTAATTATTCGGTTGAAAATGCAACTGTTTTTTGGTTGAAGTTTGAAAGTTTGTCCACTTGGTTGAAAATTCAAGAATTTGGTTAAAAATTCAACTATTTTGTTGAAAATGTAATTATTTTGTTGCAAAGTTAACTATTTTGTTGAAGAGACATCATTTGTGTCGAAAATTCAACTGTTTTGTTGAAAATTTCTCCTTTTGGATTGAAAATTCATCTTTTAGGTAGAAAACTAATAATTTTGTGTTAAAATGAATAAATTTTTATCTAAAACTGTTTTATTCCGTTTATAAAAGATTTTATGTTAGAAATTTCAGGAAATTTTGAAAATGAAGTTTTTCGGCCACCCTATAAATGGTCTAAAATTCATAATTTTGTTTGCTCTGAAGGACAAAATTTATTTGACGAAATTAATCCTCTCTCAGGCTTTGATGATCATGAGAGCGATTCTGAAGATAAACACATGAGCCTCTTCAAGACGTTGACATACTCTAAACTTCATCACTGGTGGTCACAGACCAATATTCTGCATTTCTCTTTGAAGCTCGTAAAATTAGTCTTGCTCAAGTGATTAATACAGAGAGTCTAAATTAAGTTATTAACTTCAACTCATCCGCTTCCTGAAATTAAGTCAATCATTAAAGCTAGACTGCAGAGCATTGAAGCAAATCGTTCGATAAAAACCCCAGCCGCCTCAATTTGAGAAACTTTTCCAAAGTTTAGGCGGATATCGAAGATTTCCAGAGACATGGAAAAAAGAGACTCGCCTTTCAGAAGTCTCAACGACGGATACATAGAAAATCGTTATATAAGCTCTAGCTCAAGAAATGAAGCACGAAACCACTCGATTTTTAAACTTGGTCATTTTTCTCCTCTTTTTTTCCTTCCGAGACTGTAATACTTTTCCTCTGAAAGAAAATAAAGGGGATATTTTTCTTTTTAGATTCTCGTCAGCTGCAGGGACATGCGAAAGAAGAAAAGAAAATTGTTTTATTAATAATTTTTTAATTCAATATATTATATTTCGTACAGTAAGAAACTTTAATAAGATATCTTTTCTATTCTCATCTTGTAAAATAATTTATAATTTATTGAAAAAATAAGAAAATCGAACTATTTTTTGTTAAAATTTAATTCTTTCTGGTTGGCAAGACTAATATTAGATTTTTAGTTTAGCATTCGTCTAGTTTGGTTAAAAATTCTACTATTTGGTTAAAAATTCAACTTTTTTGGTTGAAAATTCAACTAATTGATCGAAAGTTTAACTACTTTGTTGAAAATTCTTTTTTTAACTGAAAATTTAACTATTCTATTTTTGGTTGAAAATTGATCTTTTTCAGTTAAATATTCAACTATTTGGTTTAAAATGTATATTTTTTAGTTGAAAATTCAACTATTTGATTGAAAAATTATCTTTTTTTTCTTCATATTTTCGAGTTGGAAATTCAATTGTCTTTTAAAAATACGTCTTTTTAGTTCGAGAATTTGACTATTTTGTTGTGAATTCATCTCTTTGGGTAGGAAATTAATCTATTTTTGTATCTATGTACCTTTATTTTATTCAAAAGAATTTATTCCTCTATTATTCCCCTATTTTCGTGAAAAATCATCGTATTTTCCCTATTTTTTTTAAAGAATTTTGGATTTTAAAATCTGAAGAAATAATGGATGAGGCCAAAGTTGAGAAAGTTTAGATTTTAGAGCGATCTGCTTCTTACTTCTTGCACGCATGCAAAATAACGAAGCCTCAGATCCATCTTTGTCTCAGAAATCTGAATTACAAGTCTCAACTGAACAAACAGCAAGAAACTCGAGATTAATGTTGTGCGCCGTTCGCTGAAAACTAGAGCAATAAGTTAGCAATCGCAGCCAGCGATAGACTGTCACAACCAACAATCAATTTTGTATCCCAGTTCCAACTTTTGTATTTCTAACTCAGACGATTATTTACCTTAAAGCGCATGATAATTGAATTCACAATTTCAAACTCGAGCCTGCACTAAGCACTGAGTTTGTTTCGTAATTTAAACTAATTTTCGAATCTGTTCAGCTTAATTGAAATCGATTTGTTATACTACTACCGTTATTTCAAAGAAAAATTAATTCGTTACACTTACAGTTAGTCAGCACAGCATCGCATCGAGTTTACAGAAACCTAGAAGATTTTCAACGTTTCTAATATCTATTTCAAAAATAATTTAAATTTTTTTGGCACAATAATATTAATATATCTAAAAAAAAGTGGTGTAACGAAATATCTCGAAAATCTCGCAATCATTGTTGAAAACCTGATTGGCCTGTCATCACTTGAAGTTGTTTTACATCTCAAATTTAAAATTTTGAAAATTAAATTTAAAAATAATCCTTTTCGATAATATTAGTTTTTTTTAAAGAATTTTAATGTAAAATCACCAAATGTCAAAGAAGACTTCACATGTCTAAAAGTGTTAGATTTTGTTCATCATCAAAATTCTCCATTTTCAAAAATTTTAGGTGATTTTAATTTTTTGACACTGCAAATGCGTATTTTTAATTACATATTATCAGATTTCAAAAGATGAACAATGTTGCGTTGGCGTTTTACATCGAAAATTGGCATTTTTAAACAAAGATTATTATAATTCGAACATTATTTATAATATGTAAACAATTTTGGATTATGTTAGTATTTTTCGTCAGAAGTTGGTATTTTTAATAAAAAAAAAAAAGATTTCAAAGAAGATTCACAAATGTTGATAATTTTATATGTTAGCTGTTAAAAATTAGTATTTTAAAACAAAAAACATTATTATTTGATGTTATAGTTTTTTGACCAGTGAATAATTTAAATAATATGATATTAATGTTTTTTGTCTACGTGGTCGATAATCAATATTTTGTGAAAATTGATTTAATTTTTAAAGTTGTGAAAAAAATCTCTCTAGCTCCGCTGGGATTTGAACACCAGATCTTTCAGATTTCCGGTCTGATGCTTTAACCAATTAAGCTACGAAGAGGCGAGAAAATTTTTCTCACAACTTCTACAAGTTGAATGTCGACGTCATTCAATGTACTTGCAAGATTCCAAACATGAGAGTTTTGATTATTTGTTGTTACAGTTTTTTTTTACCAGTGAATAATTTATTCAATATGAAGTTAATGTTTTTTATTTACGTGGTCGATAATCAATATTTTGTGAATATTGATTATTAATTTTTGAAGTTTTTATAAAATCTCTCTAGCTCCGCCGGAATTTGAACACCAGATTTTTCAGATTTCCGGTCTGATGCTTCAACCAATTTGGCTACGGAGAGAGGAGAAAATTTTCCTCACAACTTCTACAAGTTGGATGTCGACGTCATTCAGTGTGCTTGCAAGATTCCAAACATGAGAATTTTTATTATTCGATGTTATAGTTTTTTTTACCATTACATAATGTAATTAATATTATGTCAATGTTTGTTGTCTACTTGGGGGCTAATCAATATTTTGTGAATATTGATTATTAATTATTAAAGTTGTGATAAAGTCTCTCTAGCTCCGCTGGGATTAGAACACCAGATTTTTCAGATTTCCCGTCTGATGCTTTAACCAATTAGGCTACGGAGAGAAGATAAAATTGTTCTTACATCTTCTGCAAGTTGAAAGTCGAAGTCATTCAATGTACTTGTAAGATTCCAAACATGAGAGTTTTTATTATTTGATGTTATAGTTTTTTTTGACCAGTGAATAATTTAATTAATATAATGTTAATGTTATTTCTCTACATTGTCGATCATCAATATTTTGTGAATATTGATTATTAATTTTTAAATTTGTAAAAAAATCTCTCTAGCCCCGCTGAGATTTTAACACCAGATCTTTCAGATTTCCGGTCTGATGCTTTAACCAATTAAGCTACGAAAGACGAGAAAATTTTCCTCACGACTTCTACAAGTTGAATGTCGACGTCATTCAATGTACTTGCAAGATTCCAAACATGAGAGTTTTTATTATTTGATGTTATAGTTTTTTTTTGACCAGTGAATAATTCGAATCATATGATGTTACTGTTTTTTGTCTACATGATCGATAATCCATATTTTGTGAATATTGATTAATCATTTTTAAAGTTGTGAAAAAAATCTTTTTAGCTCCGCTGGGATTTGAAAACCAGATCTTTCAGATTTCCGGTCTGATGCTTTAACCAATTAAGCTACGAAGAGACGAGAAAATTTCCCTCACAACTTCTACAAGTTGAATGTCGACGTCATTCAATGTACTTGCAAATTCCAAACATGAGAGTTTTTATTGTTTAATGTTATAGTTCTTTTTACCAGTGAATAATTGAATCAATATGATGTTAAAGTTCTTTGTCTACATGATCGATAAACAATATTTTGTGAATATTGATTATCAATTCTTAAAGTTGTGACTAAAATATGTCTAGCTCCGCTGGGATTTGAACTCCAGATCTTTCAGAATTCCGGTCTGATGCTTCAACCAATTCAGCTACGGAGAGACGCGAATATTTCGCTCACAACTTCTACAAGTTGAATGTCGACGTAATTCAATGTACTTGCAAATTCCAAACATGAGAGTTTTTATTGTTTAATTTTATAGTTCTTTTTACCAGTGAATTTTTTAATTAATATGATGTTAACGTTCTTTGTCTACATGATCAATAAACAATATTTTGTGAATATTGACTATCAATTTTTAAAGTTGTGACTAAAATCTGTAAAGCTCCGCTGGGATTTAAACTCCAGATCTTCCAGATTTCCGGTCTGATGCTTCAACCAATTTCGCTACGGAGAGACGAGAATATTTCCCTCACAACTTCTAAAAGTTGAATGTCGACGTCATTCAATGAACTTGCAAGATTCCAAGCATGTGAGTTTTTATTATTTGTTGTTATTGTCTCTTTTCTGAAGAGTGAATAATTTAATTAATATGATTTTAATATTTTTTGTCTACATGGTCGATAATCAATATTTTTTAAATATGAATTATTAATTTTTAAACTTGTGAAGGAAATCTCTCTAGCTCCGCTCGGATTTGTACACCAGATCTTTCAGATTTCCGGTCTGATGCTTTAACCAATTAAGCTACGAAGAGACGAGAAAATTTTCCTCACAACTTCTACAAGTTGAATGTCGACGTCATTCAATGTACTTGCAAGATTCCAAACATGAGAGTTTTTATTATTTTATGTTATAGTTTTTTTTACCAGTGAATAATTTAATTAATATGATGTTGATGTTCTTCGTCTTCATGGTCGACAAACAGTATTGTGTGAATATTGATCACTAATTTTTAAAGCTGTGAAAAAAATCTCTCTAGCTCCGCTGGGATTAGAACACCAGATCTTTTTCAGATTTCCGGGCTGATGCTTCAACCAATTCAGCTACAGAGAGACGAGAAAATTTTCCTCACAACTTCTACAAGTTGAATGTCGTCGTCATTCAATGTACTTGCAAGATTCCAAATATGAGATTTTTTATTATTTGATAATATAGTTTTTTTTCGCCCGTGAATAATGCAATTAAAACGATGTTAATGTTTTTTGTCTACATGGTCGATAATCAATATTTTGTGAACATTGATTATTAGTTTTTAGAGTTGTGAAAAAATCTCTCTAGCTTCGCTGGGATTTGAATACAATATCTTTCCGATTTCCGGTCTGATGCTTTAACCAATTAAGCCACGGAGAGACGAGAAAATTTCCCTCGCAGCTTCTACAAGTTGAATGTCGATACCATTCAATGTACTTGCAAGATTCCAAACACGAGAGTTTTTATTATTTGATGTTATAGTTTTTGTTGACGAGTGAATAATTTGATTAATATGATGTTTATATTTTTTGTCTTCATGGACGATAAACAGTACTTTGTGAATATTGATTATCAATTTTTAAAGCCCTGAAAATATCTCTCTAGCTCCGCTGGGATTTGAACACTAGATCTTTCAGATTTCCGGTCTGATGCTTTAACCGATTAAGCTACGGAGAGACGAGAAAATTTTCCTCACATCTTCTACAAGATGAATGTAGACGTCATTCAAAGTACTCGTAAGATTCCAAACATGAGAGTTTTCATTATTGGATGTAATAGTTTTTTTTGCTAGCGAATAATGCAATTAATATTATGTTATTTTTATTTGTCCACAAGGTCGATAATCAATATTTTGTGAATATTGATTACTAATTCTTAAAGTTGTGAAAAAAATTTCTCTAGCTCCGCTGGGATTTGAACTCCAGATCTTTCAGATTTCCCGTCTGATGCTTTTACCAATTAAGCTACGGAGAGACGAGGAAACTTTCCTCACTTCTTCTACAAGATGAATGTCGACGTCATTCAATGTACTTGTAAGATTCCAACCACGAGAGTCCTTATTATTTGATGTAATAGTTTTTTTTTGCCAGTGAATAATGCAATTAATATTCTGTTGTTTTTATTTGTCCACATGGTCGATAATCAATATTTTATGAATATTGATTAATAATTCTTAAAGTTGTGAAAAAAATTTCTCTAGCTCCGCTGGGATTTGAACTCCAGATCTTTCAGATTTCCCGTCGGATGCTTTTACCAATTAGGCAACGGAGAGACGAGAAAATTTCCCTCACAATTTCTACAAGTTGAAAGTCGACGTCATTCAATGTGCTTGTAAGATTCCAAACATGAGCGCTTTTATTATATCATGTTATAGTTTTTTTTTTAACAGTGAATAATTCAATTCATATGATGTTCATGTTTTTTGTCTACATGGTCGGTAATCAATATTTTGTGAATATCGATTATTAATTTTTGAAGCTGTGAAAGAAATCTCTCTAGCTCAGCTGGGATTTAAACACCAGATCTTTCAGATTTTCGGTCTAATACTTTAACCAATTAAGCCACGGAGAGACGAGAAAATTTTCATCATAACTTCTACAAGTTGGATGTTGACGTCATTCAATGTACTTGCAGGATTCCAAACATGAGAGTTTTCATTCATTGATGTTATAGTTTTTTTTACCAGTGAATAATTTAATTAATATGATGTTAGTGTTTTTTGTCTACATGGTAGATAATCAATATTTTGTGAATATTGATTATTAATTTTTAAAGTTGTGTAAAAAATCTCTCTGGCTCCGCTGGGATTTGAATACCAGATTTTTCAGCTTTCCGGTCTAATGATTGAACCAATTAAGCTAGGAAGAGACAAGGAAATTTTCCTCACAGCTTCTACAAGTTGAATGTCGACGTCATTCAATTTACTTGTAAGATTCCAAACATGAGAGTTTTTATTATTTGATGTTATAGTTCTTTTTGACCAGTGAATAATTTAATTAATATACTGTTAATGTTTTTTCTCTGCATGGTTGATAATCAATATTTTATGAATATTGATTATTAATTTTCAAAGTTGTAACGAAATCTCTCTAGCCCGGATGAGATTTGAACACCAGATCTTTCAGATTTCCGGTCTGATGCCTTATCCAATTGGGCTACGGAGAGACGAGAAAATTTCCCTCACAATTTCTACAAGTTGAAAGTCGACGTCATTCAATATGCTTGTAAGATTCCAATCATGAGAGTTTTTATTATATGATCTTATAGTTTTTTTTTAACAGTGAATAATTCAGTTCATATGATGTCAATGTTTTTTGTCTACATGGTCGATAATCAATATTTTTTGAATATCGATTATTAATTTTTAGAGCTGTGAAAAAAATCTCTTTAGATCCGCTGGGATTTAAACACCAGATCTTTCAGATTTTCGGTCTAATACTTTAACCAATTAAGCTACGGAGAGACGAGAAAATTTTCATCACATCTTCTACAAGATGAATTTCGACGTCATTCAATGTACTTGTAAGATTCCAAACATGAGAGTTTTTATTATTTGATATCATAGTTTTTCTTGGCCAGTGAATAATGCAATTAATATGATGTTAATGTTTTTTGTCTACATGGTCGATAATCAATATTTTGTGAATATTGATTATTAATTTTCAAAGTTGTGAAAAAAATCTCTCTAGCTCCGCTGGGATTTAAACACAAGATCTTCCAGATTTCCGGTCTGATGCTTCAACCAATTAAGCTACGGAGAGACGAGAAAACTTTCCTCACATCTTCTACAAGATGAATGTCGACGTCATTCGATGTACTTGTAAGATTCCAACCATGAGAGTCTTTATTATTTGTTGTAATTTTTTTTTTTGCCAGTGAATAATGCAATTAATATTATGTTGTTTTTATTTGTCCACATGGTAGATAATCAATATTTTGGGAATATTGATTAATAATTCTTAAAGTTGTGAAAAAAATTTCTCTAGCTCCACTGGGATTTGAGCTCCAGATCTTTCAGATTTCCCGTCTGATGCTCTTACCAATTAGGCTACGGAGAGACGAGAAAATTTACCTCACAATTTCTACAAGTTGAATGTCGACGTCATTCAATGTACTTGCAAGATTCCAAATACGAGAGTTTTTATTACACAATGTTATATTTTTTTTTACGAGTGAATAATTTAATTAATATGACGTTAATGTTTTTTGTCTTCACGGTCGATAAACCATATTTTGTGGATATTGATTAATAATTTTTAAAGTTGTGAAAAACATCTCTCTAGCTCCGCTGGGATTTGAAAACCAGGTCTTTCAGATTTCCCGCCTGATGCTTTAGCCAATTAAGCTACGGAGAGACGAGAAAATTTCCATCACAACTTCTATAAGTTGAATGTCGACGTCATTCAATGTACTTGCAAGATTCCAAACATGAGAGTTTTTATTATTTGATGTGATAGTTTTTTCTTTAACAGTGAATAATTCAATTCATATGATGTTAATGTTTTTTGTCTACATGGTCGATAATCAATATTTTGTGAATATCGATTATTAATTTTTAGAGCTGTGAAAAAAATCTCTCTAGCTCAGCTGGGATTTAAACACCAGATCTTTCAGATTTCCGGTCTAATACTTTAACCAATTAAGCTACGGAGAGACGGGAAAATTTTCATCAGATCTTCTACAAGATGAATGTCGACGTCATTCAATGTACTTGTAAGATTCCAAACATGAGAGTTTTTATTATTTGATATCATAGTTTTTCTTGGCCAGTGAATAATGCAATTAATATGATGTTAATGTTTTTTGTCTACATGGTCGATAATCAATATTTTGTGAATATTGATTATTAATTTTCAAAGTTGTGAAAAAAATTTCCAATAAACAATTACATATGCAAGTGTGTAAAAAAAGTTACACTTATATTCTTCCAAATTATACAATACTTCACTTGGAGTTTATGCCTCGTGCACGTCTTAAGAAAATAAGAAGTTTACTCAGCCGGACGCCGAGCTGCTGTACGTCAGACAGCTTAACTTAAAAAAAACTTCAAAGACCCGTATAATGAATTTAAATAAAAAAATTATTAGAAAAAGTTTAGAGTGTTTTTATTATACTCGGTTATTATATTTTCTCTTTGCTTTTTGAATTTTATTGTCATTCCAGACGTTGGCTGATTGTCTAATTACAGGTGCGGTTCCAGAGAAGTTATCTTGGGCTGGGGGGTGGGTGCCGAGAATTTTATACACACAGTTGACCAATTGCTAATCAATTTTATACCAGCAAACTTGATCATTTCCTTATGTTGATTTATCAAACAATTTCATCAGACTTTTTTCGAACTCAGGGTCCTTTTTCTCATTTGAAAAAAGCTTAGATTATTTTCTTTATATATCTTAAGGTTAAAAAAATGGTCATATTATTATTTTTATTCGTAACATTTAGCGTTCAGAGGCGGACTGGAATTCATAAAAACAACTGGATAAATGTCTTGCAAACCAGCCCTGAATGCCGTTCTACCAATTTTTTGTCAGAGTTTGAAAGATTTGAAAGATTTTCAGGTATTTAAATAATTTCAATAGATTTCAAGGGATTTAAAGAATTGCAAGGGATTTTAGCAGCTTTCAGAGGAATTCATAGAATTTCCAAGGATTTTAATTATTTTAAGGAATGTTTAGGGCTTTTAAAGTTTTAAGAAATTTCAAAAGATTTTGAATATTTTACAGTAGCCTGAGGGACTGCAACGAATCTCCTAAAATTTATGAGGATTCTGAAAGATTTTATGGGATTTAGATGGTTTTAGGATATTTTTAATAATTTCAACGGACTTCAGAGAATATGAAAGATTTCAACGCATTCTTATGAAATGATTTTGAGTGATTTTTACCGGATTTCGATAGATATACAAAATTACACACATTCTATAATGTTTATATAATTTGAAAATAATTTCACAAACATAACAGGATTGCGTAGGATTTCCAAGATTTATAAAAAATTTCAAATATTTCGGTTAATATGCAGTTTCAAACAATTTGCTTGAATTTCCAAGATTTAAAAAATATTTCAAAGGATTTTTGAGGGGTTTTAATAGTTTTTCAAGAATTTCAGCTATTTTAAGGAATTTGAAAGGCTCTCAATAAGGTATTTTAGTAAATTTTCCAAGAACATAAAGGATTTTAAAGGGTTTCAAATATTAGAAGATATTTCAAGAAATATCATCAGATTTCATGTAATTTTAACTAATTTTTAAATATTCTGATTGATTTCAAAGAATTTCAAAGGATTTTAAAGATTTGAAAAGATTTTCAATTTTTCAAAATAGGTTTCAAGAATGTGAAGGAATTTTAAAGATTTCAGGATGTTTGAGAAGATTACCAGAAATTTTCAGATGCTTAACCAATTTTTTTTTTTTTGAGGTATTCCCAAGGATTCTAAAGAATTCTCGAGAGATTTACAGAATTTTAAGGAATTTTCAAGGATTTAAGGAATTTAAACAAATTTTATGCGGTTTTAAAGAATTTTTTTTAATCTCGGAAGATTTGGAAAGATTTTATAGGACCTTCATTTTTTAATTTAATTTTAGAGGACCTATAAGGTTTTAGGATATTTGAAATGATTCCAAGGAATTTTCAAAGGATTTTAACGGACTTAAATAGATTTCCGAGGAGTTCAATGATTTTAAAGGATCTTAGAAGCTCTCATGGCGTTTCAATAAATTTTCCAGGACTTCAGAAAACATCATCAGATTTCATGGGATTTCACGGGTTTTAAAGGGATTTTATTGGATGTCAACAGATTGTAAACATTTGAAGTGGCCCCTTTCCAATGACTTTTGGTTAGTGTGTTAGGGGGTTTATGGGATGATGGGTCATAGCGGCCTGATTCCTGTTTAGTTTAAAAAGATTTATAAAATATCTGAGTATGAACAAAATCGAAGGTGTTCAGTCCTACTATCAAAAATAATTGTAAATACCAGATCGAAAACCTTCAAGACGATTCATATTGTAAATAATTTCTAGCTAGGGCTGTTTATGTTTTGGGAAATTTTACTTTTACTTTCCAATTTATGAAAGCCTGTACATTTGCTCAAGATTAAGCACTGTTCCATCAGCTTCGAGAGTAGTTTCAGTCTGTAATTATAAACTTAAGCCTTTTACGATCAGATCATCGAAACTCAAGGATGACCTTACCCAGATATACTTTATTACCCATACTTTATTTCTGGAAAAAACCGGGCAGCTGCAATTTTCATGAACCCTTTGCAGATGGTGTCGCCTATCGATCCCACCAACGAACTTCCGAATTCTAATTGGTCAACCCTCCTACTTTGTACTTTGACTTGCACCTCCATGTAACTTCGACCCTAAAATCTCATCAGATATTTTCGAACCATTGGTACCTTCACCTCGTCTTACAATTGTTTCACTAACTCGCGTTTATACTTATATTTACCATATTTTTTCCTACAGTTCTGTAAATAGTTTGTGTCGTGTTCTTTGAAATATATGTGAATTAACAATTCGAAGAACCAAGTTAAAAACATGTTTGAATCCCCAGCCATTTGCAGCATAAACCAGTCTCATTACAGGCATACAAAAATATAAGTTAAAAGTTTCCAAATTCAACAATCAATCATTTGTTGGCCCTTCGAGCTGGATTCAAACTACCGGTTTAAAAAACATTTATAAAAACAAGTGGTTGTTAAGCAAGCGAAGTGAAAAGTGACAGTCAGTGACTAACAAACAGTGAAATCATACAGTGAAGAGTGCATACTCAATGTGAATTTACATTATTTCTTCGGGTCGACAGTCACAAAACATCACGAAACATTTTAAAAATTTACCAAACATTAAAAAACATTACAAACAGTAATCAAATATTACAAGCATTACATACGTAAAAGACAAGTCAGGGACAATGCAAGTGCCAATACAAGTCAGAAAAACAGAAGTATCTGACATTTTTCAATACCGATGTGTAATCGAAACAATTAGTGGACAATGACAATTAGTGACCACAGTGAACGAGAAAATTCAACAAGCTGTCCAAGAAGGGTTCAAATTTCATCAACAGAGATGATTTAGGAGAGTCAGATATCGAGATCATCCATACAGAATCAACGTTCAACGATTAGCCAATGCAGCTACAGCATCTCCAGACATCTCTACGTATCTTACAAGGTCCAAGTAAGTCGGTTATTTGATCTACCGAATTCCATTTCATATCCATTATTCTTTCTCGTTCCATGTTTCAAGTCGTTTTAATCTCATTCACGTATAAAACTTTAATCCTTTAAAATGGCCTCAGAAGAGCTTAAGGGTTTGAAGAAAAAACTCGGTAATTTGAAGAGTCAATTGACTATTTTAGAAAATTTTTTGGATTCAATTAACGATGGAACAGATTTTGAAAAACTTCATTTAGAAACGCGATTAAATAAGAGAGTTGTAGCGATTTCCAAAAAGTTCACAACCATTCAGGAAGCGATTGAAGAGTTGGTCGAGAAAGGCTCGCCAGAGCTGTCTGAGAGCTTCATTGAACGAGCGAATTTTGAAAATAGATACTATTCAATTTGCGGTCAAATCAAATAAATAATAAAAAAAAATCTCTCCGCGTTTTCAGTAGGGGCTACTTTAACTTCACCATCTCCCTCATCCGATAATCGCGCCGTAGAGAACGATGAATCGAATGTCCCACGAATTCAAGATTTAAATATATCGCGACGTATTCATTATAATGAATATAATCGCGTCTTTAAAAAATACCAACGAAAATTACACAGTGACTTGGTAACTACTAAAAAACCGGTATCATAACAAAAAGGTAATTATTGATACCCACATTAAGCTCTTCATGATTTAAAACCAGTTTCAAAAGCATTTTCAATCCGTCAACTACATGACACGGTACAAAAACATCTTCAAGCACTCCGCGCTCTTTCCATCGATGTGGATCAATGGAATTTCATGCTCATTCAGTTAATTGAAAGCAAATTGAATAATTATACTATTGAGAAATGGGGAGAATGCGTTTGCGAGATTGAGCTCCCTATTCTTAAAGACATGCTCGATTTTTCACAGCGGCGCTCTCACATTGAAGAGACAAGGGCGGCTACTTATCAGTCAAACTCTCAAAAAACGGTTCAAACAAAAAATAACGGTAATTTCAATTCAAAATATCGTTTACCCTTTACAGGCGTTGCTACGTTCTCCAATCAAAATTCACATGACAATCAAACCAATCCAAATTTAAATCACAATAAATCCCATCGAAATTCACATAACAGTCAATCGATTAAAAATCACCAAAATTACATATGTTATATTTGCAAGGGTGAACACGGTATTTTTTCATGCCACGAATTCTTAGCGATGTTTACGAAAGACAGATATGAAGCAGCTAGAAACGCCTCCATTTGTACAAATTGTTTGCGCGGAAGACATCAATCGAGGAATTGTCTATCAAGTGGATGCCGTAAGTGCGGTAAAAGGCACAATTCACTCTTACATTTTGATAAGAATTTCCCTGAGTCAAATACACAAGCAAATCAAGAAAATCCATCCAATCAGTCCAGTAAAACATTGCCCAATCCGGTTTCTAGTTATCGATTATTTATCCCATCTGAATTTGTGTGAGCAACTGCTATCGTCGACGTCGTCGACGACAGAGGCCGCACACATGTATGTCACGTTATGCTAGACTCTGGTTCACAGCCCCGCGTGATTACACAAAAATTTTCAGGCAAAATCGGTCTAAAAAAAAAGAGCCGTTGAAATCCGACTCGATGCAGTAGATGCACTTTCAACTACGGTAAAATACACTACGAGGGCTACCATCAAGTCTCGATACAATGATCGACAGCACGATCTATCCCTTGCAGATCCAAAGTTTCATCAACTCTTTGAAATAGACATTATACTCGGCGCCCAGTATTTTTACTATTTTTTACATTCTGTTGAAATCTCTATTGCAAATCATGAAGCCGTTCTTCAAGAAACCGAGCTCGGTTGGGTAGTAGCGGGATGTTTCCATTGAACCCAAGCGGGACTCGGAAAGGTTTACTGTAATTTCACAAAGTTTTTGGAACTGCCTTTATTCTGGGAAGTGGATTCACCTCGCGAGGCCTCTCCTTGGTCGTTAGAAGAGGAAGCCTGTAAGTCCCATTTCACAAAAACTACCACTCGAGACGCATCAGGTCTATATACAGTCCAATTACCCTTGAATGAAAACATTGAAAAAATTGGCAAATCTCGAAAAACAACTTTCAATCGATTTCTCTCATTGGCTGATATAGCAAAACGCGATTTTTACGTCGACGATTTGTCGACCAGTGCTGGTCGTACGAAGAAGCACTCTCAATACGCAATGGTCTAATTGCTCTCCTGCACAAATGAGGATTTAATCTCTGGAAATGACGACCAAATGAACCTAGATTCATGAATGACATAGAAAACAATCCTTTCACTTCTCACATGTCGCTGGATCAGACAGAAACCAGCAAAACTCTTCGTCTTTGTTGGAACACAGTCTCAGATAAAATTCTGTACACAGTAAACTTATACAATTTTGATGATTCCATTAAAAAACGCACAATAGTTTCACAAACAGCAAAACTATTTGATCCCCTTGGGCTACTGGCACTAGTAGTTATGGTCGCAAAATTGCTAATTCAAGATCTCTGGAAATTAAAACTTTCCTGGGAGGAACAGGTTCCATACCACATCCAAAAAACGATGAACAGATTATCAGGATAAGTTAGCTCTCCTGCGTCAGGTTCAATTTAATCGATGCATCACAGCTCCTAACACAGTTCGTATTGAAATTCACGGGTTTTCATATGCCAGATTAAAGGCTTATGGCGCCGCGCTCTATTTGCGTTGCAATGATTGCGACGGAAAAATTCACATTTCCCTGATTTGTGCAAAATCGCGAGTAGTACCACGTGGCACAATACAAAAAGGGATTAATCTCAATCCCAAAACTCGAATTGTGTGCACCTATCTTTGGTGTGATAACACAATAGTTCTCGAATGAATGAATACCGAATTCCAAAAATTACAACAATTCATGTCGAATCGTGTATCTAAAATCTAATCCCTCACGAACATTCGTGATTGGAAGTATGTCCCCACAGATGAACAACCCTTCGGATCTTACATATCTCACGAGGGCAAACCACACGCAAACTTTAAGCCAATACTTTTCGACAACATGGGCCAAAATGGCTCCTCCAGAGAGAGGAAAACTAGCCAGTACAACAATTACACAACGGTGAGATCTCGAGTGTTAGAAAAAACTTCGCAGGTACATTTTCATTCAAATTGATCATCGCAAATTGGCAGTTATTAAAAAATTGTTCATCATTCAGAAAACTTATTCGTGCACTTGCATTTGTTTTACGCTTTGTTTGCAATAGCAGAGACGAAAATCAAGAGTCCAGAATCGAGGGTTCTTTCGGTATCAGAGATTGAAGTTGCTCACCATATAATAATTCGTCAAACCCAGGTCACTGTGTTTGCCAAAGACATCGAGAAACTCTCGTGCGGCAAACTCACGGATCAAAAGGGCGATTTATCCCCTCTCAACCCTTTTCTTAAAAAGAATGCATGCAGGGACCCAAGCCACTCTGTATGGAGTTCGTCTGCTGTACTGGCCTATCGATGGTGAAAATTCAAGACGTCACTTAATTCGAAATTGTGTAAAATGTTTCAAGGTCAAACTGCGCGGAATTAATTACATCATGGGAAATCTTAACAAACATCGCTTACTTTCAACGCGTGTATTCCTAAATGTCGGTGTTGACTATTGTGAACCATTTTTTATTAGAAAAACGAGGCAGAAATCGCAATCAAGTCAAAGTTCATGTTTCAAAATTCGTGTTTTTTTTTTCAAGTAAAGCCGTTCATCTAGAAGTAGTCTGCGACTTGACTGCCGAAGCCTTTATTGGTTGCTTGAAGAGATTCATTTCGCGTGGCAGAAAACCTGATACAATTTATTCGGATAACGCCACCAATTTTGTCGAAGCAATCAAGGAAATTCAGCAATTATTCAACTTTATTAGAGCATCAGAGCAAGAACACGAAATCCAAGGTTTTTCGCTAGAACAATGAATCAATTGGCGCTTTATTCCGCATCAATCGCCACACTTTGGTGGCCTCTGGAAAGCCTCAGTTAAGTTCTTTAAATATCATTTCATGCGCACAGTAGGCAAAACTTTGCTAACATAGGTCAATTAGAGACATATGTGATTGAGATAGAAGCGATTCTGAATTCTCGTCCGCTTACCCCATTATCATCAGACCCGAATGACCTACTTCCATTATCTCCCGGTCACCTCCTTAATTGTAGCCCTTTAACCACTTACCCACAGGCCGATCTAAGAGACACGAGACCATGGAGGTTATCATCGTGAAAACACGCCCAGAAAATGAGACAGGATTTTTGGGCTCGATGGTATAGGGAGTATATTAACCCTTGTTTGGCACAGGGGGTCGTATACGACACCAGACGTTTAAAATGGCAAAATTAGAGTTTTAAAACATAAGGTCAGCGGGTTTATAGTAACATATATTGATAATTCGGATGTCAAACTAGCTTTCAGGGCATAGAGCGTAAGGCTGGTTCGGTTCATCTCTATACAGCAGTGGTTTAAAGTCGCCTAGGGTCGTTCACGACCCCGGTGTGCCAAATACCTTTGAAAATCAAAATGTGGAGTGCATTTTTTTGTGCATATATTTTGATTGAAAATTCAGAAATAAGGTTAGCACATCATAGTTTGCAAAGTTGACTTTCCAGTGAAATATAATTTCTTGGTTACTATATTTCAATGTGCCCTGTTATGGAAATTTTCAAAAATAATTTTTGCGTTAAATAACAGAAAACTTGAGTCATTATTCGTATACATCTGGAAACAAATTCTGTGCCTTATAGTACATCGTACCGTGTAGCATTGGAATTTTTGTAGAGGTAAATAGGAAGGCTGACCCTCCCCTACTACCTGCAAATCCTTACCAAATAGAACCTGATGATAAAAAAAGTGGTGGGGATGAGGGGACCCCAACCATCGCCCCCTCTTGTGAGATCCAATGCACGGGAGTGAGCGAATGGCTCGCGATTTATGATCTCCCCGAAGAATGATCGGACTGAAAGAAGTTGTTGTGCGTTACCCTTTCGGGAATTATTACACAAATTTGAAAGAAATTTGATATGACTGGAATTCAAACTGACGTTTGTTATGTGGGGAAAAAGCCCGTAGGCGGGAAAACACCACAAAATCTGATAATTTATTTTATGAAAGAAAAGTACCTTACGTCATGAGCATGGTAATTTTTATAAAGGTAAATAGGAAGGATCGTCCTCCCCTAATATCTGCAATTCCTTACCGGACAGTGCCTTATACCATGAGCATGGTAATTTTTTCGGTGGAACTATGCTGAGATCTACTATTTTAAATATGTTGCTATCCAACAAATTGAGATATTTTCTAGCCTGCCCAATGTAACTTATATGTTAGGTTCATAGTACAGTAGAAGTCCGATAAGATTCTCATTGCGGGGTTGTAGGGACGTAAAAATCCAGGAATTGCAGACTTATCGGATGCCCCCTCTAGTAGCACGATATTAGGTGCGCGCATGCGTAAGAATGATGCGCAAATTATAAGGAAATAGCACACGTAGTTGGACAACCCCAATTAGAGTGCGTGCCGTGCGTGCGATGACGTTTTAAGGGGAGTGTACACTTATCGGGTGTCAACTTATCGGACTTGTACTGTAAAAGGTGCGACCTTGTATACCACGTTATATCTAATGTTTTAAGAGTTTTATAGTATGGGCACGGTTATTAATTCAGTCCATTTTAAGAGGTATTTAAATAAACAACTCGATAATTTAACATTTCTTTGGATCATTTATTCGTCTAAAAATAAATATGATAAATATGATACATTCCATTCATGTATATTCACTACTTGCATGAAATATTAATATTTATTGTCACTTCTTCACAGTGTCATTTACTCCATTACATGCGCGTCCAATATGTGTAATTATTCCTTTAGTCAATTCGTTCCAGGTCAAACACTTCCATTTCTTTTCAGTTTCACGAGCTATTTCATACTCTTGAAAGTAATCATCGTACTAAACGTTTTTTAACTTTTCTGTAACAAAAACCGCTGTTGTAGAATACAATAGCGCACAGTATACAATTTTGGCCCATTTTTCATTAATTGAAAAATTTTACAAAAACTCTTACATTAGATGGAAAAGATGAGGAAAAAACTGAATAATATGGAAGGCAATTTGCAGTAATAATTCTAGATGGACTGATTTCCGAAATCTAGTACAATGGACAGATGGTTCACAGTTTCTCAGGCTGATTGTAAGGTGGAGGTATTTGTCCTTAGACCTTTGGGATAGAACATCTGTTTAAAACACTACTATACCAGCAATACAATTCTTACCAGTTATTTACGATTTACTCCTATTAGCATTTAAAAAATTGCTCTATTTCAAAAACACTTGATACTTTTCCCATTCAGTAGAGGATTTATACCCAATATTCACTCACTTTTTACCCAATTTTAAATTACCTGTTTTCTCCGTGTGTGCCGTCTGTCATCGTCCTGCTTGTCAAGAGCACAGTGTAACTATGAGTAAGGAGTGCTTAAATATTTAAAATAATGAATGTAGTTGGTTAAATGCGTAGATTATAAATACTTATAATGTTTTTCACCTTTTTTATATCAAATAAATTAGGTTATATTGGCAAAAACACGTAGTTCAATTTTTTACGAAATTCCCACTTTCATTTTCCGGAATAAATACCTTTTGTAAAAGAACTTTTCTCACACTCATTTTTTTTCTTGTACCGATACATTACGAGAAACCTCAGTTAAACTTTTAGCTAATTCTATCGAGGAAGACAAAAGTTATGAATTTTTAAAATGAAAATTGGCATTTTTTAACTTTATGCAATTTCAACAATTTTGTTGTTCATTTAAATTTATTATATAGCTATATAACCGATATGATCTTTTAAAATAAGTATTAAAAAAAATAACAACGTTTCCAAGTAAAAATATGTAATACTTTATTATTTATAACATTTTTTGCACGCTGGGGTCGTCGACGATCCCATCTGCCAAGTAGGTAATCCAGGGAGGGGTGCCAAACAAGAGTCAACAGCATGATCAGCCGCAAAAAGTGGCAGCCAGGTACTCAACAAGAAGACATCCAAGTTGGGACTCTAGTAGTTCTCAAGGAAGACAATTTACCTCGTATGGCTTGGAAGTTAGGTAGAATTGTCGAAATCTTCTCAGGTCAAGATAAGGTTGTACGCGTTGCTGTAGTAAAGGCAAAAACCGGGACCTACAAGCATAGTGTTAAAAGTTTTTACCCACTTCCGATTACTACCAATGATGACATCCTTCCAACCGATTAAGGGCTAATGAGCGCATGCACTTAGATGACGCATTCTTTTATATATATGCTCCTATGTAAATCTCATCTCTATACGCGATTAACTTTCATAAGATATTATTGTAATCAAGGAACCATGAAACTATCATTAAAAGAGATGAAGGGAAGTGAAAGCACAGAGTTTGTCAGCATGAGAAACAGCAAAGGTGAAATGCTATATGATACATACGGGATAGTAGACGCTTTAAAAGACTCTTTTAAAGAATTATTAGGAGGTGAAGATATAGGGCAACAGAAATGCGAGATAGAAAATAATGCATTAGAAAACTCAATTGAAAAAGTCTGTGTCGAGTACATACCACACAGGTTGTGCGAATTGATAAATTTATGTATCGAGACGGGACAAGTCCGAGACGATTGGAGAAAAGCGATTATCGTACCAATATTCAAAAGAAAGGGAGGTAAAAGCAACTGCAATAATTACCGAGGTATCAGCTTACTAAGTACCGTAAGTAAAATATACTCAAAAATACTCATTCGTAGAGTAATGAAAATTACAGAAGAAAAGATACGGGAAGTCTAAAGTGGATTTATGCCAGGAAGATCATGTACAAATAAGATATTTAGCTTAAGACAGATCACCGAAAAAAGCTTAAGACTAGGAAAGAAGGTTTTCTGTGCATTTTTTGACCCAGAAAAAACATTTGACAAGGTAAAGAGATGTCAACTTTGGGAAGTCCTCAAAGAGTACGGAGTCAATGAACGGCTCTTACAAGCAATACAAAAAATACATGCAAGCAGTAAAGCGAGTATAAGGGTAAATGGGAAATTGAGTGACTGGTTCGATATTATGCAAGGCGTAAAACAAGGATTAGTTATGTCCTCATCGCTATTTATCATATTTATGGATAAGTGTCTAAGAATGGCCCTCTTCAACGAAGATGATGTAGATCTCGAAACAGTGAGCGTACGTAGTAGGTGAGCTTTCGCACATGACAAGATTGTTATGGCAGAATCAATCCAGGACTTGGAAAGAATGTTGAATAAACTTAATATAAGCATGAAGAACATGGGCCTCAAAATTAACGTAAATAAAACAAAGGTCATGGTGTTTGAAGGAAAAAGTGAGAAAAGACTAGCTGCACTGCGACGCAGAAGCCGCGCGCAAGAAGTGTTATATATCTCCACCAATTTCTTTCGCCCCACTTTCGACAATGGCTCACCTTAAAGGGAGAAAGTCAATCTTCCTTTTAAACATAATTTTGCAAAAAAAAATTAACAGCCGCACTTGGAGAAAAACTTAAAAATATGATTCAAATTAAAAAATGAAGCCTAAATATTTTTTTTAAATCTGAAATCATTGCATTTAGCGTAAAGCTGATGAAAAAACGTTTCTAAAACATCCATAAAACAGACAATTTGGATAACTCTTGTAGAAGTTATGGTTAATTGAGTATCATCGTGCGCAGTGAAATGTTGAAAATTCAAGCCCCTGTATACTGACAACCCGTCGTACTGAAGACGTTCTCTTCGGGGAATTGGAAGAGGTTCACTAGAACAATAATTTCCCGGACTTTCAAGAAAATCGGAGACAACCAGTTTTTAGGCGGGTACACTTAACGAATTTTGCCCCAAATGTGTCATGAGATTTGACCGTGGCCGAGTGGCGGCACTGGCTGTACTTTTAGGCAGACAATTATTCAAATGCATGGGGAAAATACAAAATATACGTTCTGTTGTAATATGCAGTTTACAAATCATAAAAATTATTACTTGAAAAAGTCAATGTTAATTCAGTTTCGCGAATATATTTATAATACTCAAGTATTTCATAAAAGTAGAATTTGTTTAGAAACGATTTGGATTGATTCCTCTAACTAAGAATATACTTATTTTTGTATGATATTCAGTAAAACTTTGGGAAAAATTATTTCAACAAGTCATCCAAGAAATTAAATATTGTATTATAATATCGCTAAGTTCAACTTTGTCTTTTTCCCTGAAATTAGACAAATACTTGTCCTGATTGAAAAATGTATTTATTAACTGTTCTGAGTACTATAAGGCCATATCATACTTATCCGATTTCTATCTTACCAAATTTTTAACAATATTCCTAAATTTTCAAATCATATTTCGTGTTGACTTGAGTTGTTCAAACAAAAAAATATCAGTAGGGTTGGAAATCGGTTATAATATGACCTTAATGATACTTTTTGTAATTACTGTTATGACATTTAAATATTATTTATTTCGAAACAAATTCATTAAAAGTAGACAATGCTTGAAAGCATTTTAATTCGATATTTGGAAAGAAGTCACTTTAGTTTAGGAGATATTCACATTATTATAAACAAGGATACAAAATGTCGATTTTGTGTTTTCCATGGGAAATCATACTTCAATCTACGCTTTGTCTGGCGACATTATACTATGTCCCAGAAGTGACAGTAAGTTGGTAAATTTGATGTTTTTCTCTAAAAACCGGTTTCTCGTAGTTCCAATTTCAAAACTTCCCCGGTGCCTCGTTATTCAGCTCAGAGGATTTGTTTTGAGCATCAAATGTTGTTAATTTATCCTGTTATTTATGCGTATGTACAAATGTATGCTAGTGGCGTCCAAAATAATTCGATTCGATCCAGAACCGACTTTTTGTTAGATGCAGAAGTGGAATTTTTCGCCACCGGTGCAAGCTGAAGTCGAGTCGTGAAAATTCGATCCAAAGCAACGTGTGTTCGAATTTTCTGACTCCGAACCATGCTGAAACCAAATCTAAAAAATTCGAGATTATATTTTAATAATATTGAATTTTATTGTAAATCGTTGAATTTATGTAATGGAAAAAATGATACTTTTTTAGTGTATAGTTAGGTTTATACTTATTGCAAAGTTATTTTATTCGTACAATTAAAAAAAAAAATTTTCTAGTTAAGAATCAGTAAAATCTTTAAATTTTTTATTCGAAAGTACCTGCTTTTTTGTTATAACGTAAAGATTATATTTCGTATTATTTGTAAATAAAGTGGCATTATTTATTGCTTTAATCAACTATTTTTAAAGAAACTGAGATGTTTTTAGAAAACTTCAATTCGTAATTGTGTCATCCGATTTTTTTATTTGAATTTTTCCTACATAAAGCACCTTTTGTTGATCTTTCTTTTTAAATGAAGGAAGCTATTATAATTTCATTAAATTTACGTTGTTTTTAATGATTAAAGGAGGGGGAAAAATCAAAGCTGAAAGTCCAAACATAATTTTGGAAAAAATTGAAATAAGAATTTTATCAAATACTTGAAATATTGTTAATAAAATTATAACTTTGTAATTTCGTACCATACTTACCTCCATCGATAGTACTGATATTTTGAAAGAGAAAATTGTCTATTCTCAATTGTGACGAAATATTTAAATTTTAAAGCATTCCAGGTCAAGGTGTTACAAAGCTTTTTAATTGCAATATTTTAAAACTGGAAGCATAGATAATTTTTTATGTACTTTTCGTTATACCTGACAGAATGTATTACATTGGAAACTTCAATGTCAGAAATTGTTTTCGTTCTATCTAATTGCATGCACATGAGAAGAATTCGAAAAGTTGTAGTAATTATTACAATAAAATCTTTGGAAAATATCATAGAAAAATATTTTTTTCAGAACTGTTTACCGTATAAAATAATGGAATCCATTTCTGTCGAATTTAAAGAAACCATCAGTCGATATGGACAGAAAGACATCGCAATTAGGAGGATATTCAACTCGTCATATTCGCCGCATTGATGATAAGCGACTACATGATGACCTTCGAGATTTTCGAAGTCTAGTAAGTTCCGATGCAAGCGTTGCTAGTCACAGTGGAACAGGAAGTGTTGATGTATACAATGTGGAAAGTACTTCAAGTTCGCCAGATTGTGACGAAATGAGTGAACACTCATATACTGATGAACAATTTTTATATATTCGGAAGTAAGTAGCGAATGCTTACTGTCTGAAGAAGAGCCGCTCAGTCACCAAGATAAGAGCACGGAAGCAGGGTATTATTTAAATGATGAAGTCAATAATAGGATACTTGAAGATGAAGTTCACATGACATGCGATGATGGAAGTACTGAGTCGATCGCTGCAGCTGAAACTGAAACTGATTAGAATATTCAAGAAGATAAAAATTCTGAAGAAAACTCGTTAAGGAAAAAATTGCGTCAATGGGCACTTTTATTTCGTATTACTTTAGTTGCCTTAACTGCATTGCTGTTCATTCTGAGATCAATCAGTCACGTTCATTTACCACTGGATGCTCGTACTTTATTGGGCACCCCCAGACACACCAAAATTTTGAATATAGCCGATGGTGAGTAATACCACTTTGGCCTGGAAAGAGCCGTGAAAGGAATAATAAAAGAAAATGGTCGAAAAGGCAAGAAACTAGATCATGTTCAACTTACTTGTAACATTGATGGTCTACCGATTTCGAAGTCTGGAGGTCAAGGATTGTGGCTCATTTTGTGTTCTGCTATCAATTTTGAAAAGGTATATCCTGTTGGAGCCTTCTTTGGAGGACAAAAAACAGATGACGCCAATGAATTTTTAAAATTACTCGTAGAAGAAGCAATTGAACTTTGCAAGAACGGACTGAAAGATACAAATGTTAGAGTATCATTTGAAGCTTTAATTTGCGACGCTCCAGCAAAATCGTTTGTCCTCAACCACGAAGGACACACAGGATATGATAGCTGTTCAAACTGCCTTATAACTGAAGAGTATGTTGTATCGAAGGTAAAAAGAAGAAACGCAAAACGAAGAGGAAGAATTTGTTTTCCAGGTATTGGACCATTCCAAATGAAGACCGATGAAGAATTTGCCCGTAACGTATAAGATGATTTCGACTCTTGGAAGAGAATCAATTCTGAAAACGATTCCTAGATTCGGCTGCATATCTTCTGTACCAATAGATTATATGCATTTAATATTGTTGGGCGTAATGAAAAAGCTGATTGGTCTGTGGATAACGGGACCTTTAAAAGTGAAGCCTCGATCCTTAATAGAATATGGCTTTTGGAAGGCTACCGAGTGTAGGAATTTCCTACTATACAGCGGACCAGTCGTTCTGAAAAATATTCTGCCGCCTTAAATGTACGCACATTTTTTACTCTTACACACAGCTGTGTCTTTTTTAGTAAGCGAAACTCACCTCCATGCGCCGACAAATATTGATTGTGCACACGAAATGCTACAACAGTTTGTCAAAGATTTTTCGAAAATCTATGCCAAGGAGTGCATCTCACAATGTACACAATCTGTTACATATATGTCGCGACGTGAAAAAATATGGTGTACTGGACAATTTTAGCGCTTTTCGGTTCGCAAACTACATGTCGACCATTAAAGGCATGATAAGAAAAGGAGATAAAACTCTGGAACAAGTAGCACGAAGATACGCAGAAATGGAAGCCGCTGAGGAAGATTTATGTTTCGTCCCTGAATCGAGTTTGCAGCAACCGCACAATGATGGACCACTGGCAGAGAAGGGCACAAATGTGGAGCAGCAGTATAAATTCTTTAAAAGCAAGTCGTACACCATAGATTGCAATAACAACAAAGACTGTTGTGTTCTTCTGGAGGATGGAACCTTCGCAACAATTAGCAACATCGTGCAATACGAGAATAATGAAATAGGAGTAATCAGGAAAAAATGTTGCATAAGGAAATTTTGTATAACGAACCTGACTCGGGGCTTATAAATATCCACATTGTGGTTCCTTCCAATGCGTTGCAATTTTCTCGGTCCATAAATCAGATTCAACGTATGGGAAATTACCTTTCAAAGAGGAAGAATTGTTATTCCACTGCTTCATTCTTGCTGAATTAATGCACAGGTATGTTTCAGAATAGATAGTTCTTTTAGATTAGGTTTACGCTGATTTTCCTGACATATCAGACCAAAATATTGAAATATTTGCAATTAGAACACTTCACGCTTATTTATCCAGGGAATTTTCACTAAATTGACCTAAAAGAAGAATTTAGAAATTCGTCAAGTGATAGCCAAGGAAATATGTCTGGGAAGTGTGAAATTGGAATTTTTTAGCAACCCTGGTTTAAAATTCTAAACTTAATATGAGTAATCTCCGAATTTGAATTTATCTTATATTGGAACATATTTTTTATAAATACGAATTAAGAATTTAATTTCTTGAAAATGAAAGTATGTATCATAACCAATAATTTTTAAAAACACCAATTTAGATATTACAGTATTTGTTCGGAAATTTAAATTAGCATTTTTGAGTACAGATACGAATTATCTGAAAATGTATTTTCAAAATGTTCAGGGCCTTTAATTATGAGATTTTAAATCAAACGTTCCTTTTTAACTCTACTTTTTTTCAACCAAATTTGAGTGCGTCAGCCGTGAAAAAAAAATCAAATTTGCTATCGTCTCTAATAACAGAATTAATTTGTTGGCATTAGCTTAACCTTAATTATTTTAATGATATTTAGTTGTAGGATGGTTAATAATGATATATCTGTTAGAGGCCTTTACTCTACTACTAATGTAACTACTAATGTAACATCGACTCACTGGTAAAGTCCTCCAACTTATTTATCTAACAGAGTTGTGTAGTGATCGCCGTTTCATGATTGCAGTGAAAAATAACTGCGTCGTACAGCTTCGACAACTTTAGTTAGTGTAAACTGGATTGAAAGTGCATGTTGAAATTTGCATCGCATAACGCAGTGTTCAAATCTAAGACTTCAACCATGTAAGAAGGCTTGCATTAAAAATATTTAAAAATTTTCCATCCTTCAGAATACAGTTTCTGTTCTTTGTTTTTGAATTCTTGATTAGGCAGCGAATAAACATGATTCTAATCCCAATGAAAGACGATTGGAACTGCCCTCATCGGTGATTTATTTCTGAAATATAAGTACCAAAAAAGATGTTAGTTCGTTGAAAGATATGTCGATATACAACTTCATTCTTAAACATCATGATAAAAATCTTTAAAAATTATTGCTCACAACAGCTAATTAAAGTATTCAAACAAATATTTTCGCTGCTGGGAATAGAAAAGGATTCAATTTAAAATATAACTTCTATTGCTATGGCGATGCAAAACCCAAGGACAAAAAAGGGATTCAAATGATTCAATATTTGCCACGTTACTATCAGGTGCAGGAAAGTTTCCAATGCTTTTTAATGCAGGCCTTCTTTCAGGGTAGATTTTCTCGTTTTGTTTTAAATTTGTGTGAGGTAAAAGTTTAGTTTATCAAAGAGTCTTCAGTCGATTGTAAGTGACAGTCAGCTTTGATGTTAAGTAACCGAGCTTTGAGTCCGAATTATATATGTTGAAATTGAAGTAAAAGTTGTTTCTTCAAATACAGCTTCGACCTCTGGATTTTTAAGAATATTCCGTAGCGATTTGTAAATCTTGCGGCACTGAGTTACCGTGGCACGAAGTTGCTGTATATCTCTGTCAGCACGACAATCGTATTTATTTTCTAAGAAATTAATTTTTGTTTGTTATGTAAGATTCTTAGGATTCTCGTATTTGCTTCATTTTTTGTGATATACGACTTTATGAAAGAAATTATTATGGATGTTAGTTCTTTTTTGTCCAAATAGTCTTATATCAATATATAAATATTGATTTTATTCTTAAGTGGTGAAAAAATCTCTCTCTAGCTCTTATGGGACTTTTTGGCAGTTTTGGAATTTTTTCACAACTGAAGAATAAAATCATTATATAAATATTGACCTAAGTTCACGTTGATAAAAAAGAACTAAGACTACAACATGAAATATATATTTTATAAAAGAAAGTTGAGTCGAGTGTAACTGAAAGTCAGCATCGTTGTTAAATAATAGATTTTCGAGTCAGAATTTTATATGAAAAAAGTAAAGTCAACTTAAAATTGTTCAAGTTTGAAGACTTATATTTTAAAAATATAACCGTTAAGTCTCGTTTATGTGTAGATCTTCAATTAAAAACGTTCAGAATTTTTAAATTTACACTTGTATCTCATATTTGAAGCTTGCCAGCCAGTCAAATTTTTTCCTTTGATCAACTTTTTCTGAAATAACTTTACTCACTTCAAAGAAAACTAATTCAACCATTTCCTGTCGATACAAACAATTGAGTATCTCAAGCTTTAAAAAATAACGCTTATAAATAATAATTTTATTTTACAATTGAGGTCATGGATCAAATGAGTGGGTATAGATTCTTTTGGCTCGAGCGCAATGCTATCTTATCCTTTTAAAAAATTTTTTTTATAACTTCACTTCAGAGAAATTTATTTATCGTGAGGTACATGTTTGCTTGCAACCCACCAAAAAATACTTACAAAATTCTTATTTTTGCCTTGTCGGGATTGATTTGCTTTTCATACAAAAAATGTCATGTCCTCTTATTCGATCCAGAGCCTCTTAGGATTCTCGTGTTTGCTTTATCATTCGTGAAACACGAGTTTAAAGAAGAAATTATATTTCATGCCAGTTCTTTTTGGTCTATATGGTCATATATGAATTTTTAAATACAGATGTTATTCTTAACTTGTTAAAAAGTTCATCTCCATCTCATCTGGGATTTTGTTTAGAATTTTGGAATTTTTTCACAAATTAAGAATAAAATGAATATATAAATATTGATGTAAAACCATGTGGAGAAAAAAAACTAACATCAAATATAGTTGTTTATAAAAATCTGTTCAGAACTGTAACATCAAATATAACTTTTATAAAAGAAAGTTCAGTCGAATGTAATCGAAAGTCATCTTCGTTGTTAATTAACTGAGCGTCGAGGCAGAATTTTATACGAAAAAAGTAAAGGAAATTGGAAATTGTTCAATTTTGACGGCTTTCATTTTAAAAATAGAACTGTCAAGCCTCATTTATGTATAAATCTTCGATTCGAAACGTTGAGAATTTTTTAATTTATATTTGTATCGCTTATTTGAAGCTTGCCAGAAAGTCAATTTTTTACTTTGATCAACTTTTTCTTACATAACTTTACTCATTTTGAAGAAAACAATTTCACCCATTTCCTGTCGATGCAAATAATAATTCAATATCTCAAGGGTTAAAAAACAACGGTTATAATTAATAATTTTGTTTACTTTCTCTAAAAATGAACTATTTTTAATTGACAACATCGATACAATATTTTGAACTCAAAAATGCTTAGAAGTAAAGTATTTTAAAAACTAAGCCAATCACAATTGAGGCCATGGATCGATAATCAGTGGGTATAGATTCTTTTTGGCTCGAGCGCAATGATATCTCATCCTTTAAAAAAATTCGTTTATAACTTCAATACAGAGAAAAATATACTTATCGTGAGGTATTTGCTTGAATCTCGCCAAAAAATACTTACAAAATTCTTATTTTTGCCTTGACAGGATTCATTTACCTTTCAGCCAAGAAATGATATGTCCCCTTATTCGATACGGAGCCTCTTAGGATTCTTGTGTTTGCTTTATCATTTGCGAGATACGGGCTTTTAAAAGAAATTATATTTCATGGCAGTTCTTTTCTAACTATATTTTCTAATATCAATATTTAAATGTAGATCTTACTAAGTTGTTAGAAAATTCCTTTCTACCTCCTCTGGGATTTTGTTTGGAATTTTAGAATTTTTTCACAAATTAAGAAAAAAAAGAATATTTAAATATTGGTGTAAGACCATGTGGACAAAAAAGAACTAACATCAAATGTAGTTGTTTATAAAAATCGGGTCAGCACTGTTACATCAAAAATAAATGTTATAAAAGAAAGTTCAGTCGAATGTAATTGAAAGTCAAATTCGTTGTTAAGAAACCATGGCACGAGTTTTCTTTATCTCTGTTATCAAGACAACCGCATTTATTTTCTAGGAAATTCATTTTTGTTTATCATGTAGGACTCTTAGGATTTTCATATTTGCTTTATCATTTGTGTGTTACAAGTTGATAAAAGTAATTATATTTTATGTTAGTTCTTTCTTGTGTACATGGTGTTATATAAATATTTACATATCTACATAGGATCATGTAGACAAAAAATAACTAAGACTGTAACATGAAATATATATTTTAAAAAAGCCAGGTCAGTCGGATGTAACCGAAAGTTAGCTTTGTTGTTAAGTAACCGACCTTCGAGTCAGAATTTTATATGGAAAAAGTAATGTCAATTTAAAATTGTTCAATGTTGAAGGCTTCAATTTTTAAAATAGAACTCTTAAGTCTCATTTATGTATAAATCGTTAATTTGAAACGTTAGATCAGAATTTTTACATTTACATTTGTGTCACTTATTTGAAGCTTGACAGCAAGTCAATTTTTTTACTCTGATCAACTTTTTCTCAAATAACTTTACTCACTTTGAAGAAAACAATTTCACCCATTTCCTGTCGATGCAAATAATTTAGTATTTTGAGGGTTAAAAATAACGATTATAATTAGTAACTTCATTGATACAATATTTTGAACCCAAAAATGTTTAGAAGTAAAATATCTTAAAAGCCAAGCAAATCACAATGAAGGCTATGGATCGAATAAGTGGGTATAGATTCTTTTGGCTCGAGCGCAATGCCATCTCGTCCGTTTAAAAAATTCGTTTATAACTTCAATTCTGAAAATTCAACTATTATGGGGGATTTGCTTGAATCCCGTAAAAATACTTACAAAATTCGTCTTTTTGTCTTATCAGGGTTCATTTGCTTCTCGGTCAAAAAATGATATATCCCCTTATTCGATCCAGAGTCTCAATTATATTGTTTAAAATTTAAATTAGAACAGAGCACAATTTTCAGTGTATAACTTGATATTTAAAACATTCAATTTTCCAATCTTACTGAATGCTTCAAATGTGAAGAAATTTCGGACATATTAATAACCACACTGCTATTATTACTTATAATTATTACGTATTTTTATATAACTTCTATAAGAACGGTGACAATATACGTGATACATATGTAAAAAAATAGATAAAACCATAATCCTGTCGATTGCTCAATAACGATAAATATTATACCGAAATTAAATTAATTTTATCTCACTTGCCCTTTAATTTACTACATAGAGATAAGGAAAAATTTTGCAAACCCTTCCAGGAACATTTTTAGGATATGTTCCCTCAATAATGATGCACAGCCTTCGAGGCACATTCCCGAAAAATGTTCCCTCAATATTGTTTATCAAGCTTTCAGCAACTTTTCCAGGTAATCTTCGAGGCACATTACCACAAAATGTTCCCTCAATATTGTTTATCAAGCTTTCAGCAACTTTCCCACGCAATCTTCCCTCAATCTCGCTTCGCAATATTGCCGCATAGCGGACATTTTCTTATTTGCTGGAAGCTTGCCTGAACCTTGCGATGCAAGCTGCCGAACCTTGCATCGCAAGGTTTAGGCAAGCTTGCCGCAAACTCTTATGCTATCTGGGGAATAAGCTATATGAGGAATTGGAGAGAAGGGACAGGGAAAGACAATTAATGGAAAGATGGGGAATGATTGAGGAACAAAAATATAATAAATGGTATAAAATTATAAAAAAGGAAGGACCACTAAAGTATTTAGAAAAGGGATGGGGAGAGAGAAGATGGACAAGAATAGCAAGATTTAGATTGGGAAACGAGGTAAGGGTGGGGAGGTATTGGGAAAAGGAAGAGAACAGAAACTGCAGAATATTTCAATAGAATGGAAGAAGATATCGCTCGCTCACTCTTCCGACAGTAAAATTGCGCTATATTAATATAGAAATAAGGAGCTAAATATAAGAGTTGATGTAAATAGTTGTAAATATTTGTAAATAGTAAGGATAAGATAATATAAAATTTGTAGATGGTCTTGTAAGAAACGCAGGTCATGTAAACCCTTAGGGGACACATTAGGAATAAAGAATTATATTTGAATTTTAAATTTAACTAAATTGTATTACCATTTTGTTTTAACTAAATTTGAAATATTTAACTGAATTTTACTTTAATTTTAAATACAAGTACTATTCTGAAATACGAAAAAAAAAATGTTAACTTATTTATTTCGTATCTCGAAAAGTTCTGGTTTAAAAGAAACCAGACGAGAAATTAATTTGACTGAACTTTATTCAATTTTTAAGTTTAACAAAATTTTATTTGAATTTTGAATTGAACTAAATTTGATTTAAATTTTCAATACAACTAAATCTGATTTAAATTTTCAATTCAACTAAATTTTATTTGCTTTTTAAATTTATGTAACCTTTATTTAAATTTTATATTTAATATTAGAAAATATTTTTTGAAATTTCACTGAAATTCTAAAGTACGAAATTAATTTTTTTTCAAATTAATTTATTTATTATCTCGAAAATTTCTCTTCCAAAAGAAACCGTCAGAGAAGTTAAATAATTTTAACATAAAAATAAATAGAATAATTTTAGGCCCTCATTAATTTTAATATAATTTAGTAATTCAGTGCTCTCAATATTTTTGGCTTTCAGAGCCAGCCGAACAAATCATCTAGGTCTGCGCGAGAAACAGAAAAACACCGGCACGTTCGGTTTAGCTTTCATTATGCGCCCCGGCCCCACGCCGCCCGTTGACGTAGTCCTAGATACGACCAGGGTCAATGGTGGGGACGGCGGATATATATATATATATATTATTATTATTATTATTATATCATTAAGCCGTTTCCCTTTCAGGGTAGGCGTGAATTGCTCGGTGGGAAAGTAGTGATGTGTGGATGGGTATATAGGTGAAGGGTAGATATGTATATAGGTTTGAGGTATAGATATTTTAGATTGATCTAGAATTCTCGTGTTACTTATTTAAATAACACGTTCATTCTCGTAAAAACCATTTTTTCTGACTCAGGGGGCCTCAAAACGTCGACATTTGATTGAATCCGCGAAAGTCATTTTTCAGATAAAACCAATACCTTCTCATTGAGATGAGAATGTAAAAAGGTTAATACCAAAAATAATTCTTGATTATCATGTGAGTGTACTAAAAAGCTCAGAGATTAGCCATTTGTATCAGATTACGTTATAGGAACCCATTTTGTACGTCGACGAATAGCGGAAGAGTTAATTATGTTTATCTCCACAATCATCAATTGTTATTGGATGACTGAATATGATAACTATGTATTATAACTGAGTAACTTTTGGTTGATTTCGCAAGAAAAACTTGAGGGATTATATCATGAATACATGATGTAGATAATTTTCTATCAAATTTGTTGATAAAATCACAAATTATTCAATACATTTAATTAACTAATTATAAGAAATCCTTTTGTCTATATATTTTTCAGATTTAGAGCGAATCTAGTACGGAAACGCAGCCAGTTCCCAGGAAACCATTTTTATGCACTTTTTTTTACAACAAATTAATTTAATTTTTGAACATCTGTGTAGCTATTGGATTTTCTTATTTGTATAGTGATTTCACGCATCCCAGGCATCTTTACATGAACTTGAGTACTTCTAAAAAAACGGTACTCTTCAAAAGTAAAAAAAAATTGACAAATTTTTACTGACAGAAAGATTTTTAATGAGAAAAAAATTATATTCTTGACATTTTCAACTTCTTGAGGAAATAGTTTGAAATCTTTTGGAAAGTCTTCTTTTCAATCTGAAAGCAAAATATCATTCGCGGGAGTCCAAAAAGTTCAATATTTTCCGCTGAAAAACAACAAAAGTCAATTAAAAAGAAAAGAGTTCACAAATTGTCAAAAATATCAATTATTGGTCACTTTTCTATTTGAAAGAACTTCCCCTTTTTCTTTTCCAATTCGAAAATTTACCATTTTATATACAAAAAATTTCATAAGCATGTATAAGTTATTAATAAATCTAATTTTATTTAACATATAATTTTAATGTCAATTATAATAATTTTTATTATTTACTATTTTTATCTTTCAAATGAAAGAGTTAGTGAAATTTATTAAAATAATTGAAATCTATTTTTTTTAGCATCAATGAAATCTTTAATCGATTCGAATTTCTTCTTATATTGTTTCATTCTGAAATTTGATTTAATGAAATAATAAGAATTTTTTAAATAAATTGTGACTGTTTTTGTGTTTTTTTTTTCAAAAAAATGCGAAGGTTTTTATAAAATAATCACAAAATTGAGTAAAAAGTGACTATGATTCCGTGGAAAACCTGAACCGTTGAAAAAATCAGTTATTGAACAAAAATGGTTGATTATTTTTTTATTTTCGGACAAAAACGCAAATATTTTTAAGACTAAAAAGAAAGTTTTGCAAAAGGTTTTAAATTAATTACTCCAAAATTAATGAATGTCATCAAAGTAAACAATTATCACATTTTTTTCCTTTAATTTTTATCAGAAATAAAAAAATAATAGTAATAAAGTTTTTTAATCTTCCTTGAAAAATTAATTTAGTATATTATTAGCTTCTATTGAAAAAAAGAAAAACTTAAAATCTGACACTTTTTCACCTATTCTCCTCGTTTCCCCTTTTTAAATAATTATTTTCTTCCAGTTTTCGCTTAAATGAGAACTGAATTAATAGAACCCAATGAGAAAACACATCTATTTTCGTTATAGGTCCATTCTTTGTGAAAATTTAATTATTTTGTTGAAAAAATGTTGTTTTCAGGTTCAGAATTTATGTTTTAACTTATAATTTAACTATTTTAGTTGAAGATGTATCATTTTAGTTGAATATTCATCTTTTGGTGGAAAATTCAACTATTCTGTTGAAAAATAATTCTTCAGCTAAAAATTTAACTATTCCATTTTTTATGAAGAATTTATCTGTTTTTGGTGGAAATTTAACTACTTTTTGAAAATATACGTATTTTCTTGAAAATTCGTCTTTTTCGGTAGAAAATTAATCTTCTTGGTTGAAAATTTGCGTGATTCTAGTTTAGGCGGAGTAATTCATCCAAATTTTATGCAATCCTGAGTAATTTATAAAATATGAAGGAATCTTAGGTAATCAAAAATAATTCTGTTAATAGAAGTAGTCCAGAGCAATCCAATACAATCCGGAATAATCTACCTCCGCTTGACCACATTTTAAGAAGTTATTTCTCCCTCGTTAAAACCCATGAGGCAACCAATTTACTCTTAGGACGGGAATTTGTAATCACGAGGAAAAAAAGGGCTTAGTTGTGAGATTAAGATGAAGTTCTGGATTCGACCTAATACAGGGTAGTTTATGAGGCCGTATAGCTGGTGATATTTACAATGATGTCGGCCGCGTGAGTGCACATAAAATCATTGAATCGCATCAGCTTCGAGGACTCCCCACTGGTTTACGCCCGGCATACATCTCCATATTATACCCACTGTAAATATGCTTGTATGAGGAAGATTTAATTTCCACAGGGCTCCAGTTTATATGCCGCTCGATAGTAAAGGCTAAGGCTTTGTCTTCTGGCCGCTCTGAAACGATTTATAGGCGGCTATTCACCTGACGCTGATATACTGTGTCAAGTTTTCCAACTGCAAAAATTTCACATGGAATTTCATGAAAAATGACTTCGGTATTCTCCTCTGACATTCGTATTATAATATATCCTTGATTACAAGTATTATTTAGTGATAGATTACAGATTCACTTCAAAAATCAATGTTGAACTTTCTCACTTACGAGGTTAATTATTATGAATATTTGTTTGACAGGGAGAGAGATAGTGGAACATTTCGGGATTGTAAAAACTTTTGTTTATGAAGTTTTGAGTAAAGAAATCGCCTGATTTGTAGAAAAGTGGTGACAGGTACCTTTATCACGACAACGCACCTATCCATTGATCGCAGCTTATGCAAACATTTATGGTGAACCGCAGCCTTATACGAATTCGACAGCCCCGATACAGTTCTGACCTGGCTGCCTATGATTTCTGGCTATTTTCCAAATTGAAGTATCCTCTAAGACGAAAAGATTTCGAAACCTAGAGGAAATATAACAGAATTCGACGAAGCAGCTGTTAGACATTCCGAAAGGTGACTTTAAGGCGAGCTTTAAGGAGTGCTTCTGAAAGTGCGAGAATCACTGGTTGATAGCATCGCTACAATGATCTTGAAATATATGAATATACACGAAGATCTCAATTTGATCACTACAATGATGCTGTCAATGGTCCACTAAAAAACACCACCCTTCTCCTTGACAGAGATCCCCCCGGAACAACCAAGATGAACGCAGTTTAGCTGGTTGGGCTATCGTCTGAGGGGGTTGCCTCAGCGGGGCTGCTGCTCTAAATGACGCGCATCTTATCGTCCCCGGAAGATGGACAGTCCGGGGCTTTCCTTCTTTTGCAGCGCAAAGGTAGCACTCGAGTGTTTTCGCACTCCGCAGACATGTGCCCCTCCTTGTCGCACCTTCAGCATCCTCTCGTCCGATTAGGACCCTTAAAAACCGCTGCCATGTGGCCAAAGCCTAGACAGAGATGACATCGAGTGACCTGCATCTTCTTACGTTCGCAACAGGACACTCATCCCACTTTCAGGTGCCCTGCGCGTAACCATTTCATCGGCATTTCCTCTGACAGGTTCACGATAGCCTTCAGTGTTCGCCTGAAGCCTTTTTTGTGAGATTGGCCCTAATTTATCCTGCGTGCTGCTCGCCAAAATGTCTTCTGACGGCCGCCTCGATCTCCTCCGCATCTGTGATGTGTCGAGGTCCAATACCTCGATTTCAGTGCGAGGGACCAGCTCTCGCGCACAACCCTTCTTCCCAACAGCTGTTCCGATGGCAGCAGACAGCATTGATCTGCCATCCGCTGCAGGACAGATCTCTATAAGGACCTCTCCGTTTCTTGTTTCTCGAACACTCCTGATTTCTAGACCAAAAGTGTTCAGTTTAACCTTGCATTTCAGATCCTTCAGGACCTCAGCGTAACTCGAACCCTTTTGTAGCTTGGTTGCTGGTATCTTCTTGCTGCTTTCATTTTTTTTCTGGCGTGGACGTCGCAGGAGCAGCAGCGGTGCGGGTTCTCAGCTTTTTCTTCCTGTGTCTTGAGACACTTGCCTCGACTAGGCTCAAAGAAGACTCCGTCTCTCGCTTCCCAGGTTGCGGAGTGGAAGCGTCCATAGCTCTTCTAATTTGAATCCTTGTCTAGCTCATATTCTTCTTCTTCTGTGTCTTTTCCCTAGCCTTCTTCATTTTTTTAGCAATGGATTCGCCTATGATGTTTGGTCTCAATTTTTTTATTAGCCCCCTTTGCTCATCCATGTTTCGCTCCGCAATCGTTATGTCCCTCCTGGCCTCTGTCTTTCCGCTCATATCGAGCTCCTCCGTCACGTCCAAAAGACGACCCAGCTCCTCGCATACACTCCTCTTCAAGTATGTTTGGTCTCCTCCAAAAGCCATGGAACCAGCACCGGCCACCGGGGATGGCACCCGATCGGAACCAGCGGAGAGATTTTTACTCTCTTGGGGTATGTCGTTCTTTCCATACTCACTCATGATCGGTTTCTTTTCGGGGTTCCTACCCCTAGCTGGGTTTTTTCCGCCCCGGGTACTTGATTTCTATAATACCACACATATCTAGGAAGCGTTCCCCTATCCGCAGCCTGGGGAGGCGCTCAATGGAGGACCAGCTACCCCACACGGGGAGTACGTTAAACGGGATGTCACCGCCATGGACCACGATCCCCTTCTTCGTTACAGATTATCACAGACAGTTTACCCCTCCCCCCTCAAGTGACGGCACAAATACGTACACCCCCCCCCCATTTAGGTCAAAATTTGGTCTTCAATTTCATACGATGAATACCTAAAATAAAACAAAAAATACTCACACATAATATTTCAACAGACTTCAAATAGAATGATTTTTCGCAAATACACATTAATTTTCCAATGAAAGAGATGGAGATTTTGACGAAAGAGTTAACTTTTCGAGCTGAACAGTTGAATTAAAAAAAATAATTGCCTTTCAAACCCTAAAAGCAGTAGTTTTAAGCCAAAAAACGGATTTTTTTAAAGAAAATTCAATATTAACAACAGAAATGAATTTTCAACAAAGTAGCGGCACTTTCAACTTCATAGTTGAATTTTGAACCTGAAATTACAAATTTTTCACTAAATGGTCTAAATAAATAAAAAACTTTAACAAGAAACAATTAAGTCTTCAACCAAATAGTTGCATTTTCAATCCAAAAGATATCCACGGCGAGGTTCAACTCTTAGCAACTAGTTGAATTTTGAATTAAAAAAGGTTAATTCTTAGCAAAAAATATAAAAGTTAATATTTCATCTGAAAAAACGTTTAAATTTTAAATAAAAAGCGGTCGAATTTTACAAAAAGATTAACTATCAACGAAAAATGTCATAGTTGATATTTAAAGCGAAAAATATTTTAACTTTTAATAAAAAATTGTCTAATTCTACCAAAAGAGGCTTATTCTTGACAAAAGAGTTGAATTTTTAACTAGGAAACATTTGTCAATCATGAGAAAAGAAACTGTCAACCAAGTTGTTGAATTTTTAAAGCAAAAAGGCGAATTACCAAGAAAAAAGTTAAATTTTCAACTCTAAAATGTGAATTTTCAAATCGAAATTTAATTTGTAACGAAATAATTTAATTTTTTATGATTGTAATAGAATTCAAAACCTGAGAAGATGAATTTTCAACGAGACTGTTAAGTTTTATGTGAAGAAGATAATTTTGCAAAAAGCAGTTTAATTTCTATTCCAAAAATATGAATTTGAAAAAAATTCATTTTCAACCAAATAGTTGAATTTTAAACTAGAAACGATTAGTTTTCAAGCCACAATGAAATAGTCAAATTCGCAGTTAAAAAATTTGATTCAAAACAGATAATGAATTCCCAATGAAAAATTTAAGACTTGAATTTTCAACTAAAAGAGATCAATTTTTAGCTCAAATGGATTAGTAAAACTTTGATTCAGGAAAATTAATTTTTCAACTAAAAAATGTACTGTCAATAAAATAGTTTAATGTTTAACCAAATAGCTGAATTTTGAAACAAAAGAGATGAATTTTGAACAAAAAATATAATAGTGCACTCTTCAGTTAAGAAGAATTAACCTTTATCGAAAAATATTTCTAATAATCCAGTTAGCATTCAAGCGGAAAGACGAGAAAAAGGGGAAGTTTCTTGAAAACAGGAGAAAGAAAAAGATTTCTTTAAGAAAGGGGTAAAGAGTTAAATAAACTCACTAATTATCATTTTGTCAAGTATTTCAAAAAATTGTTATTCACATTTATATTTTTCCTGTGTGAGTTTGCATTTTGTCTTACTCTCCCCTCCCCCCCCCCACGTCACAAATAGTTACAAAGCCTGTTATGCTCCAACCCCCTCCAAGCAGTGTGATCTATTTTTTGAATGGCCCCTTACATTTTTCATTCTCTTTATTCTAAATTTTTACACATTTCCTTTGTTTTCTTTTATGAGCAGTTATTCTTCTTGAATCTATTTTTCAGGTTTACAAAGCTCCTGGTTATAAATAACAAAGTGTAAAAATTCGGGCAGTAAAGATTTGTGTCTCGGAGCATTGCATCACGCAAGGTATGTTCGAAGCTCGAGTCTACAAGGCATGACTGGTCCTAGGACTATTATCTTGACAGTGCACGGCCTTTGACACGAAATACAATTTCTCAGAGTCTCGTGCAGATTTAATGTACTGTCTGAGTCAGCATAAATTTAAGCGGTATTATTTATATTTCATAATTATAACGACTTTGAGCTTAATTGGACCCTTCTCTCCGGAAAGTGCCGTACATATAGTGCGAGCAGTTTAGTATTTAAATTTTAATTGATCCTCGAATCATACGCCTCGACATCATTCATCTGTAACGAGATACTATAAAGTAAGTACGTATGATTTATGGTACGCCAAGTCTCATGCTACAAGTAGTCGCATGGCTTAACAAGTTGAGCGAAACGTACAAGCAAGTCCACGCGGGTACATATAAGGGTCGGGAAAAAGGAAACGTTTCATTATAGGTGAAGTCTTTTGTTCTCAAAAGAGACGGGTTATAAGAAATCTTCAATTTCAAACTAACCGCCTCAATAATCTCGCCACTAGGTGGCCACGCGTCTGCCTCTCTCACAAGAGCTAAAAATGAATTAATCTTCCCTTGTCCAGCATGGGCCACCCATAAGCTACGTTACCAATTTTTGACTATTTTATGTAGACCCTTCAGTACCACCTCGTTGATAACCGGGGGGCAGGAGGGCTCTCGAATGTAACACAATATGTGGATTAAAACGGATTTAATGTTTATTCTGCGTTTATTGCGTTTCTAGTAAGTTCTGTTTCTCAAAGATGCTCTCAAATCAGGAGAAAAGTGTGATTTTTCACAAAAATCGAGAAATAATATGGGAATAAATTCCTTCCAATTCAATTAACTCGGATACCATATCAAACTAAAAGAGACGAATTTTTAACAAAGAGAATAATAATTTTTAACCAAACAGTTGAACCATTATCCAAATAGTTGAATTTTCAATAATAAAGTAAATTGTCTAGAAAATACACAAATTTTCTATCATATTGTTAAATTTTCAATTGGAAGAGCTAATTTTTAACACAAAGTAAATCTAATTTTCTACCAGGTCGTGTACCAAGCAAACAAGATTAATCTTTTACCAAAAAGACGAATTTTTAACAAAATACATAAATTTGTTACCAAATAGTTGATTTTGAAACTTGGAAAGAATATTTTTTAACCAAATAGGTATTGAAATTTGAACTAAAAACGATCAATTTTCAACCATGAATAGAATAGTTGAATTTTCAATAACAACATTAATTTTCAACGCTAAATGGAACGAATTTTTTAACAAATATTTACATTATCAACTTAGGTATTTTTATTTTCTAACCAATAATTGAATATTCGAATTTTCAGATATAAAATCTCATTCTTAATAAGCAAAAAAAACGAATTTTCAACAAAATACATATATCCTCAACCAATTTGTTAGGCTTCAAAGACAAAAAGACGAATTACCTAGAAAACATTAAAATTTTCAACCCGAAGATATGATTTTCAACCAAAAACTTAATTTAATACAAAATTGTTAAGTTTTCCAATAATTGTTTTATTTTTAACTAAATATAACAAAAACGATAATCATTAACAAATTGTGAATTTTTATACAAAACTGTTGAATTTTCAATCCAAAAAGACGAATTTTCTACAAAACAGTTGAATTTTTAACAAAAAAGTTAATTTACAACCAAATAGTTGATTCAATGGGGGACCAGCTATCCCACACGGGGAGTACATTGAACGGGATGTCATTGCCATGGACCACGATCCCCTTCTTCGTTACAGATTATCTCAGAAAGTTGGACATCCCCCCAAAGTGACGGTCAACTAAAATGATGAGCCTCCAACTAAAAAAATAAATTTTTTACAACGTAGTTCCAATTAAAACAAATTAGTTGCTTTTTCAACCAAAAAGTTGCATTTTTGAAAAAAAAAAAAAATACATTTTCAGCTAAAATAAATAATTGTCAACCAAAAAAAACCTGAATTTTTAACCTAAGAGTTCACTTTCCATCCAACGAGATGTATTTCCAACTGGAATGATGAGCTAAAAACAAAAACAAATGAATTTTCATCAAGACAGTCCGAATTAAATGAAATACAGTCCAAATTTAATAAAATAAGTCGAACCCGGATTTGAGCCCTTTGGATTGGAGCCTTTCCTGAATTGACGCCGAGTCGCGAGAACAGGTGAGAAGAGTTGCAGGGGGATGTACGGTGCTCACTCAGGAATGCGTCACGACGTTGCGTCAGTTCACTCTCGAGCGAAAAGAACACACGTTTGCATAGCGAATAAGCACGATAACAAGTTCACGTACGACTAAAACCGATCGGACCGATCGGATTATTTCGTCTGATCGAATGGGCCTTCAGAATACCTCTTTGAACTTGACAACAACGTCATCTGACACGCGAAATATTGGGTATCTTAAAGTTATTGGAGCAATGTTAACGAGAAAGGGCAGTGAATATCAATTCATTTTAATTATAGATGTTATATTACGGTTTAAAATTATCTACTGTAAGATTTCATGTTAATGTTTAATTGAAATTCAAATTTCTTCTCAATATTTCCAAATTGTTGGCGCTGCAATAGCCATCCAACAGGCGTATTTGAAACGATGGTTTTGAAACTTCTTTTTCTATCGTATTGTATAGACAGAAAGAGTATGATCGTTACGAAACGAGAAGTATGACTTGTCATTTGAACACAATTGGATCTTCTCTGTCTACCCCATAAGACAGAGAGATAGATTTCAAAACCATCCTTTCGAATCCGATCACACCTCATTGTCTATCTGACATGGTAGAAAGAGAGGTCCGCTCACTTCAGCGTTTTTTAACCTCAAACTGTCAAATGTTTACGCGAGAAGTGTAAAAACTATGTTTGTCGTGAACTATGTATGTCTGGTTATGAATTAGCATAATGCGTAATGCATTATGTGCTACGCAAAAGTGTGTGCTTCCCATTTGAAGTGTTTCGCCTGGTTTGTGGTCATGCATATACCACATTTGCGTTTAATATTTAGCTTACCCCTGCTTCCGTAATAAAAAAATAATTTACAAAATATTTCTTACCACGCAGAATAATCCACCGGAAATGGTTCACACGGCCCTGTCTGTTTAAATTCGGAAAGCCTAAATTGGAGCCGACCGTCAGTCCCGAAACCGGACTCAAATCCGAGTTTAAATTTAGTTACATTTTTAATCATCAAGATTTATTTTTCAAACAGAAGATTAATTTTCTATAAAAAAGCCGAATTTTCAACCAAATGGTTGAATTTTCAACGAAAATTCATAAATGTTCTATCAGAAATAAAACGACTTTTCAAACAAATACTTGAATTTTCAACCAAAGAGATGACTCTTCAGCTTAAATGACGAATCTTAAAAAAAATTAATGCTTAACAAAATAGTTCAACATTCAACTGAAAACTATAAATTTTTAATAAAAGGTTGAATTTTAAACCGAAAAATATTAATTTTCAAACAAAAATGAAATACTCAAATTTTTGGTTAAAAATATTATTCTCCGACCCAAAATAAAATTATTTTTCAACAAAATAGTTGAATTTGCAGCGAAAGAGATGAATGTTTATTTGAAAAAATAATTTTTGAGAAAGGTAATCCACTTTCAAGCAAGAAATCGATATTCTGACCAAAAAGATGACTTTCTGACAAACCAAAAATGTAATAGTAAACTTTTCAACCGAAAAGAATCAACTTTTGACAGAACTAGTTGTATTTTCTTATTGGGGTCAGTTAATCCGTTAGAATTTAAACGGAAAAAAGGGGGCAATTTTCTTTAAAACAGGGGAAAAGAGAATTATTTTTAAAAAGTGGCAAAGATGGAAATAGAGAAAAAGCGTGATGTTTGAAACAATAAATTGATCTTCAAATTTAATAAGTTATTCCTAAAGTGGGAGGTAAATGTCCCAGCAATCGTGACGGTTCCAATATTCTTGAAACTTTGTTATAATTTGCATATATTGTCAAAAAATAAGTTGCAATTATACTTTTAGTGATAAGCAAGATTTATTTGTAGCATTTTACAGTATCAAATTGAATTTCAAATAATTCAAATTGAATAAAAAGCAAGGAAATTGGCGGCATCTCTACTGGGACTAAGGTCGCGATTACTTGGTCTAAGGTCACGATTACTGGGATTTTTACCTAACCGTTGCAGGCCCATCTTACGCCAAAATCGCAAACTTTGTTTTATCACTAGGAAGCGTACTGAACGTTATCTAATTTCGTAAATTTAATTCCACTGAATCCCTCGCCCCTTCCGCCCTTGTTACCAACGGTCTTTTTTGAAGCAAACTCTTTAACCCTGAAATTGGTAACGTACTCTATAGATGGCCCCTTATATGCGTTCTCGCTCGATCTCATTGGAGGACAAGGGCACGGTCCATCCTGATTATGATTCGAAGCAGACGTTCCTCTCCAGCAACCCTGTATAATAAAATCACCGGAAAAGGGCATACAGAATATCGGTACCAAGAGCGGATCCGATCTGGTACCGCTTTGATCCCGCGCTGGTTGCAACACTGTACTCTGTCGCGATAACGTTGACTTGGCGCAAAAAATACGCAGAAACTTCCGCCTTCTTCTAATGGGGAGACACAAGATGTACTCACAGTCCTTAGAGATTGAAAGGATACTCACTCATTGTTACAATTCAACGTCGGAGAAATGTGACTTCGAAGAAAGCCGGTCAAGAATTCATTCTGAATGGATGTTAATCTTAGCGTTGTTTGAATTAGAGATTTGTGCACTAGGGATGGACCCAAAAGGCGTCTTTTAAAGTGAAAAGACTTTCTGATTCTTTCAAGATATAAGTTAAATGATCAAGTCTCACTTCTAGAATCACTCTACCAGATGATTAATTTTAATTTTGATTTTAATTTTAATTTTAATTTTAATTTTAATTTTAATTTTAATTTTAATTTTAATTTCAATTTCAATTTCAATTTTAATTTTAATTTTAATTCTAATTCTAATTTTAATTTCATGTGAAAAACTAATATGAATATCAAAAAATACGGGCGTTATTTGTAATAGACACCGTGCCCCGCACCGACACCATAGCCCACTCTCCCCCAACTTATGTGAAAATATCCACAACGCGTTTTAGCATGTATAAAGTATCCACAATGGGTTCTGGTATATATCAAGTTCTCATAAAAGGTTTTCGCACACATAAATGCGGTTTGGAAACTTCAAAATTGCCTCGACATGAATGTAATACTTTTTTAATTGGGGTTATCAAATTGTTTTTTCTTATCAAATTATGCGCTTTGAAAATTCTCGGTTCAACCAAAAGCTAAATAATTAAAATGTACCTACTTATTCATCTGAAAGTATTATTTGTTCTATAATGCATTTTTACATGAATTTTCATACGTGATACCTGAACAATTATTTAATATTAAAATAAATTTTTGACATAAGTAGTTCTACCTGAATAATATAATTTATTTATTTAAAAATTGAAGAAAAATTTATTTAGTTAAAAAATTTTCAACTAAGAGTTAGAAAATTCATTTTGTTAAAAATGGAAGAAAAGGTGAGAGGGGCGAAAGATTTTTAACTGGAAAAAATAAGTTTTTGATTGAAAAAATAGATTTATTTGAAGTAAATAAGTCTATTAAAAACCAAAACGTATTTGAAAAAGTGAAGTCTTTTCTGTAGTTGTGAAATATTATACATACATTCGATATTACTAGTGTTCGGCATTTTGAATTACATTTTATAGATTTTTCACAGCATTTACATTGGTTATCAATACAATATCGTTTGCAAATACAATGCAAAAATCCCTGTTTCAAAGCAGAACTTACGCTTGAAGCCGAAAGGAGATTTAAACACTGTTAAAAATGTTTGCAATTTTAATATATGTTTAATATACATTTCTATATTAAATCTAAAAACTTGATTATATTGAATTTCATATACATGTATATTGAGAAATTCTTAGAAAATTCAGATAATTCCATCTTACACAAATCAAAAATCAGTTTGACAGTAAGTTTCAATCCTAACTAATAAAGCATTATATTTTTTCCTAGTTTAACATGATTTACACTGGGTTTCAAGTAGAAAAATTCAATTAGGCGAATAATATACAAATTTAATTTTCATTTCATTTCATTTAATTTCAAGTTGAAATTCTGATATTCACAGAACATTTTGAAGAAAATTCTACCCGTACGTTGCACTTTGATTATTATTATTATTATTATACCATTAAGCCATTTCCCTTTCGGGGTAGGCATGACTCGCTCGGTTGGAAAATAGTAATGTTGGGAAGGAGGCATAGATTTGTGAGGTTGATCTAGAATTTTAGTGTTATTTATTCAAATAACACGTTCGTTACGTAACGCTGCTCTGACCCAGGTTGCTGATCAATCTCTCTAGCGATCACCCTAAGTGAAGAGCTTCACAAGGTTCTCATGTGATGTTCCCCACTTGGGTCCATTAGTAACCAAGGTCGTTTGTTTCAGACGTCATTCACTCTACTCACATTCTTTTCATAAACTATTTGTCGCCACACTTTTCTGTCCTCGCATACTTCTCTAGCTTCCTTAACGTCCATGCATTTTTTCATGCAAGCTGTCCTGTTTCTATGGCTTCTTATGTCTTTTCGGATTAAGGTCTCATTCACACATTCTAACCATTCTTTCCGCGGTCTACCTCTGGGCATACTACCATTTACTTTACCTTTATACACTTGTTTCGTTAGACGTTCATCTTTCATTATTAGGAAATGTCCGAACCATGTTAACTGATTTCTGTCCCATGTGTCAACTCTTGTCTCTTTTGCACCACATTCTTTGAGGATTATTTCGTTACTCACTTTGTCCATCAGTGTTTTCCCGCAAATCGTGCGCAGGTGTTTCATCCCAATCGTGTTAATTTTTCTCTTATCCTCTTCTTGAAAGGTCCATGTCTTGCTACCGTGTAGCACAGTCGGTACAAATAGAGAATTATGTATTGCCATTTTAGCTTTTTCTGAATATATTTTTACTTCTGAGAATAGACCCTGCTCTACCGATAACCTTCTGACCCTCATTTACGCGCCTATCTAACTCCCCATCTGTCTTCCTGTTATAAGTGAATAGGCTACCTAGATATATGTACTTATAAACTTGTTCTAATCTTTCATCATTTAGGGCAATGATGCACATTGTTCTTTCGCCTTTTTTCAAAATTCTTTGCAAGTCTTCGATTGATTCTGCTACAACAACCTTCTCGTCTGCGAAAGCTAACCCACGTACCCTCACTGTCTCGAGATCTACACCTTCTTCGTCGAAGAGGGCCATCCTTAGACACTTGTTCATAAATATGATGAATAGGTGTGAGAACATAATGCATACTTATTTAACGCCTTGCAATTATAGATTACAATTAAGACGATGAGTTTTAAGTTTGTTAATTTAGTTTTTAATATTGAACAAGATTTTAGGACATCAAAGAATTTTGTGCTTTCACGCACTCTGTTTTACCGACCTTAATATAAATGTATAATAATTCTACAAGATGATAGTGTATTATTATTTTGGTTCAACCGAGCATTTTCAGAGCGCCTCATGTTGAAAGAAAAAACAATTTGATAGCCCTGGTTAAAAAAATTATTATATTCACGTTGAAGCAATTTGAAAGTTTCCCAAACGCATCCATATGTACTAAAACCAGTTATGAACACTTTATATTTGCCAGAACCCGTTGTGGATGCTTCATATATGCCAAAACGCGTTGTGGCTCTTACCAAATGCTCAGAACGCATTCTGGCAGAATTGAAACACTCGCAACGCTTTGTGGTCAATTTGAACGCTCACTTAGCGTTTTGTCTTCTTGAGGGTAACATATATATATATATATAATGTACCATGTAAAATGTCAAAAGTCAAAAACTCACGAAATAACTCTTAAATCACATGACCTTACTCTGAAATGTTTGACAATCCTTGCGGTATGCTTGAAATATGCTTTTTTTTAAACGATATAAAAAATTTGTCCGACAGTGTATACACTTTGTTATTAATAACATAGAACATTTTGGGATGTAGATTGAAGCGCTTTGAAGTCTGTATAACTGTTTCATTCAATAATAGTGACTGGTTCATCTGCTCAATCAATTATTTTTTAAGTAAACTTGACTAACGTTTTAGTCAAAATATGGTTGGTTAATTTATCCAGTCAAATTTTTCCTAATTCAAATTCAGAGTGTACACCAATTCTGATGGAAAGAGGATTGGAATAAGCGCAAACAAAATTTTTGCATGAACCCTGCTATATTATATAATAAAGAAATTTGTTTCAGAGGAAAGAAAAATATCATAAATACAATATTGTCAGTAAATGATATCTATATTTCAAAAAATATTACATAAAAACATAATTCAAACACATACATATTTGAATTAGAAGGTAGTTTACTATAGCAACCAATGTGACGTAAAAGCGTTTATGGGTTTTCTTTCTTCATAATTGATTTTCGTCTTCTAATTTCGCCACAGTCTACATATTTACCTAACTCCACAGACTTATACAAAAGTTCAGCTGTAGTCTCTTTCACAAATTGAAGATTAGTTTGTGGCTGATTATGGTTAGGTTTTTGGGGATCAGGCCTTTTTATAGGATACCCATGTAATATTTGAGTCCCTTCGACAGATTGTGGTGGGTAATAATTTTGGAAATTTGGATGGTTTGCTTGAAAATTATAACTATCTGGGTAATACACAGGTCCTTGGTGCTGGCTAGGACCAGGGGAATATTTATCTTGAAGAGGTCCAGCATGCTGATTAGTAAATTGAATTAGACCATTCTCGTTAAGTTCCATATGAAGCCCGTTATTCTGTTGGGAACCTGACGGTATTTATGTGGAAAGAAAAATGAGATTCATGAAATTTCAATGATAAAAATGTATATAAAATAGCAAAATATTAATGAATGAAATAGCATACGCGTACCACTCGTGATCCGTCATTTATGGAAATTCTCGTGAATTAAATCTTATATGAAATATCTGAGCACTGAAAGGCGACAAACAAAGACTACATTTTATGCCCAGTATTACAAAAATAATATTGATTATTTTACTTACCAGTAAAAGGTCCTATATTGTAACTTGCAGTATCTTGTTGGAAAGTTGGCATATGTTCAGGAGTCTCATGGATATTTGGATTGGATCGTCGAATGTTATTGTGCATTTCTGGCCTGACACTTCGAGTACGATATGATGGTGTGGGAAGGGGTTCTTCTTTGACATGTGTAGAGGCAGATTCTCCTTCGACACGTTGGTTTCGTGTTTTACGTGGACGAATAGGTTTCTCTTCTACGAATTGTCCAGTACTATGTTTGTAAATTTCAGTGCGGCCATCATCGGTAAATCTAATGATCCTTTGTCTTGGCCTTGGGGTGTTCATCATATCTGATGATATTCGTGTCAAGTGACAATAGAGATTCATAAATTTGAAATATTCAAAATGTATTTGAAGATAGTAAAAAGCTTTTAAATAAAGATTTGAACCCCGAAAGCCGATTAGGAGTCATCCAAATAAATTAAGCAAGAGTTATTTTTTTAACTCATGAAGCCCCCCACCAAACATCCTCGTAAGGCTTTTTCCGTAGTAAATGTGTGTAACTGAATCATAGGTGTAAGGTTTCGTTCACTCCGCATCTATCCTAAAAGCCTTACGTACTTTGTTGATGACCCATAAACAATCACTTTATTACATAAGAAAAATGTACTAATACGCAAAATTCTTTATATCAAATCCAAACGAACTAGATGTTGACGGGGTCGGTGTCGAGATTTGCTAAGTATTGGGAAAATATAATAATTGTACTTACCGATATTATGAAAGCAAAACATGAAGACGACAAGACCACCCAAATTGTACCTCATTTTCTTTTTAGATATAGATGAAATTTATTATATTTCAATGTCGTAGCGGAAAACAGATGATTTTTCATAAACTGGCCAACTTATAGTCAGTCCTATTTATACTAGCTGTTAAACGTGCACATGTAGATAACAAAGTTGAAATATAGTTTCAAATATTTGCACCTTATAATTTTGGGTGCTTTCTCATTGAAAAAGTTTACTATCTTGTAAAAGCGGGAGCCTCAGTTCTACATCGCTAGATTGCACACGTGTTATACAATAATTCAAGGCAACTCTTATAGTTGAGTGAATCAACCACAAATGAACACTAAAAAATGTGTACTCCAAACAGAAAAATACTTTACTGTCTCATTCTGATTAATATTTTGGATTGAGGAGCCTTTTCTATTGTTGCATGAACTTTGAATTATGTCAATGAAAAATGTTTTGATGTTTAAAACCAATTTTTCAATTGATATAGATAACCATAACTTCCATACTCTTTAATAAAATGTATTAATATTATAGGTCAATCGATTCGTTTAGAACCAAGGAATCTCTGATGTTTTTGCATCAACTTTGATTCATGTTAATAAAAAAATGTTTACTGTAAAAACCCATTTTTAAAATATTATAAAGTGCTAAAAAAAAGCTTCCTCTCTGAGGACGCGAAATCAAATTGATAACACACACATATATTTGAATTATGTAATTTTTGTTTTCGAAACAGTCGAAGTGAGTTTCAGATGTTATACAGAATCAAAAATTCACGTTCAAATTTTTGGTCAGTAAGAAATACGGAGAAATGAAATAAGTTTTAATCCAAAAGTACAAAAGTAAGACTTTTTGTAAAAAACTAATAAGTAAAGAGTCTTGTAAAAAGTCTTTTTAAACAAAGGCTTAAAAACTATTTCTGCTAATAATTTCACTCATTTTTATTTGAAATAGCCCCTAAGAATCTGTTTAATTGTAATGTGAACCGTTGAATCAATTGAAAATTTCAAACTTCTGTCCAAATTAATCCTATTTTATTAGTCTCATATTCAGAGTTCCAACATTCTTAATTCTTAATTCTTAATTCAAACATTTTACCAATATCGTTGGTCCGTTCCTAACCTCATTTGTACATGGATCAAGGATAAGTATCGCTGGTGTAGTTATACATTTTTTTCGTGAGGGTGTTTCTAAACAGCGTTTATTTATTCATTTCAAAATCTGAAAGCCAAAATCCCAAACCCTTTTCCAGGAGTAAAAAATTTCAAAGGCTGCATATTTTTTTGCAGATGAATTTTTAATCTTGTTGGAATTAACCTCGATTTCTTTGGAATTCACTGTGAATTCTTCAGAATTCTTTAGAATCCCAACAAAAAGACAAATACGTTGTCGAAGAGAAAATTAACATCTGGCATATTTTTCCAGCAGGCAATACTTGATCTTAAATAATTCGTTTTGTTTTATGAAGAACTAAAAGTAGAAACGGAAATTATTTATCAATTAAACGTTTTTAAACCAGATTAATCTAATGTCACCGTCACCGTGTGTCACATCATATAAAAATAAAACATTTATCATTTAAATTTTGTTTGGCCATTCTACAGACGTTTTAAAGTTTCAGAAAAGCTAATAGACAAATCATGTTTGATTTACAGAATTTCGTCAATTATGTGTACACAGAGATACCGCCAGCTTTTTTAATAAAAAAAAATCGGATAAAACTGGATAAAGCCACAGCAAAAGAAAAAAGTTGACAACTATTATAAATTTTACAAGAGAAGCTAACATTCCTTTGCACTAAACAAAACTATCTCGAAAATCTAATTTAAAACAATTGAACAATATATTTCTTCTTAAAAATAGGTAGTATTTCAAAATAAACCCTTTCCATTTTTTTCGTAATATTTTCTTACTATGCAGATCTTAATCAAACTTAAATATAGAAAAAGGCTTTATTAATTCAATAAACTTAGAAGCAGCTTTTTATTATTAATTTATCAAACTTTTCATAACGTGCAAGTTTTGAATCGCTTTGAAGTCTGTATAAATGTATAATTTAGTTAGTGAATCAAGTTGATTCACTTTGAAGACACATTGGAAATGTATTTGACTATTTCAGCAATGCGTATTCGATGACTGGCAAATCAGTCATCATTTGACTACAAATCAATAGTTTCAAGTGATTTATCCTTTCAGTCAGCAGGATGCTACATTATATAATAAAGAAATTTAATGAAAAGGAAAATATCATAAATACAGCATTGCTAATAAATAATTTCTATATTAAAAAAGACGTGAAATAATTTTAAAACATCAATATTTTAATTAGAATGTTGCTTACAATAGCAACCAGTATGACATGAAAATAAACCCACCATACATTGTTGTAATATAAAAAGGTTGTAGTACAGAACTAGATAACCAACAATTTTTCGAAAATGAGTTAATTTCATCAAGAATTCTTTAAAAAATAAAATAAATACTGTGCTTGAAGGATTTTTTCAAAATTTCATTTCTTGGTACAATAATTCTTAAAAAATTTGTATTAAAATTTTAGTCAAAATTTTATTAAAATTTCAACGTAGTCATAATTTTGTTAACCTTTCAGCATCGATCTTTCTTGAAATGGTTAGCATTCAATGTTAAAATATATCATTTCTTTTCGGATTTTTAACAATAAATGTCTGTCATACTGTGATATCTCAATCTTCAATTTTGATTGTCTCTGAACAGGATCATTTTTTCTGATCAAAAATTTGCTATTATATTCAGCATTCCCATGTCTCAGAAACTACGCTATACATTTGACAAAAAATAAAAATTTGATTTTTAATCGCAATCAAAGGCCGCCTTTGAAAACGCAACAAATTTTTGTCTTAAAATTCTCTGCTGATTTTCTCGGAAATGTTCAACTTTTTTATATCAGAATTTATTTACTCGTATTTTGATGCTGAATATCTCGGGAGCATGAGAAAAAAAATTTTTAACTAAAAATTACATTTTTTAATCGTAATCCACAACCGAGATTACACGAATTTTAGGTGAAGACCACTTTGAGATTCTGAACTTTCACATCCATTTTCTTGAACCTTGATAACTTTTTTTGATGAAAATTTTCTATCTCAATTCAGCATCACTTTAGTTTGGGAGTGCACTCTTATTTTATCTCTGAATAGCGATTTTGATTTTGCAGAATGCTTTTTCGCCTGAAAATTTCTCATTTTATTGGTTATCTAATTCTGTACTGCCACCCTTCATATGTACAATTCGATGTCTCCAAATGACAGGGTTGCATCTCGGGTACACCAAATGAAAAGGTGCCCACAATACAATGTATATGGGATTATGAAGTTTCGACAGTTCGCCACGCGAGTTAGTACCTTTTCATTTGTTTCTACGAGTTAACACCTTTTCATTTGGTCTCTCCGATATGGAACCTTGTTATTTGGACGCGTCGAATTATGTATTAGTTTTCTACCAAAAGAGATCAATCTTTAACCCAAAAAGACGAGATTTCAACAAAAAACTTTAATTTTCTAAACAAATAAATAATTTTTAACCAATCAGTGCCCTTCTAATAGGATTATGTTATTAAAATTGATTCAAAAGTACGACCTATTTGTCGGAGGGGAATATTTCTTTGAATCAAAGAAATATTAATTGAAGAGAAAACTATACATTTCAAATCAAATGAATGACTCATTATTCAAATTGAATATGCCATGCAAGTGAGTAAATATTTCTTTGAACTGAGGAAATGCGAATTGATGGAAAGAAATGTATTTTAAAGTCAAGCAAATTTGTGCACAGACCTTTTAAAATTAAGGCTCAAACCATCGACAACTGTAATTTGAGATCCCCAGCTACCCTGAAATATGTATCTTTTCAATAAATGTAGGTATATTATTACAATTCATAATATGTACTCATATTGAAACATACGTATGATAATTGTTTTTCTTTTATAATTTAAAAAAGTTTGAGACCTTCTGAACCCGAAAAACCGGTTGATAGATTGGATTGGCCTTTGTTATACTCTTTGACTGTCTCAAACTGAAGGTGAAGTTCGTTAGCCAGTCATTTTTGATAAAAATTCCAAAAATTCAAGCATTTTCAAAATTTTTGAGACCACTGTTTTTATTTAAAAATTCTATGTACGCCTATTCTTAGTACACAAAAAAGAAAATTTATTCCCATGACTTTTTTGATAATAAAATTACCAGAGTTATAGCATTTACAAAATCCAAATAAACAAATGAAAATTAAAATTGTAAGAAAAACAATCCACGACAAGAAAAAAGTCAATAGAAAAAACGTTGCTTTTTGAACACCCTATAAGATTATCATAAAAAATTTTAGATTTTTTTTGGAAAATCGAAAATTCAAATTTTGATTGCACGAAAAATAATGATAAATCAAAAATTCCATTTTGCTGTCAAACTATACAAGATAAAACAAAATATAAGAAAACAACAATTGTGTACCCAAAATCCATTTGCAAATTTGTTATTAATCACTTTTTGATAGCACGTGTAGTTTTTGTGTTATTCGTAAAAAACAACATTAAAAATAAAAAATTAAGTTTTTGGACAAACAACACAAACTATAAAAAAACAATTAAAAAAAAATTTTTATCAAAGAAGCTACAAATTTGTCCTCATCATTTTCTGATAGGCTGCGTCGTTTTTGTTTTAATCGTGAAAAAGAACATTAAAAATAAAAAATAAATTTTTTCTGAAAAACGACACATCGCACGAAAATAATTATTAGATGAAAGTTATTTACCCAAAAAGGATCTATAAATTTTTTATTCATTATTTTTAGGTAGGACGAGTAGATTTTCTTTTAATCATAAAAAATAAGATTAAAAATAAAAAAAAGTAACTTTTTGGAAAAACGACACAAGTCACAATAACATTTCATTTAACAAAATTTGTCGCATAAATTGTATCTAAAAATTTTCTTCGAACCACTTTACGCTAGGGTACGTATTTTTGGTTTGAATCGTAAAAAATAACATTGCGAATAAACAAATTAAATTTACGGAAAAACGACACAGGTTGCAATAAAATGTTTAATAACAAAGTTGTTTGTTTATAGAATACGCACTTTTTCCTAATTATAAAAATAATACAATTAGAAAACGTCTGTTTTAATACCAATGCATATTATGAATTGTGATTATATACACTTCTTGAAATGATATACATTTTCAGGATGGCTGAGAATAAAATTTAATGCAAAATAAGGAACAAATATTAAAGTAATTATGATAAATAAAATTTGTACTTTATTTTGCAATATCTGAATAAGCATATCCTGCAGGTTGAGGTATATAAATAAATGTAACATACATTTCATATAATAGCGTTGAACATAATGTAGAAAAGTTCGCATTTTTGACGAAATCGAGTTCGATGCACAAGATACGTGATAAGAATGTGTTCGTTAAAGCCGAAGGAGCTTTAACAAAAGAGAACACACTATCATAAAATTACAGTTGTTGATGATTTGACCAATAATTTTAAAAAGTCTGTGCGCAGCGGGTAGATTGTCTTAAATGTTATTTTTCACGATTAAACAAAAATAAATCATAAATTGGAACTGCAATTATTTTTCAATCTGTTTTTAAAAAAGGTTCTCAAAGCACATGCGGATTTTTTTTTCAATTTTAAAATGTTTAAAAGAATATAACTCTTTTAATTTGCATCAAAATTAAAAATGCTATTAGGGTAATTTGCAACTCTTGGGTTGTATATTTTCCTTATTTTCCATAAAAAATTGTGATTATTTAGCAAACTTTGTCACGATATTTTCTAATTCAATAGTGGAAAACTAATTGCTTGATAAAAAGAAAATTGTTCAGAACTGTATGAAATAATAAAAAAAATATATATAAACCTGGAAAAGTACAGAATAGAAAAGTTTGATAAAACGACGCGATTGTGTTTTACAATCTTAACATTATAATGGATCAAAGTATACTCAAAAATAATTATTCGTAGGGTAATGGAAATCACAGAAGAAAATATATGGGAAGTGCAAAGTGGATTTATGCCAGAAAGATCATGCACAGATCAGATCTTTAGCTTAAGACAGATCACAGAAGAAAGTCTTCTGTGCATTTGTTGACCTAGAAAAAGCATTGGACAAGGTAAATAGAAGTTAACTTTGGAAAGTCCTTAAAGAGTACGGAGTCCATGGATGGCTCCTACAAGCAATACAAACTCTATATGCAGGCAGTAAAGCGAGTGTAAGGGTTAATGGGAAACTGAGTGACTGTTTCGATATTTTGCAAGGCGTGAAACGAGGATGCGTTATGTCCTCATGGCTATTTATCATATTTATGGGTAAGTGTCTAAGAATGGCCCTCTTTGACGAAGAAGATGTGGATCTCGGGACAGTGAGGGTACGTGGGTTAGCGTTCGCAGATGATAAGGTTGTTACGGCAGAGTCAATGGAATACTTGCAAAGAATGTTGAGCAAACTGTATACAAGCATGAAGAACATAGGCCTCAAAATTAACGTAGATAAAACCAAAATTATGGTGTTTGATGGAAAGGGTGAGAAAAAAATGTGCAAGATTGTTATAAATGATGAGAGAATAGAACAAGTTCATAAGTACGTATAGCTTGGTAGCCCGTTCAAGAAGTTCATCGGTAGAGCAGTACGGTAGTGAGACCTGGACCTATCAATGTGGTGTAGAGGAGACACTACACTGTTAGAAAAATCTGTACTAGATTTAGTATACATGTAATGGAAGCAAGAATGCACAACATGGAATTAAATTTAGTATACCAGTATATATATATATATATATATATATATAAAGTATATTAATAATGTCTGATTAATTTTAAAATTGATTTCAAAGTATGATGATTATCGAATCGGGGTCTAACTGTATCTAATTAATTTTAAAAGTGCCCGCTGATATTAGAGGTTAAAATCTAAAATGCAATAAAAACTGTTTAAATCAGGGTGGCGAAAAAACTTAATTTTCAGTTTATTTTGTAATTGCATTACTTTAAATTTAATAAACCACTATTTTCGCACTTTTTCTCATTTATAAAGCAATTTTTAAAAACTTTCGTTCATTTGAACGTTCAGAATTTCCAGCACATAAATTCCCTGACTCCTCAGGGACCAATTCTTCATTTTCCCTAACCATTAATATTTAAAGAACAGAGTTTCAATCTTGTAACATTTTCAATACATAATCTTTTATAAACGGAAGAAAACTAAATCAAAATTAAAAACTTTCAATTTTATTTATTTTATTAAAAAAATATTAATTTTCAATCCAAAAGGACGAATTTTCAACAAACAGTTGAATTTTTGACCATAAAAGATGACTTTTTAACATAACAGTTTAATTCTCTACAAAATAATTAAATTTTTAACAAAATAGTTGAATCTTCAGCCAAAAAGGAAGACTTTTTGAGAAAATTGTTGAATTTGCAACCAAATAATATAATTTTTAACTTAAAAAAAAATAATCGTAAGGAGGAAGCAACTGAAATGAATAAATAGAATTACAAGGCAAATAAATTACTACCAAGATTATTACGAGTATATCAAGATGGTCGCAAACATCATTTTAAAAATTCCCTAACTTTTCCCTGACCAATTTTTCACTTTCCCTGAACATTAATATTCAAAGACAAGAATCTTAATCTTGTAACATTTTATACATAGGATTTTTTATAAACGGGGAACAATTTTTTAATTAATATTTAAAAACATAAACTTTACTATCCTTGACAGTTATTTAAAGTATATATCTTCCAGATTTTTCTAAAAACTACGGACTTTTCCCTGAGCAATAAAATTCCCGGACTTTTCTCTGATTGCCAGGACAATAATTTTATCAAATTAAAAAATAAAGTAAATAAAGAAACTCGGCAGTAAACAAAAATACGAGCTAAGTCACGAACTGTCATCTTATTATCAAAAACGGATCTAAGTATCACGAAAAACAAAAACTGTCGTTAAATGTCACTAATGAAAGAGGTTAAAATAAGGTTAAATTTTTTCTGCAGTCTAAAGTCAAAACTCGTATGACAAAAAAAAAAGATTTAGGAAAATTAAAATAATATGCAGAAATAAAGCCAAATAAAAAATTGTGTTGCGAACTTCAGGTACGTGAAATAGATTTAACGTTAATCTCAAAATAAAATTTTGATTCTGCAAATAAGTACACCACAGATCATTCCAAACTTTCTAAAAGAGGTAAGTTCATAATTTAAATTTATTTTTCGAACATCTTATGCAAATATTTAAAATATTATATTCTGAGAATACGTAAAAAGTTTAGCTTAAACTTCGTGCAGTTGGCAATATACCAGTCTCTCATCATCAGAAATGTAAATAAGCCATAATTTAATATCATAGTTTTACGGTGTTCGTAAGTAATTAAAATTGTTTGGGTGTTCCAGTAAGACTTTAAAGAACATTCGAAGTATCGAAAACATCGAAAACTGATGTTATCTACCCTGCAAAAAGAAAAATCCCAATTGAAATTAACTGGATATTTTGAAATGACGATTCATAATTGAAAAAAAATGAGAAGGCTGCCGTGTGAAGAGATTTCAATTGCAAACATTTTGATACTTCAAAATAAATATACATATTGTATTAATCTGAAATAGCATCGAACATCGAACACTCGCTTTTTTGAGTGTACAATACTTCGAGAATGTTTATTCATGCTCAACATTCTGTGTATTTTGTAAATATCACTGTCCATATAGCTATATGAGCGGAAACACGCAGCTTTAAAATAGAAAAATAGTAGATTTAGGGTTCACAATAATTATTTGCAATTATCCGCGTAAAGATGCACTAAAAAAACCGTGAGTCTTCGAAAAATATTGAGATTTACAACAAAGTGTCACTTGGCATTTTCAACCACACGACACGAGACAAAGGAGTGAAGACGTCAAAACTAAAATTATTGTACGAAGCATTTAATTTTTAAGAAAACTGAAAAATTTCTTTAAATTTATATTAAAATTGAAAAGAAAAATTAGATGCTTAAGAAATATGAGGAAATCACGGTGTACTGGTGCTATTACATATCTGCAATTCACTGCAATTGCAGACATTCAACTCAATTCATGGACGAATTTTTTAACAGCAATTTAGCAATTGGACATTGAATACAATTTACAATGTTTGAATTGAATTGCGTTTCACCAAAATTGTTGATTGACGATTTGATTTCGCAATTGTAGTCAATCGATTTCAATTGAATCTTTTTTGCAGATAACTTATAATGGAAATTTCAGTTAAGCATTTATGCCTTTCCACCACAGAATTTACCCAATCTACATTAAGACCAAAAATAAAATAGAAAGAAAAATAGAAGAAATAACCAAAAAAAAGTTTTTACCTTTATTCCGCTTCGACCCTGCTGTTTGAGTAGAACGTTTTCCGGCTTCATGTCGCAATGTATGATTTTGTTTTTAAATAAAGCTTCGAGGCACTGAAGTAATGAATGTGAGAACTTCCTCACCAGCTGCAGACTAAATCCTTGAAATTTGTTTTTCTTAATGAGCTCATACAAATTAATGCTGAGCAACTCGAAAGTTATACACATGTGATTTCGGAATGTAAATGAGTCGAACATGTGTATAATATTCATAGTATTCTCCTTGTCCTGTTCTCTCAAATTCCTAAGAATCCTAATTTCTTCATGAGCTTGTCTATGAAACCTCTTCTCGTTTCTCACCATTTTCAGAGCAACATGCTCCTGTGTCTTATGGTCATACGCCTTCACTACTTGTCCAAATGATCCTTTTCCTATCACTTTCAATACTTCATACCTATAAGCTACATGATCGTGAGGTATATGAATATACGACCCCTGATCATTGTCATAGTCATTATTATTCGGCATACCTATAATTCCTGGCCTTTTCTTCGCATTAGCCCCAATAAAGTAGATCTGTCGGTAATTAAAAATTTCATGATGCTCATAAGGCGTTAGTTTATTCATATAAAGCTTCATCACCAATTCGGGCGTGACTGTCATTGTTTTCGGCTTTCCACTACTAGAATTCCCATCCGACTGTCCATTTTTTACCATAGGACTACTCGACTGACTATTCGTCTGCGAGTGACTCGAATTATGGCTATTGTGGCTAGTGTGACTTGCATGCGAACACAAGCTTAAATTCAAACTATCTGAATTATTACTATTCAAGTTCTGCAGACTATTATTTGTACTCGAATCCAAAACGGGCAAGTGCATCTCCACGTGACTCCAGTGATTGACTGGCGACTCGCCTTGTTTCAAAACCATGGTTCCGGCCTTTAGAGGTGGTAGATGATTGTTTTCGTTCGAGATGTAAGTCTGCGTCGAGGCTCCAGATGGATTCGTTCTCGAAAGGGGCATCTCAACTGCTGGACTTATACTTGTCATTTGGGCCCATCGAGATCAAATTATTTCCCTCTCGACATTCTAAAAACCAATTCTTCCTCTAAATTTTAAACTAGATTTTCACATGAAACTACCTTGTCTTCCCTCTCCAATCACCCATCTCTCCTTTCAACAAAAATGCAAGATATCCTTTAAATAAATTAATCTAGGACATTCTTCAGTCTCGTTTTCCTGGTTCTCCACGTGGATGGACTTATTTTCATGAATGAACTTTAGATGAATTTCCTGAAAACAGATTAATACGAATTTTGTGAATGCGAGGGACTAGAAACTCATCTGAAATTAAAAAATCAATTAACTATTAAAGCTTTCATTGTAAAGTTTAAACAATTTTAACTTATAAAGTTTTAATTTATAAACTTTCAATCTGAAATCCTTGAACTTTGCAGATATTTCATTTAAATTTGGTAAATTTCAAGCACATTCAATTGTGAATTATTATTTAATTTTGGACGCTTCTAATTAAAAATTTATTAACCTCAATAATCAAAGTTAGGTCTAAATTCTGCCTTTAACGTCCGAAATCTAAACTGTAAGAATCGATTTCGTAGAATTTAAACAAACTCATAGAAAATCTCGATAAAATTATGAAGGATACAATTAAATATTCTTCAGTTTTAAGTGCTATATTTGCAAAGTTTCAATCGGAAATTTTTGATTTTGAAGATTTTCGGTTTAAACATTGTAAGTTATTAGGGCTATTAATTGTTTATTTTACAACTCTGATCGATTAAAATTTTTAAACATAAAAATTCTGAAATTTTAGTTAAGCGTTGTTTTTAAAATTTTCAGTTTGGCAAAAGGGAAAAAACGTTCAATTTTAAGCGGTTATAATTTGAAGGTTCGATTTAGAAAGTTACCAATTTGAAAATTTTCACTTTCAAACCCTTTAAATGGTATATTGTTCAATATTAAACGCTTTTAAGATAAAATGGTCTAACTTTCAATAATTCGATTTGAAGATATTCAATAGTGCACTACATTTTTTATAAAATTATCTCAGTTAAATTCTTATATCAAAGCAAAATATAGTAAAGTTTTGAAATTTTGGACGACTTCGTTTAGAAATTATAAATAAAAAAGAACACAAAATGTCCTATCACGCCCCTGTCTCAACTAATGTAAAATGAAAAATTGTTAAATAATAATAATAATAACATTTTTTAAATATTTGGGACACACAGATATCACTTATATTGAGTAGGGAAAAAAATAAAATTCAAAAGTAGAGGCTTAAAAATCACTTCAAAGTCTGTTCCACAAGTTTTCCGTCTGTTCACGCCTCTAAAATAATTATCAAACTACTCATAATGCGGGCTAAAAATTTTAAGTTTATACTTACGAAGAGCTTAATATAGTTAAAAATCGATTTATCATCGTTGATTGTAAATAACAGTTAATAATTATCACTAATTTGGCGCAATATTTTTTATAAAATACCCGGTAACGCTCTATTATAGCACACCATAAAATTAGAGGATTTTTTGAAATGCTCAAGTCAAACTCAAATAAGTCGTGAAAATAATCACTTCTTCCATATTTTTATCTGTTCATTTTTTTTTTTTTTTTCATTTTCGAAAGATTTTTGTAATTTTTCGTTTTGTCATAGTCGCATGTCCTGTCACGTGACCTTTAGCAATGTGTAAAAAAATCTCATTGTCTAGACTGGTTAACTTTTTGACATTCATCCAAATGAGAAATTAAAATTAGGTTAACAATTTTGGACGTTTCAAGATAAGACAGAAAAATTTTAAAAATTTAATTCGTGAATTTACTATTTTTTAACGTTTTTTTTTTTAAATTGTTTAATTTTTAAAGGATTTTTAGATTTAGACATTAAAAATTAAACGCTTAATTTAGAAAAGTTTATTCTAAAAGGTATACAATTAAAAGCTGTTCAATACCATAAAAAACTTAATTACCTTAAAAGATGTTCTTTTCATAAAGTCTTATATATTTAGATTTGTTCTATTTTGAACTCTTGAAATACGAAATTATTTAATTCCTCCTCTCACTTTCAAATTGGAAATTTTCATCAACTTTCCACATTTTACTTATTAATTATAACCTATAAATTATTTATTTTCAAAGGCGTAAAATAATTTGAGATTTTTCAGCGCTCCGGATGGGATTTTATTTAAATATAAAGAGTTCGAATGTCACGATTTAAAACACTATAAAATTTGGAATGCTTCAATTTCGCGCACTTTTAAGTGTAAATTATTTGGTTTTAAAGGATTTAAACATAAAAACAATAGCCTTAAAAACTGAATAAATTACCGTTCAAAGGCTTTAAAATAAGAAAATTCAAAAAATTTAATTAATTAATTTTGAAGTTGTCTCTCACTTTGCAATTTTATCAATTACCGTAAAAAACGTTCTTTTCTTAAAATAGTATATTTAGATTTGTTCTATTTCGAACGCTTGAAATACGACGTTATTTAATTCCTCATCCCACTTTTAAATTGGAATTGTTTAACAACTATTCAGAAGGCTTACAATAATTCGAGACTTTGCAACACTTGTAATTGGATTTTGTTTAATTATAAATTATTCAAATGTCACGATTTAAAAGACTATATACAATTTTGAATGTTTCAATTTAAATTTGTTCAATTTCGAGAACTTTTAAATGCAAAATATTTGATTTTAAAGGAATGAAACATAAAAACGATAGCCTTTTGGATTAAAATTGTTCAAATTCGGAAGTTGTGCAATATTACACGCTTTAGTCAAAAATACTTATTTGAAGGTAGAATGTTTTAGTTTAAAACGGGCAACTTTGAACGTTCCATTCCTACATTGTTTAATTTTGTATGCTTCACATTGCAATATTGTTAATTTTCAAAGGCTTGAATTTGAATTATGAATATTGAGTCTAATTTTCGACTGTCCTGTCCCTAAATGATTTCAAGTGTCATCTCGAGACATTTTATACGCTTTAATTTTGAAATTCCTTGAATAAAATGTTTGTATCTTGTAAGTATAAGGGACAATTAAGAAATTTTCAATTTTAAAGGAACTTAAATATGCATTTATAAATCTAGATAACCTTATATAAAATAAAAAATAGAACTGAAAATTTGCAGTCATAAACGCTTGACCAAATTTTGAAAACGTGACTAACAGTGGCTCACCCGTAAGGTTAATGACATTTAAACACAAATTCCTTGATTTAAAACAAATACTCGGACTGTTCCATGATCTAGCATGACTACTCCATTTTTCTGACACTTCCATCACTTCGCTGACCGCCGTACACCCTCTAATTACTCTACTATCCCCTCATTCGTTTTAATTTTAATTCTCCTTTTTTTTTAAGTTTTTACCTTCGAGCGTCTAATTTTATAATCTAGCTTGCGGGAAGGCATCGTGAGTCTAGCTGAGAGGTTGTTGGCACGAGGCCGGCCAAGTTTGATGACTCCGATCCATTCAGGAAATTCAGTTCCTCTCCCAAAACTCTCCTCTCCGAATCCGCCCTTCTAAAAAAGCTCGATTTTCCTCGCCGATCATTTCCCCTCGCGTCGATTTCTTTTCTGACGCCACAATTACAATAAATACCCCACAGCACTTTACACTCCGATTCTCTTCCACAAAAGAAACTTCGGCACTTCACTTTTCGGGATTTAATTATGACAACTTTTTCGTTTTAATTAAGATCACAGGGATCAATTTCATTTTCACTCACGAGGAAGTTGCACGAGGTGGGCTTCCATAAAACGTCGCTATCGAAACATTTGGGGCGCTGCGTGCACATGTGTCAGAAATCGGATTTTTTCATGATTTCCACGTCGATGAGAGACTTTGATTTAAATATTTGAGCGACTCCTGTCGGGATGAAAACTGAGAATGTAAACACGAAGTGACTGAACCCCGGGGACATACACTCATGCTTGCACGAACTCGTAAGTGCGGAAAACTGTCACTGAACATCAATCGCACCAACTTAGCACTGAGAAAGACCAAAGACGACCAATAATCGGAGGAAAGGGGTGGGGATGCATCTCGGAGCGGAGCAACAAAGGACGAATGCGAAGCACTGAAGACTGAAGCACTCCCAGTGCAGCGATGAGAATATATTCTATATCATTCTGATATAGTTCAAGCAAGTTACTCGAGCCAGCGTTCCTTTCTTTGTCACATCACCGCCACCATGTTTATTCTTTATTTGGTGCTCTCCCCTTCTTAGAACACTGGGAGAGGCAATAAAAAGCGGGCAAAAGTATTGTTGGAAAAACGGATGTATTTTTGCCACGAGGTCCTTCGCTTCGCGATTCGATTCTTGACGGCCGATGCTCCTAGAGGGCAGTGATTCTTTCCTTCCCGGACGTCCAGTGGCGATTGTTTTATTTTTGTTGTTGAAAGGATACTAGCGCTAGCAGGAACATGGCAGGAACCTTTACTGTGTTTCTGAGTCCTGCAGTGTATGGGAGCATGGATACAATACCAACACCTACATGTCAAGCGCAGGTGCTCCTGGCGGTTTTTTCAACTTGGGGTTCGACGATTTTCATGCTTTTTCAGATTTGACAAAAGGTTATGTTTGGAGGTCAGTTCATTCGTCGTTGAGGGCAAGTGTCAAGAGGGTTTTCACTGAGGAAAACTGAGAACAGTGAACTGAAAAGGCAAGTGCTTTTCCCAGGAAAAGAAAAGAATAAGAAAAAACTTTATATGAATCTAGTGGATAACAATTTCTCTGGAAAGAAAGTATATCTCCATTTTTCGTGGGCCTATCAAAATTTAATCCTTACTTTGGCGAGTTTAATTTCGAATTTGAGAGATTCCTTTGATTCTTTTTCAGCTGTAGCTCTTTTTGCGACAAAACTGACAGCAATGTCGACCATATACTTGTAGTAGGCTTTGGAGTTCGTTTCATTTGTTACGTTTCCTAAACGTTCGCGATTAACACCAAAGAATGGTTGGTTTATTGAAAAAAAAAGTAATTTTTAATGCAAACCAGTTTTCCTAATTCGTAATTTTTTCTTGGAATAATTATGCACATTTAACACGCGTTTTGTACCATTTATGTATTCACTGGAAACCCCCATAAGGTTTTAAGGTATTTTAAATGATTCCATGGTATTTTAAACAAATTTTAACGGATTGAATAAAACTTCTGAGGATTTAAATAATTTCAAGAGGTTTTAAAAACTCTTAAGGTATTTCAATAAATTTTCCAAGATTTCAGGAAATATTATCAGGTTTTATGGAATTCTTGAAAATTTGCTTTGGATTTTATGGAACTCTTGAATATTTCAGTACTTTAAATTATAAATCTTTGGAAGTAAAGAATTTTTTCTTTGGCAATTTATAATTAAAAATTTTATAATCATCCAAGGGGTATAAAAGGAATTTGGTCAGCTTTAAGAAATTTTAATAGAATTTCCAAGATATAAGCCGAGATATAAACGGTTATTTGTAAGTTCAACCTAAAAAGCCCCAGTTGATAGTGATCCGAGAGAAGTGAAAGACGCCTCCTGGGACATTTTATATGATGCAATAAGTATTTGCGATCATGGTGAGAGAATCATTTTACTGGGTCATATTAATTGATTGTTTTGGCGTCCAACGTGAAGGAAAAGAACGGGTGCTAGGTAATTTCGAGGATCTAAGAAGAAAAAATGATAACGAAGACCGATTAATTAGCTTATGCTGAGAAAAGGGCTTATTTATTACAAATACCTGGCTTAGACGTAAGTATTCAGACAACAGTACAGTTGACTTTGTTGTTCGAATGAAAGACTAAGAGAGCTAGTAAAAGATACAAGGGTCATGAGGGGTTTTGAATGCAATACTGATCATTACCTTCTGGTCTCCAAAATATACTTAGGTCAGGGATGGAGAATAAAGAGAACCAAAAAAGCGAAACAAGCGCGAATCAAGATTGAGAATCTACTGAAACCGGAAGTGCAAATAACTTTTCAAAATAAGATAAACGAATGCATAAATAGGGCAACTTTGGAGGTGCTTCTATTCAATAAAGATATAGAGGGCGCATGGACTATGTTCCGGGATATTATTGTTAAAACTGCGACCGAAGTGTGTGGTACTGCGGTTGTAGGAAAAACATCTGACGATGCATGGTGGGATAATGAAATGCAGGCAGACTGACAAAAAAACGCGTAGAACGAAACGTTGAACATCACAGGGCTAAGCGATGAGGAGAGAAATATACTTGAAAATGATTACAGGCACAAAAAGAGGAAAGTTAAACGTATAGTCAAGGAAAGTGAAGATAAAATCGGAACAGAAGTCGAGAAGAAAATATAAAACGACTTTGAAGGAAGCAAGAAACTATTATTCAAAAGGATGAAGGCAAGTAAAAGTATATAGTTTGTCAGCTTGAGAAATAACAAGGGCGAAACGCTATATGATACAGACGGGATACTAGACGCTTTGAAAGACTCTTTCAAAGAATTATTAGGAGATGAAGCTATATGGAACCTAAGCTGCGATATAAAACAAAATGCGTTAGAAAACTCAATTGAAAAAGTCTGTATCATGAAGTGAGGGATTATAATTAGGAAATTGAAAAACAGTAAGGTTGCTGGTGTAGACAGTATTAACGCTGAAATGTTTAAATACGTTGGCGAGTACATATCTCGCAGGTTGTGCGAATTGATAAGTTTATGTATTGAGGTGGGAGAAGGTCCAGATATTTAGACAAAGCGTTTATTGTTTAAATACCTAAAAGAAAGGGAGATAAGATCAACTGCAATAATTACAGAGTTATCAGCTTATTAAGTACCATAAGTAAGATATACTCAAAACTACTTATTCTTAGGGTAACGAAAGTAACAGAAGAAAAGATATGGGAAGTCCAAAGTCGATTTATGCCAGAAAGATCATTTACGGATCAAATATTTAGCTTGAGACAGATCGTAAAAAAAAGGTTAAAAGTAGGAAAGAAACTTTTCTGTGCTTTTGTTGACCTAGAAAAATCATTTGACAACGTGAATGAAAATAAACTTTTGAAAGTTCTGAAAGAGTACGGAGTCAATGGGTAGCTCATACAAGCAACAAAAACAATATATGCTGGCAGCAAAGGGTTAATGGAAAACTGAGTTACTGGTTCGATAGCATGCAAGGTGTTAGACAAGGATGCGTCATGTCCTCATGGCTAGTTATTATATTCATGGAAAAGTGTCTGAGAATGGCCCTTTTCCTTAAAGAAGGTGTGGATCTCGAAACAGTAAAGGTACGTGGGTTAGCGTTCGCAGATAATAAGGTTGTTATGGCGGAATCAATCGAAGACTTGCAAAGAATGCTGAACAAATTGAATACAAGCATGTTGGGAGAATGAAAGACGACTGACGAAATAAGTGTACAAAGGTTAAGCGAATGGCAGTGTCCCCAGAGGCAGGCCATGGAAAAAATCGTAAGAATGTGTAAATGTGACCCTAATTCGAAGAGACATAAGAAGCCATCGAAACACGAGAGCTTGCATGAAAAAATGCATATACGTGAAGGAAGCTAGAGAAGTATGTCAGGACAGAAAAATGTGACGACAAATAGTTTATAAAAAAAGTATTAGTAGAGTGAATGACGCCTTAAACAAAAGACCTTGGATACTAATGGGCTCGAGTGGAGAGCTTTACGTGACGACTTTGTGAAACTCTTCACTTGGGGTCACCGCTAGAGTGATTGATCAGCAACCTGTGTCATTTAATTCTTCTTGAACAAAGGAGTGCTTTTTATTCTTGCATCAACTTTCAATCTTGTCAATAGACAACAATTTTCTGTTAAAACACATTTTTTTGAATATTATAAATGACCATAAATATCCGAAGTTTCAATGAAATGTATTATTACTATAGGTCAATTAATTCGCCTATTGTTAAGGAATAATAAATATGTATGATGTATATCCCATACTTTAGCTATACTTTAGCTATTCTTTAGCTATACTTTACATATACTATTTCAATATACTTGAAATTATTATATATATATATATATATATATATATTCGGTTCGGTTTTGATTCCTCAGGAATCGAGCCGAAGGGCCTATGACGAAGCCACCGAACGCAGCTTGTGAAAAAATCTATCAAAAACATGTGTAGTGAAATTTTGTTTAAAGCAATAGGAAAAAAGTTACAAATGTTTGAAAGTAAGGCCTTTCTCAAAAAACCAAAAATTGTACCCCCTCCACTTTGATAAATAATGATCAAAATTAATTAATTTTTTATGTGAGGAGTACTATATAATAGGACTACAATTGGGCCAATTTTTAGCCCGATCGGACGCTTTCATTTTCGAGGTGGGTACACTTGAGAAATTATGACCCAAATGTGTCCGAGGCTTTGAATGTAACAGCCTAAATCTTCCGTTCCCCGGAATGCAAATAAACCATTTTCATTTTCCTAAATTTATCATCGTTTGGTGAAACTAGTAACAGCATAAATCAAAATCCAGAATTGTCTAACATTTTTTGTCTTTTTGCTCTTTTTAAATGTAGGGCAGGGGAAACAAATGTGGAGCGAGGTCCAAATGTTGGTCAATGTTTCCCTAAGATTTTAATTTTTTTTTTTTTTGTGGCAAATTTATAGTGTGATATCTAATGAACCATTTGCATGAAACATAAATCAAGTACTAAGAAAACAAATACAAGTACCATATATAACACTTACTTTTAAAATTGAGGGAAATCATGCAGGGAAAGAGTAGAATGATGATCTTCATGTTTTTAGGTCAGAGGCAACGTTTGAGAACTGAAAACTAATTTTTGAACAATTTTATGAGCTGATAGAATTTCGGAATATATTCACTTTATGTAGTTACCAGTATCTCATTACCCAGCTTTGTCAGTTCTTGAAAATAAGGTCGAAAGGCGAAGACTGTTTAGTGTTTATTTTAGATCTAAGCAGTTTTAATAACTGCAAGGTGTTATACACATTTTTTTTTTTTCCTTTCAGATTTATGAACAAACATTTTGCAATATTACCCATAAAATAGGCGTTTATAAACATAAACAGGAAGGAAGAGGCTTCTGATTTTTTTGTAAGATTGGCAAACTGACAGATGACTCATCCGAAATGAAGATATTGCGATTAAATTTAGGAAGGCAATATAGGTCATTCAGAATTAATTTCAGAATTATTTTAAACGCACGCGGAAAAGAAATCAGCATTGAATCAAGAAAATATTGGTCTGAATATGGACTATACAATATTCTCTTTATCCAAGAAAATTTTTCTTGTCTTGAAGATCAGAATTTTATGTCTTGAAGATGGAATTTTCTGTAAATGGAATAAAACCAATTTAAATCAAAGTATTTAATTTATTATCTTTGATAGCTATCTAAGTTGCCTCTTATAAAAATTACCCCTTTCTAAATCTGAATTATTGAAAATTTTACTAATTGAATTAGTGATTGATTGTTTGGCTAATAAAGTAGCAAAATTTTAGAGTTTCACCTATTGAATAGTAAAACAATCACAATTTTATTTTCTAAAGTCAGTTTGTGCAAATATTGACTATTTCTTCAGTGATTTCGGTTACCAATCAATTAGTGAAGTTTTCTCGTCGATTCTTTTCGATATAAAATTGTGCATGTGAATTAAATTATTCGACGTGTTTCAGGTGCGTGGTATTGGGTTTTTTTACTTTCGAAATATATTCTGTGAATGTATAAATTAATGTATTAATTAAATTTATTAATATTAATAAATTATAAATTATTAATATAATTAATGTATAAATTAATATTAATTAATGTATAATTAATGTATTTTTAACGGCAATAAAGCTAAGTAAAATAGATTCAGTGTGTAAATAATTATAGTTTTTCCTGGTGGAGGTGACATAGGCGGATGTATACTTTAAATTGGATGCGAGTATGTAGGTTATGACTTGATCTTGTATGTAAATAAACTTTCGTTTGTCTAAAAACACGAAATTTCCTGATGAATGCAATTATTTCTGAATGTCCTTCTTTGGTGAAAGACACTTGGTCAGATAATGCCCGTGTTTACACTATCCTTTAGAAATTAATTTCTCTTCATATCTTGGTTGCATTGTTTGAGATTTATTTATTGAATTTTCAAAAAATTTCTTAAAATCAATTCGTAATATTTGTTTTAAATATCAACCGCACCTTAAGCGTAAGACTATTTTTTTAATTAGATACATTTTCTGTTTCGAGACCTCAAGTATTTTTAAAAATTTCTTGAGATTTCAAAGATTAAAGCAGATTCAAAGGGATTTTAAAGAATTTAAATGATTTCAGCGGTTTTAGTGGTTTCATAGGCTTTCAAAGCTTTTACAGTATTTTAAAAAATTCCAAGGGATTTCAGAGAATTTTAAAGGATTTTTAGAAATGTTATCAGATCTACGTGATTTTATTGAATCTCCAAGGTTTGTAAAAGGATTTTAAAAATTGCAGTAGATTTGAAAGATTTTAGGGTTTTTTACAAGATTCCAAAGTATTTCAAGGCATTTTAGGATTTCAGAAAATTTAAGGGGGTCTTCTAGTTTCGAAGTTTTAAAAAATCGATTTTTTTGCATATTTCGAATCTAGAAGTTATTAGAAACGTGCCCTGCCATAGCCGATTATATCGTGAGTTTTTCTAATCATGTTTTATTCCATCATTTATGTTTAAGCGCGTTTATCAGAAAGACGTGTTTAAAATAAATGTTGGTAAGACTTCGACTAGAAATATTTGGAATATCGGGGCATTTTTTTTAATTGTTCAGCAGACATGTCGCCAGGTTAGGACACAAGCTTTTTTGAAAATATTTTTTTTTTTAATTTTTACAGCCTTCACAAGCTCAAAAAAATAGTTCGAAATAAATTTGTTTTGCAAAAAAGTAGGCCATTTGCAGAGATTACAAAATTTTTAAAAACGCCAGTGGCCTGCCCTATCCAATGTAACCATAAGTGAAGCCATATTTCACTTTTTTTGTTTTATGCCATTTAAATAGCCGAAGCCTTACCACAAAGTCGACAGTGGCATATTTGCAGTGGTGCGGTCAAGGGTGTTCCAAGGTCGCGGATGTGGCAACAATTCTGTTTAAAACGTTATTTTTTGGAGTCGATTTATGTATCAATAAATAGCAAAAACCCGTTTCCAGTTATTATATGTAGTTTCTTAGCAGTAAATTTTCAAAAATAGGCTCGAAATCGCGGATCGAGACTAGAAGACCCCCTTGAATAAATTCAAAGAATTCAGGGAATTGTTACGGTATTTACAAATTGCTAAAGAATTTCAAGGAATTTTACAATATTTGCAAATATATTAAGAGATTCCTTTATCACGCAGAAAAAAATTCTGCTGAGGTTACAGGATTTTCAGTTAAAATAGGGACTGCATAGATTTTCTGTAATGATTACCGAATTTTCTGCAGAGTTTACAAAATTTCCAGTCATTGTATAAATTTACAGATATTTTTTGTAATATTTAAGGTCTTTTTTATTAGATTTTACAATTTAAAGATGTTAAGTTGACAGAAAAATTCTGTAAATATTACAAAAAATATTCGTAAATTTATAAAATAACTGATAATTTTGTAAACTCTGCAGAAAACTCGGTAATCTTTACAGGAAATCTATGCTATCCCTATTTTAACTGAAAATCCTGTAACCTTAGCATAATTTTTTTCTGCGTATGTGTATAAAACATTGGGGAAATTGAAACAAAATGAAGAGGCTTTTTCAGACAATAATGTTTTTATTCGGCAATACTACTTTACGATTCGAGCGTATTTTACAATATTGGACAACATTCTTGATAAAAAAATTATATTCTCATACACAAATTATTGTGGGGAACCATTTAACGAAATTAGTTGCAAAATTCGTTTATATTGTAACTTATTGTTACTCAGTATCTTATCTTTTATCCATGTATACCTTTTGTTGGTTTAGCAGGTCTAAATTCCCCCTTTTCACGTGCAATCAACAGACAAACTCTTTGACTCAATCCCTAACACCCCAAATACCCCACTCTCAATAAACCTACAGGGAATGCCTGATATACTCAATTCTGTGGAGTCCCTACATTTCATACCGTCTGCAGCCGGATTTTTATGAGATGCGCTGGCATTCGCTTGGACTTTTGGCCAAGAGGGAGGTAAACTGCAGAAATTCGAACTCCTGAGCACCACCGGTTCCCGGCAGACGAGTTTGAATGTAGAGGTTCGATAACATTGAGTGCCCACACCCATCCTCGGCCCCATACCTCCAGCTCGGCAGTGGTTATAAAACGCAGTGAAAACACGACTAAGTGAGAAATCACGAACAGTCACCTATCCGAGCGTTAACCACGCCGCTCCGTGCTTAACGTCCGAGTCTCGAAAGTGGAGAATCACCGCGTGCCCACTGCCGAGGGTATGTTTAGAATATATTAAAGCACTTATCGCTTATTACGAAAGTTATTCTTATATAATATTTAATATTCAAAAGTTATTATTTGTTTACTCTAAACGGGCCGTTTTAGACCTACTTCCCCGAATCAACAATTCTTAATGTCCGGTATTCTCAAACAACCCATTTAGGAACTGGATCATCCCAAATTGGGTGTAGCGGTTCCGGCTTTCCTACCAGAATCTGTTTATCTGGAAGTTTCACAAAAATTGCGGCAACTCCCAATAGATAATTATTCGCAGTCAGAGGATGAAGATCTGCTCTTAGAAGAATGCCGCGTCCTTTCACATAAAGGTGAGATTGGGCAATAGTAAGTTCGTGATTGATTCCTGTGAGTGTTGAAGTGTAATGTTGGACTTCACTCTTATGAGGCATGGATACATAAACGGGTTCATTGATATCATGTTGAAAATGTGGTTGAAACATCCAGTTAGGAGGCTCACTAGGATTTAAAACTCCAAATGAAAGTTGCTTCCCAGTACCTTCAAGTGCGACAGTAACGCAGCTGCGTGAAGGAAGCGAGCGAACTTGAGATTTTCCTCCAGTTGCTCTTTTCGGTGCATCTAGTATTGTAAGGAAAAGCAGACATTTATAAATTTTGTTGTACAGTGGAAAAATATGTGAAAGTTAAACAGGAGATAAAGCTGTTACTGACGTTTCAGAATTTTGATTTATGCTGTCCCATGATGCATTTTTCCGAAATGGCGTTTTTATTTATTCATGAAAAGTTAAGAATGAAAATATCTACAACAGTTTTTCTTTCTGAAATAGGCAACTCCATCTCTGATTCATGGATTGTCATATCTTTAAATTAGCTTTGTCATTTCATGTGTTTCCAATGTCATACAAAATGGAAACGTCATGTGGTTTCTTTTGATCAGATAAGAAAATGTATGCTATTAATTGCATATCTGTCAAATGTATTCTGATTTTAATTAGCACTATATTCAAACATATACAGTATTTTTATTTCAGATATATAATAGCTGTGTTTTAAAGATTTAAAAACTTGTATTCATTAATAATATCTAATAGCTCTAATTTTTCCGTGGAGAAACAGCGCGTCAAACACTGAAAGGGAAATGTAATTAAATCAAGAAAATCATTTACTTATTCGTATTTAGATCCAAATACAACAGCATGAAAGCTTCCGTTGCTCAAAACAAAATATTTTGTTGTTACAAGATTCAGAATACATGCAGGCCTCGGATTCAGGCCACTATTGACACTTTTTCATACTTTTTTTGAAGGATGCAGCTATTTATATTTTAAATGACACTAATGCTACTCTTTTATCAAATTTCTCGCTAATGCAACTATTTTTTCACTTTGCCTTTAAATTTATTTCCAAACTTCTTCGCTAGATTGGCTAAAATAACATATTCGCCATTCCAAAAAGTGAAATTTCAAATAATTCCATGGGATTTCAAAGATTCAAAGATTTTAATGGAATTCTAAAAGATAATAAAGGTTTCAATATTTTGTACCATATTTCACAAATTTCAAAGGATTTTAAAGAATATAGAGTATGTAAAGATTCTGAGGATTCTCATTAGATTTCAAAAAATTTTGTAATATTATAGAAAATTTCAAGAGAATAAAAAATATTTAAGGAATTTCAAATGATTTAAGATTTAAAAGATTTCAAGGGATTTCAAGGAATTTTATAATATTTCATGGATTCATGGGGTTTCAAAAGAAATTAAAAGGGTTTCATAGGACTATAAGGAATTTCTATAGATTTCAAGGAATTCACCAAAATGATCAATTATTCCAGAGATTTCAGCGGATTTCAAGGGATTTCAAAGCTTGATTTTACGCGATTTCATGAGAGACCATGTATATTTTATACCAGATTTAAAAAAAGTTAAACCCTCGATTTAATATTTAAAACAATTTCTGACACTCTTTTGCTACTATTTTGTCAAAGTTACGCTACTTTTTGAATTTCTCAAATTTGCCCAAGGCCTGAATCTGTAACATCGTAAATCTTCCGAACTTTCCGAACGCCCATAGATCATTTCTAATTGTAACGGATTTTTCGTAAGTTTACCTTAAATTCCGTATTTGTAACTTTAATGATGAGATTTTTGACCGAATTTTCCTTAATTTATCCTAATTTTCCGAAATGTATCATTATGTTACTAAACATGTAACAGCGTAAATCTTCCGAATCACCTCAACGAATCCTTTTCCAACTCTCCTAAGTCAACACAGAACCTCAAAATTTTTTATCTCTGATCTTTTAAAAGTAAGACAGGAACCAAATGTGGATCAGAGTTTTAAATGTGGATCAGTATTTCTCTACGCTGTTAATTTATGCATATTTTTTATCAAATGGCAAGTGTGTAGTGTAATATCTAATTAATCATTTGCTTGAACCACACAAAAAATACGATAGAAAACAAATTCAAATACCATATAACACTTACATGTAAATTTGAGGGTAACCATGCAGCTAAAGAGTAGAATGACAATCTTCATTTTTTAAGTCAGCGGCAATGTTTGAGAACTGGAAACTAATTTTTGAAGAATTATAGGAAGTATAACTGCTAGATTTTTGCAATGTATTCAGTGTATATACTAACCAGAAACTCCTTGCACAGCTTTATTTATGTTTGAAAATAAAGTGGAAATGCGAAGAATGCTTAGTGTTTATTTTAGATTTACTATGAGTCACCTGTTGCTTTATCAAAATTCAGAGAAAAATCATACGCGCCTTCTTGGGCTTTTAGATTGATGAGCAAACATTTTGCAATATTACCTATAAAATAGACGTTTATAAACAAGACGAAATGAGCTTATGATTTTTTTCTAAAGTGTGGTAAACTGATAGATGACTCAATCGAAATAAAGACATTGAGACTAAATTTGGGATGACAACATTTTTTTGAAATGCACACGGAAAAGAAATTAGCACTGAATCAAGAAAATATTGGTCGGAATACGGAGGATACAATATTCTCTTGATCCAAGAAAATTTTACTTGTCTTGAAGATCAGAATTCTAATGTTATGAACATGCTTTATATGGAACCTTTTATAAATGGAATAAAACAAATTTAAATTTATGTATGTAATTTATTATCCTTGACAGCTATTTAAAATACCTCTTATAGAAATTAACTCTTTCTGAATCTAAATGTTTCAAAATATTACTAATTAAATTAGTAATTAATTTTTTGGCTAATGAAATCATCAAAATATTTCAAGCAATTTATATAAATTTCGAAGGTTAAAACAGGTTCCAAGGGGGTTTTAAAAGATTTATTAACCTGATTTTAGGGATTTGAAAGGGTTTCATAGGGTTTCAAAGCTTTTCGAGTATTTTAAAAGATTCCAAGGGATTTCGGTATTTACAAATTGTAAAGGTTTTTCAAGGAATTTAAAAATATTTAAGGGATCTATACAATTTAAAAAGATAGTAAAAGATTCCTTAAATTTCTATAGATTTCAAAGAATTTACCAAAATTTGAGTTTTCCAGAGATTTCTGAGGATTTCAACAGAATTAAAAGATTTTGATGGATTTCAAGGGGTTTTATCTGGTTTAATGGGATTTCACGAGATTTCAGAGGATTTTAAAAATTTAATATATTTTTAAGGAATTTTGAAAGATATTACATATTTAGAGATATTTTGTGGTATTTTATTAGATTTTTGTGGGATTACTAGAGATTTCACTAGATTTCAGGAATTTAATTTACAATATCAAAACATTTTAAAGATTTTAGGATATATATTTAAAAATTCCAAATAATTTAACGAGATTTAAGCATTTTTAACGGGTTTCAAAAAATGTCACAGGATTTCAGAAAATTTCAAAGGATTTTAAATCAAGGATATCAATGATATTTAAAATAATTATAGAGAACTTTAGGGATTAAATGTAATTGTAAAAGATTTAAAGGGATTTCATAATATTTAAGGAATTCTAATAATCTTAGAAGAGTTTAATGAACATAGTGTATTTTAAAAGGTTTCACGGAATTTTTACAGTTCTTACAGAATCTCAAGGATTTGGAAGGAATTTTACAAGATTTGAGGCATTGATATGATTTCAAAAGAATATAAAAGATTCCAGAAGATTATAAGGAATTCCTATATATTTCAACAATCTTTAAAAAAAATGGAATCGTTTTCCAGAGATTTCAGTGAGTTTAAACAGAATTCGCGGGTTTTTAGTAGATTTCAATAGATTTCAACGAATTTCGAGGAATTGCAAAGCTTTTAGGGTATTGTAAAAGATTTCGACTACTAAGGATTTTATGAATTTCAAAGGATTGGACTTCTAGCGACTTCTAAGGATTTCAAGGGACTCAAAAACATAGGCAAGTTTTCCAGGAATTTTTAGAGGATCTCAACAGATTTTAGGGATTTTTAAAGGGTTTTAACGGATTTCAAAGGTTTTAGGGTATTTTAAAAGATTCGAAAGAATTTCAAGCAAAATATTGTTACGGTTTCGATGCGAAAAAATCTTTCTTTACTCACTTGAAATCTATACAGACTACAAAAATGAAATTTCTGTTTTTTCTATATGTTAAAAACAATTGAATCCACTAAGCAAAGAACGCTTAAACCAAGGGTGGGCATCTTTTTATATAAATTGAAATGCAAGTTTTTAAACGCAACATTACGTCAAAATAATGAAAAACAATATATATGTATATGAAACATTGAGGAAATTGAAAAAAATTAAGAGGCCTCTTTAGACAAAAACATCACGTGACGTTTTTTTGCTCCCTGGATGTGAATGGAAAATCACTATAGGTATTTTCGATAGATTTTTTAGCGCTGAACACGAACTCGGCTTTAGAAATTGCCTATCACATCAGGGTTTTGAGAAAATTGAGGTCAAATTCTCCAAAAATGCATTTGTGGCCATTTTTGACCTAAAATTCTCTCAAAATACTGACGTGATCGGCAATTTCTGAGGCTGGATTCGTGTTTAGCGCTAAAAAATCTATCGAAAACGCCTAGTCAATTTCCATTCTCAAAATTGACGTCACGTAGTGTAATGTTTTTATGCGGCAATACTGCTTTAAGATTCAACGCGTATTTTACAATATTGGGCAATTTTCTTGATAGAGAAATATTCTCATACGCAAAATATTGTTAGAAACCATTCAACGAAATTAGTAGAAAAATTTGTTAAAAATAAGAGAATTAACAATTTTTCAGTTCATCCGAGCGAACCCAGCAGCTACTGCCATAGGAATGATTACAATATATTAAAGTACCTATTGTCTATTAAAGAATTTATTGTTTAATAATATTTAATATTTCAAAGTTATTCTTTTTATAATCTCAACTGACTGATTCAGACCTACTTCCAGTAATAAACAATTCATAATACCCGGTTTTCTTGAACAATCCAGGGAGGAACAAAGGCAGTGTTCCAAGGACCTAACACTCCTCTCAAAATGGTCTTATCTGGAAGTCTCACAAAAATGGTTGGCATTCCAAATTCCAAATTATCCAGATTCACAGGATAAAGATCTGCTTTCAAAAGGCTGAATGGTCCTTTTACATAAAGGCAGGATTTCGCAATAACAGCATCGACTTTGAGATTTTTGAGAGTTGCAGTGAAATGTTTGACTTGATCCCCATGAGGTACGGATGCATACACGACCTCGTCTGTTTTATGTTGTCTGTGTGGTTGAAGCATCCAGATAGGAGGTTCATCAGGCTGTAAAATTCCAAAAGAAATTCGGTCGCGGCCACTACCTTCAATATCAACAATAACGCAGTTGCCTGCAAGAAACTTAGCCTCCTGATGTTCTCCTGCAGTTGATCTTATCGCTGCATCTAGTTTTGTAAGGAAAAATACATATTTATGAATTTGTTTCGCTGTGGAAAAATATGTGTAAGTTTTAAGCAGAAGATGAAGCTATTACTGACGTTTCGGAATTTTGATTTATGCTGTCCCATGATACATTTTTCTAAAATGGTATGCAATGTTGAGATAATCGCTCAAGTGAAAATATCTACGCAGTAATCCACATAGAACTCCATATGGAATTCGTATGTTTTTTTGAAAAAACACAAACAAAATTTACAGTTTAGACAGATAATTACTGAAAAATCAAATCGACCAAACTAAAATGTTTTTGAAAAACCAATTTTTGTTTTTGAAACAGGCAACTGTATCCCCGATTCATGGATTTTTATATCTTTGAATTGGCTATGATAACATCCGCCATCTCGAAAAGCGAAATTTCAAGGGATTTCAAAGATTTCAAACATTTTTGAAGCATTTCAAGGGATTTCTAAAAAATTAAACATATTCCAAAGAGGGTTTAAAGGCCTTTAACTGATTTCATGGACTTCAAAGATTTTAGAGTTTTTGAAAAAAATTTAAGAGATATTACAAACTTCAAGATAATATACAGGATTTCAAAGTATTTCAAGGAATTTGGAGGGATTTTTTCATACCTAAGCGAATTTTTAGGATCTCTAAGAACTTAACCAATTTAAAAAATTTCAATGGATTTCCAATGATTTGAATGATTTTAGGGTATTTTATTAGGTTCCAAGATATTTCAAGGAAATAAAAAACTGTTAAGAGATTTTTAGCTGATTTCGAAGATTGCAAGAGATTTCAAAGCTTCTAGGGTATCTGAAAAGATTCGATAGGATTTCACGTAATTTTATGGGACATGTATATTGCATACCAGATTTAAAAAAAGTTACCCCCTCGATTTAATATTTGAAAATTGTATGTCACTATTTTGCTACTCTTTTGCCACTATTTTGTCAAATTTATGCTACTACTGACACTATTTTGAATTTCTCAAGTGTGTCCGAGGCGAGATTTTTTGTCTCTTTGATCTTTTTAAAAGTAAGGCCGAGGAACCTAATGTGGTTCGGGGTTCGAAATATAGATCAGTGTTTCTTCATGCTGTTAATTTATGTATATATTTTTTAAGACAAAATTTTGCAGTGTCATATCTATGGAACCATTTGCATGGACCATAATATAACAAATAATTTCCATAATAACACAAGAAATACTACTGATCCACATTTGGAACCCCGATCCGCATTTAGTTCCTCTGCCTTACAAAATAAGAAGTAAATTATGAATAATATTGATTGTAAAATTAATACGTGATAATAGAAAGGCTATAGTAATCCTGAAATGTCCGTATCCCAGGCGGAAAAATTATATATAGTGTGAAGTATTATATATATTTTTCATTTGTTCTATACAATTTTTATACAAATCAAATGAAAATAATATATAATATTTCACACTATTTATGAACTACACTGTTAGAAAAATCTGTACTAGATTTAGTATACATGTAATGGAAGCAAGAATGCACAACATGAAATTAAATATGTTGTTTAGAAATATATCATTTGAAATAAAAGATTACAAATAAAATTCATGATTAACAATGTCAACGAAAATACATTGGGGTAATTTTTTTGCTTACCCTGTTGGCAAGGAAAGCACTGGAAAACATCAGACTTAAGACGTTTATCGGTAAGTGTAAGGTTAAAATTTCCCCAATTGCCGAACAACGCTAAAATTTGCCAGCCTTGTAGAAACGAATTTAAGAAATTGAGTTTACAAGTGCCTCCAAATGAATCCAACATGAAAGAAGAATCTGTTGAAGTGGAAAAAGTTGCTTATGGCGGTGAGGTTGATGACAATAGTGTAGAAAAAGAAATCAGTGTTGATCCAGATTTTCTATTGGTTCCGACATAATATAGTGGTTGTAAAGATCGAAATCACACAGCAGGTCTAGAAACTCTTCAACAAATTACAGAAAAATTTAAGGTAACTACTGATGGTAACGAAAAAATAACATTACTCACACTTGCTCCTAAATCTTGGAGTGGTAGAAAGGTAATGGAAGAATTTGGTGCAATAGAACGTCAAGCCCGGAAAGCTGACAAATTATTTCGAAAACATAGAATACTGCCTTTGCCTGGACTTAAGCTAGGAAGAAAACTGCCACCAGAAATTTAAGTAGCAATGATTATTTTCTATGAAGATAACGAGAATAGTCAATTAATGCCGGGGAAGAAGGATTTTGCATCCATAACAAAGAAAGACGGAACTCGCGAACATTTGTAAAAACGACTCATCTTGGGCAACATGTTAGAGTCATACGACCGTTTCAAAGTAGAGAATGAGGAAATAAAAATTGGGTTTTCAAAATTTGCACAAATTAGGCCTCGAAATTGCGTTTTAGCTGGAGAAAGTGGTACCCTGTGTGTGTTTATCACGAAAATGTGCATCTCATGTTAGATGCAGTTGATATCAAGCATCTAATTGAAGACTCAGATATCATACTAATTGATTATCATGACTGTTTAGAGTTAATGATATGCACTAATCCAACTCCTGCATGTCATTTCAGCGAATGCGAAAATTGTCCTGGCATTGATATCCTAAATGAACACCTGACTGAACTTCTGGATGAAAACTGCGTCATTGCGCTCAAATATCAAATTTGGCAACAAACAGTTACGAGAAATCTGGTAACTGAAATAGCTGAGACCAATATCATCATAGAACGACTCGGCGAAAAACTTGTGAACTTGAAATCTAATGACTTTTCTGGCAGGATGCAAGCATCGTTCATCAAGAATCTCAAAGACACTCAATTAGTTGCAGTTATCTTAATCATGTTCGATTTCGCGGAAAATTATGCTTACGTTTTTCGAAATGCTATGCAGTCTTCTCACTGGAATAATAATCAGGCATCCATTTTCACAGTACTTATCTACTACAAAGAGGAAGATGAATTGAAAATTTGAGCATGGTGATAATTTCCGATAACTTATACAATGATACAGTTGCTGTTTACCTCTGTCAAAAATTAATTGTTCAATATTTTAAGAAGCATTTCCAACTTGGAAAGTTCAATTACGTCACAGATGGAGCACCGCAGCATTTTAAAAATAAACATAATTTCTCCAAACTTCTGTGCCACGAAAAAGACTTTGAAATTCCAGCAGACTGGACTTTCCATCCAACTGCGCATGGAAAAGGACAATGCGATGGAATCGGAGGAAATTTAAAACGACTTGCTTCAAGAGCCAGCTTGCAGCGTTAAGCAGATAAGCAGATTCTAAGTGCTCGTGATTTATATAAATGGGCCAGAGAAAATTGGAAGGAAACAGTCGCACTCGTCAGTTCTAAAGATGATCATACATCAATGACATTAGAATTAGCAGATCGGTTCGGTAAGGCTGTCACAATACCCGGTACTCTCAAGTACCATGTTTTCACACCTAATGATAAGGGACAGCTGAACCTTAAACGAGTTTCCTATGAAGAGAAGAGTGACGTTTTTCCTCAGCCTAAACGTACCTTGAATAGGGAGAGTACTTGAAAAGAAAAAAAAAGGAGTAAGAAAAATGGTGAGAAGAAAAGGAGAACTAATTAAAAAACACTGTGAAATGAGAGGCAAGACGATTCATAAAAATTAAACACACCGATTAGTGAGAGGCGAGGGGATTCACAAAAAACAACCATCCCAAATAGTGAGAGGCGAGGGGACTCACTTGAATTAACCACCCGGAAGGAGTCTAAAGTCGCACTGCCACCTCCTCGCAGAAGACTCTGGAAACTATGATTTTACAGATCATAGGCTGACGACAGGCGTTAATCAATAATTTTTCTGTAGTTGATTCATTTGAAAAAGCACTGTTTATATGTTAACAACGGTTGAATTGTGCACTTATTCATGAAATGTTCATAAATAATCAATAATTATTGTAAATTGACAAAATATAATAGTAAGGAATCATTCGTACTGAGAAAAATAAACATCACTTCTAAAAAGGGTAGTTTGCTTTTTTATTTGTTTATAACAAATAACAAATAATATAAACTTCCTCTGAAGCACCGACAAGCATCCTTAAATTGTTTATTAGGTGATTTAATGTCATTATGAATGAACCTGAATGCGTTGAAAGAATGGTAGACTTAGAAACTAGTATGTGGGCTACTAAAGGATTGCGTCCGAGCACGAGCATTAGGACTGCCTTCACATCGGGGCCTATATCTCGGTGACTAGTCACTGGATCATTTGTTTGCTAAGAACCTTTTTTGAAGTCATAAGGTCAAGCTTTCTTTTTAGATAATTTAGGAAATAATAAAAATAACCTAAATTGCTAAAAAAAAGTTGAATAAACAATCAAGTGCTTAAATTTTTGTTCGTTTTTTCGTTGATGAAATAGAATAAAAGAGTAAAAAATAACGTCTCGAAAACTCTCATGAAAAATTAAAATCGCTAAAATAGAAAGAAAATTACGAGCTTTTGAAAATACCGTGCAGGGGTTGCGGTTTAACATGTCATCCCCCATCACTTAGAGAGGGGTGATTTTTGTAGTTATATATTTGTCGATTAATTACTGTTAGGAAGGTGAACATATTCCCATAATTTAAAGACAATCGAATAACACGACTTTTAAAGTTGGGGCAGTTGAGAAATAGTGCCCCATATAACAATTACTATTGTAATTTTTGAAAATTTATATTAAAGGTTATTGTTAAGGTTAGTGGAGAGCAATGAAAATAAATTACATTATTTGTAAATGCACGGCACGTGCCCACCTCATTTCAGAAGACGAGGATAAGAATTTAAAAAAGGCTCTTTCCAATATCCCTGCTACCTGAAAGGGTTTTCAATCTGGCAGAAGTGGTAATTAGAAAACTGTTTTGCAATGAGGAAAAGTATAAAAAGGGAGATAGGAGCGGCACTGTGATCACACTCGCGACAAGGTGCATAGTGAAGCCGCCGAGCGATATTTTTCGATACTGATAAGATACTGATACGATACTCACTTTCCGGGCTCGATTTTGTATCGCTCGGTTTCGTGTCTTATCGGAAAAATATTGAAAAGTGCGGTCTCGTATTGGTCTCGTATCGGAATTCTGAGAAAAAACGACCAGACGGCATTTTCATCGTTCACAATAGAAGAGAGAGTAGGGCTGACCGAGTGGCCGGCCGCAGGTACCGGAAAAAGAAGCTGCGAGGAGCTTAGCCCTTTGGGACCAGGCCTTTTACAAAAAGAATAATATATTCCAAAATCAAAACTCTACAGTTTGCACTGTCGAAGAAATTCCAAAACACTCTCTGAGATAACGATTTGTTTGATTCAAACAAACTCAAACTTGTTTCAATCATATTTTTAAATCTTATACGAGAACCCATAAAAGTTTGATATAAACGAAAGTTTTTATTTAAATAAATTATCCTCTTACTTTTTATTTATATATCAAGAGGCAAAGATATATTCCTTAACTTCTATTTTAAGTAAGCTCTATTTTTTGTCCGACACCCCTTCAAAACGCGCCATTGCATGCATGTGAAGCAGGCTTAATGTGACCGCTTCCAGCCCAGTGACGTTCGCACATGCGAACTATACCGCCGGGCCAACATGAAACTTTACGCCCGCTACATAAAACTTTACGCCCGCTACACAAAACTGTGTCTCCCTTCTGCAAAGTACGCTATTTCTACCTTTCACCTATAATCTAAAATTTTCAAGTACACCAAACATCCTCTATCTGCCTCACATGCTTGTTTTCAAGGAGGGGGACAAAAAGTATGGTGTGTATCAAGGGCGTAAAGCTATTTTGCCTTCTTTACGCCCTCGATACACAATATGCTATTACGTAAATCTACAATCATTTGACCTAACAATACTGCTAATCCTATTTTACATACCTTTTATTTTGCCGAAGTACCGTTTGTCATGATTCTTATTTGTCCGAGTTACTACTTTAACATCATTTTTATTATTTCGAAATACTTTTCAACATAATAATTTCTATTTTACCGAATTATCATTTTAAATCATTTTTATTTTACTCAATTTCTTTCCGACAAAATTTTTATTTTACAGAAAGTCCACTGACTTGTTTGGACGTTCGAGGAAAAAGTTACCACCCTTTGAAAAGTGAATTTTCCCTCCAATTTTGAATGTTCCCAAGGTGATTTTATCTTGAAGAAAATTATTTTTGGACAAATATCAGATGGATTAAAATGGAAATCGTCCGAACATTACTAATTCTAAGTCTTAACGTTTTCAGTTAAGTAGGTCTTTTGCAACTTTATTAGTTTTCGAAATAATTAGGGGAAAAAATATGTTTGCACAACGTAAAATTTGCATCCTTTCGAATTTCAACTCGCTGTAAATAAAAAACTATTTAGATTTTTCCCTTCAAATTTTAAGGAATTATGTGTGAAACTATATTTCATCTGGTAAAGTAATTGAAGTTCATCTTCTGTCTTATGAGAAAAAGTAGTTAATATTTGTCTTGGTATAGGTCCGGATGAAAAGTTTGAAAATTTTCAGTCGCAAAGTCTATAGACGTAAGTTTAAACAATCGAAAACTTCTAGCGGATGAAATGTTCAGTAGAATTCACAGAAGTTTTCTATGAACGATTACTTCAATTGACCTAGCTGTTCATGAAGTAAGAGGATTTTTTTTTTGTCCTACGTGGTTCCATGAAATTGAATTTGCAGCGGCGTAGCAGGTTGTTATCCAGGTCTGGGCGTAGACAATTTTATTTTCCGACATGAACTCTTGATATCAATTAAGTATTCAAAAAATTTAATTGATAATTGAAAATACATAATAATATTAAATTTTGTATAAGGTTTCGATCATTGTTAAAAACAAAATGAATTATTATACTTCCCTACCATAATGTTAATCAAGCAAATATGTATTTCAAAGCAAAACACTTCTAAGGATTCTACTAAACATTTCACTGGCTAGAAGTTTCCGATTGCTTAAACTTACGTCGCTAGATTTTTTGACTGAATGTATTTAATCGTTCTTTGTGGTGTTACCCAGAAAAAGATTAACAGACCGAATCCATTTAAAATCATATAGGCCGTTGACGTGTTTGGGATTAGCTTGCCTATGGAATATATTTCCGTACGTGGAAAATAAGGAGACACGTATTTTTTAAATTAACATAGCGACGTTTTTACATTTTTCAAGAATATTTTCAAATTTCAAAGGTACAATGAGTTTTTTGCTAATTTTATATTTAAAACCGTGAAATTATTGTAATTTTTGAGATTTTGAGGTTTTTCTTATTTTAATTTATCGAGATTTTGCACTCTTTTAAAATCCACAAAAATGCAAAAAGTAATGAAAATTGGTAACGTCATTTTGGATTTTTGATGAAAAAAAAACAACATTTCTCAAAAACCCCACCTTTTTTCCTGAAATTTTTTGGAATAATAGGTTGAATAGAAAGTTGAAATTAGCAAAAATGACGATTTTACGCTGTGCAAAAATGTTCCTAATTATTTCAAAAACGAAGAAAGTTACTCCCTTTTTGAAATGTTGAAAGTTTTTCAAATTTTTTGAGAAAAATTTGATTTTGCTCAGAAGACATGTAGGAATTTTAGAAGTTTCAAAGCTTAAAAATCTAAAAGTTAATGAGCTTGGAGTTCTTAGCGTTCAAATGAACGACATTTTTTATTAATTGCTTTATAATCTAGAAACAGTGCAAAAATATTATGGTTCATTACATTGAAAATAATCCAATTATAAAAGAAACTTACGATTCGAGAAAAATCCGAGATTTTTCAATACGGTATCGATACAGTCTCGTATCGAACGGCATCACTAAGGTGCACTCTTTTATTTCAAACGTATTTTCTGTCTTTCACATAAACAACGAATTCTATGCGAAAATCGCGAACAGTACGCTATTTGATCAAAAACGTGGCGTGAGCAAATTCTAGATGTTCCAGATGATATCCAATTATATGTCAGCCTTATCAATTGTTGGCAATGCACTTTTTACTTCCATCACGATATGTCAACATCAAGGCATGATGAAGAGTCAGTGCAACGTTGTAGCTCTAGTGTACCTTTCTACTTCCTCTTACATTAGAGATCTTCAAGGGAGAGTGGATATCAGTCTAGAAAAGACAGGGAATTTATGAAAGGACAACAAATTTAACTCAGGAAATTATTTAAAAAGGTGCTCTACAGCCGCCCTGCCTTAGTACTTTCTCAATAAGATAAATGTTCGCGTGTCTAGGCTTCATCTTTAAGCATATGAATCAATTTGCACAAAGTATGAGGAATGAAGTATTTAACCCTCTGCCTGGTCATTTGACCGTTATCGTCAAAAATCGTCAAATGATGCATGTAGAAAAGGAACAACCAATAGTAGTGCTCATTTACATAACGTGATGTGTGTAAGTGCGACAGAGCTGTATCGTATAGCTATTTCGAAGGGCACAAGTGCCCCTCGATAGAAACTCTTTAAATAATAAATAAATTATCATTAAAAAATACTCAAAATGAAGTATCAGTACTAAAGTTGAAGAATATTCAAGAAAATTGTTCAAAATTGGATAAAAAGTGACAGGTTTATGATGAAAAAACCATCATGTGGAACATAATCTCAAGAAGGAAACGTCAAATTGAACAAAATACTTTTGAGTGGAAGAATTGTTCAAAATTAATTTAACTTTCTAATTTTGACTTTACTATCCTTCTTAAATTATTTAGGTTATAATTTTGTATTAAAGTACTTAAATTTTTGATTGATTATGATAAGCAATGAATTCTTCTTTGCATAAAGGTACGTCGCATTCTTATTCACACATGCAAATTGTTCTTTTGATTACTCTTTTCATTTTGCAGACAAAAAATCGTTTTATAACACAACGTCACCTCAAATTAAAAGTAAATTAAATGAATTTTAAACAATTCATCTACTCAAAGGTATTTTGTTCTATTTGACGTTTCATTCTTGAGGTTATGTCCCACATGATTTTCGTGTCATAAACCTGCCACTTTTTATCTACTTTGAAGCAATTTTGTTAAAAGTTCTCTTGATTATTTGATTTAAAAAAAAATCTAGAAATCATATAAGATGTCGAGTCTACAAACTGAAAGGAGAAATAAAAATAACAATTTTCATATGTGAAGAATGCGACGGACCTTTATGCAAATAAGAATTCATTGCTTATCATAATCAATCATAAAATCTTGCAAAAAATCGTTTCAATAGACAACGTTACCTTAAATTAAATTCATATTTTTCGTGTTGACCCTTTGGTCCCACGAGAAGATAGGGAATAAGGAACACGCCCTGCAGAGCCACGCTTATAGGAAGCGGGTCTACATACTATGGGACTCGACCTGGTGCCCCAAAGTCTCCGTTCAGACACCTCCTTTGTGACCCCAGCGTGTCTGTCTCGACTGAGGGGAGCGCGCCGGGGTGTTCAAGGATTTGTTAACCTTGGTGCCATTCAGCCCTTGACACGGCGATAACATCGTCGCTTGAGAGCATGAGAACTGGCGCCCTCGATATTCCAGGAGGCTTGGTTTTTACCTCCTGGAAGGATTGCTCCTTAGTTTAGATCCCATAGACTAGAGTCCGTCAGTTCCCCAGAGCAGCTACACCTCGCGATGAAGCCCCTCTGGTTCACCTATTCCAGATCTATATTCCGATGAGACCCTTAAGACCTCGCACCAGACAATTGATAAAAAGCAGTGTTAAAATTATAAACAAAAAAATTTGTCATATAAATCTCATTATTATTGATGAAACTGTATTTTACATTTTACAAGACGAGCACGTTGTCATTACGATTCCAAACAAGGAGGAGATTGTACGAATTTAATGTGAAAATGCTAATTATGAAAAGTCAATCACCAGAGTAACTTTGTTTAAAGCTGTAGATAACTGTATTCTACATACCGAATACACTATTTTCAAATTTAGCAAAACAAAAGTAAAAGCGCAAAATTTGTCACAGCGAAAAAAATGCTAAAATTCCATTCTCGGAACCAGATTTAAATCTGGTAAGAAATAAATTCCTACCTTCAAAGGACAATTAAATGACCAGGAGTTAAAATTAGACGGAAAATCTTTACATGAGATAGAAAATGTTTTGAATAAAGTACAGAGTGCTTGGGAATTAATTCGAAAATGTCTACCTAACCTCTGCATTAATTTGGTCTGTACCACCAATAAGATAAGCAATTAAATAAAACCACAAGTTGTCACCTACGTACCAGCGAACGCACCTAAGATCGATTTAGAGAGTAAATTAGATAATAAACCTATTAAGTTTAGAAGAATGTTATCTGTGCAACTACAAAGAATTTCGGGAAAAATTCACTCTAACAGAGGAGGTGTAAAGCTAGAAATAATGAGTAAAAATATTCTAGCTTTATAAACGCTCTCTTCTAAAATAGAAGTTTCGTAGGCTAAGAATAGATATCACTCCCTCCCTTTTTTAAGATATGGGTAGTAGATTGTACTCATTCATCGCGGGAGCGATCCGGCAGTGCCTCGGCCCCAAAGTCATTCCTTGTCTGACTGCTACGGCATCAACTAGTGTTTCAAATAAACTAACTGAACAGCTCTACGAATCTGCGTCAGGGCAAATTAAATTGACTTTTTATTTAGACCGTCACAGCTCAATATACTACTCTTAGACACTACGCGCTTAAACAAAGAGGCGTGTTTCCTAACCAAAACCTTCAGCGATTTTCCTTGTTTTAGCAGAAAAGTCTAAAGTATCAAAATACAGTAGGACTCGTCGGATCGGTACGGACAAGGTCTCCACTTTCGTCACGCAGGTCGCAAAAACAAATCTTAACCACACCTCCAGACAGTAACGTATATAATAATAGATCTTTATTATGTTCCACGAAATATGTACATTAGCTTACAGAAAGAGATAGACGAGTGGACATAAAAGGTCGAGGTTCAGCTGAACTGCTTTACAACCTAGCTGGTCAACCGCCAGTCATTTTGGACACCGTGTAACTTTTTCGAAAAATGTCAAAAAAAATTTGTTGATCAAACTCAAGATTTTTTTTTGCTCTTGGCTCGCTGATCAGCGCCAGGTCTGGACCAGGCCAGACCTTCCAGACCGAACTTACAATTGCTGATCTTGGCTAGCTAATCAGCGCCAAACCTGGACCAGACTAGACTATTAGGGTGATAAGAAAAACAAGTCTTGTTTTGATAGTGTGAATTTCTTATTTTCTATCATTTTAGACACCCTGTAACTTTTTTGAAATATGTAAAAAAAAATGGTTGATCGAACTTAGAACTTTTTTTGTTCTTGGCTCGCTGATCAGCGCCAGTCCTGGGACAGACCAGACCTTCCAGACTAGACGGTCTGGGCAAGTTCAGACCTGAGCCAGATCAGATCTTCCAGACTAGACCCTTCACATAAATCCAGACCTGGGTCAGACCTGTAACCAGACTGCCAGGGCTCTATTCTTGTATGGACTTTTGTAGAGGGCGAATGTCCAACCGTCTCCGCTTCGAGAAGCAAAACGGCGGGCATAATAACTCTCGGAAAAATGGTCTGAAACCAAAAGACCCGAATAGATTTAGAAAGATCAGACTTGTAGCTACTAGTAACTAGGTGAACCACAAAAAGAAAAGAAAATTAAACATTGTTTAAAAAATTGTAGACAAAAAGCGGAGATTGTCATTTTTGCCCCTAAAATTTGCAATTTTTTTGTTTATACAAAATCATTTTAAAAAATTCTTTTCAATTTCGAGTGGTTCATCGAGGAATTACACTTACTAACTGGTTGAATACGCAAGAACAAGTCAATTGGTTTGATAGGCTTTAAATGATCGTGTCCGCCAATTTCAAAACCGTGGTTTTGAGAATAACGCTAACGATAGTACAAAAGAATCTTATCTTATCTCTTAACAACCTAGTATAATCAAGCCTACGTATATAAAATAATTTTTTCGCCTGCTGGATGCCATGAGTAGGGCGGCCCGCGGGACTGGCGCAGCCGTCCTCAAATACGCGGTCTGTGGCGGCGAAGTGGGGCAAGCCACTGTCGCGTACGTATCGTTATTAGACAATATTTCAAGCATTTTTTACATTTTTTTCATTAAGTAATTTTTCAGATGTAAATCTTTAAAAGAATAAGGTATATATTATAGTCAATCCAATAAACAATATATTAATGGCAAAATTAGGAAAGATGAATAAACTATTTTTAAACATAAAGTATTAGATATAATTTTTTCGAGAAGCAACCAACAGATTTAGAACCAGCATGGAAAGCTAGTCCAAATTAAAAAAAAACATCTTGATACATCAATTTGTTGCTGAAATATTAAAACTGTTTGCAAGTTGAACACGTGGATTCAATTCTGGCGCGAGCTCCTGGCATGCCACAGCGGTCCCCCACTCCGCCTTCACTGACTGCGTCGATCCTTTTCTGTGAACTTTTCCGTGAATCAGATACGATTATAAACAATAAGTTTAGAATGCATATCTTCGTGAATTTTATAACAATTATTAGAACTCTTTTTCTATATTTGGTACACAATTGAACTTTATAAAACATAAATTGACGTAGTTATCTCATTTGTTATGCAATTTAATGATTAAAAATCGTTTGACCGCTAAGTGTACTTGATAACACAACTCCTGTGGAAGACAATAACCCACTTTTTGTTGAGATCCTATCCGCCAAATCTGTAGAAATTCCGTTGAAAAATAGTCTACTTTTTAATAACAAATGAGTTTTTATGAAAACTAATTGTTATTTTGGGCTGAAGTTTGGCACACTTCCTAAAGGTGATAAGGGATATATTTTCTGAAAGTTTGAAACTTGTTAAGTAATTATTGCAATAATAATTGCATATTAAAAAAAAGCACTTTCGGGCGGTTTTAATTTTATTCCAATTAAACAAATGAGCAAATCTTAATATGAGATACGTCATTTTGTAGATATTTGTAAGAACTACATTTTTCAATCACACTTTTTTCCTGACAGACATACATTTTAGTGGCAATAAACAAAAAACCTGTTTCTGCAATCTTTGACCATTGCTTACACACACATCGCTTCCGACGCCGTGGTCGCAAACATATAGGCTTTTGTTCTAAATGCTAACACTACAAGAATCCAAAGTCAAATTTCAGGTAGCATTTTGCAGGGGAGACACTAGTTGATATATGGGAAAGAAATCAGTTAAGATGGTTCGGACATCTTGAAAGAATGAAAGATGTATATTATGTGAAATAGGAAGTTTAGAGAAACTCCGCAACGTGGGCGTCTTCGCGACTTTAAGCGACTTCAGTGTTATGGTGCGTCAAAAACTTTGGCGCACAGTTTCTCGAAAATAAAAAGTCCTCTTTTGTTATCAAGTGTTGTATTATTTATTGCAAAAAATCTCAGCTTTCTTTATAGAATATTTTAAAAATAAATAAAAAGTGCCCATTTTCAAGAAAGTCAATTTTATTTTTGACTTTGATAAATCAAGGTCAAATTTATACAAAAATGCTCATGACCAATCGAAAGGCCATGAAAAAGTATATCGAAAACGCCTAAAATAAATTTTTTCAAATGGTTCATGAGAGCAACAAATATTCGTGCAGCTGAGATTATCCGCCAAAAACTGCAAAAATGTAGTTGGGACATTTGAGAAATAATGCCCCATATGTTGCTCAAAAACCAGACGCTTCAAATGCATCTGAATTTCAACCTACAGCCTGCCTTCCAACAATTTATAAATGCCTTACAGCTATCATTGCAGATAAGGTATATTTTCACTGCGACCAGAATGTCATCCTTACAGGAGAACAAGAAGGATGTTGCAAAAACCTGCGGGGCAGTAAAGGTCTAGTATCCATAGACGCTGTTGCCATGACGCAACAACGTAAACATCGAAGAAACTTGCACATTGCATACATTGACTACAAGCATGCGTTACCTTCCGTACCACATGACTAATTGCTGCAAGTATTAAAAGTTTGCTAAATCTGCCCACGCATAATCGACTTTCTAAGTCGGTAGGGTGAAGTTGTCCCCTTGCATCGATTCTCCAAAGCATATTTTGTTCCAGGCGCGGTTATCTTCAGATTGTAATTCATCGGGCGCGTATTATAATATAAGAGAAAAGCATACGTTGTGAAAAAGTGATCAAAGTCCGTAAGAACTGCTGGTGCAAATGGCTTGGATCAACTGATGGAGTAGCAGGGAAAATAAATGCAGTAAAGATACAGAAGAAAAATTCTGTACAAATATAAAATTGTTGATAATTAAAATTAACAATATTAATATTTTCTCTTAAAGGCAATATAATAAGACTAATAATAAGATGAGCAGACATATAGAATTTTTTTTTTGAACATTCAGTATAACCACAAACAAATATTAAAAAAAAATCTTACATCAAGTAACATTCTTACAGCAGAGTAAGTACACAAAAAACTTCAAAACCATAAAAAACTATAAAAGAATAAAGTGTAAAAAAAATAGTTAACAAATATTTCTAAAAATGCTTACATCGAGTGAAGAATTTTTTCAAATATTTTTTTTTATGGTCATCCCGAAGGTTAAAAAGAACAAAAAAATTTTTAAAAAGTTAAGAAGTGAAATATGCTATTAAACGTTGATCCACCGTAAAAATTCCAATCAGTCAGAAATTTTTGTTTTGTATAACTTCTTCTTGAAATATTTTTTTATTTTTATAACTTCAATTTGTAGTTTGAATTTAATGTTTATTATTGAATGAAGTTTAAAATCAAATTTAAATTCAATTTTCAGCAAATTGGTTAATAAATTTAAAAAGTGCGTCCTTAATTTTTATTGGTATTTAAAAACCACGCATATCCGGACATATCCGATTGTCGAGTTGGGACATCTGAGAAATAATGCCCCATATACGTAATACCTTTAAGGCTGTTGGATCGGGGTGCACAAAAATGTAGAAATTTATGAAGCACTAAAATCTTACCAACTACCGACGATCATGCGGTTTCAAAGTTTCAAAAATGCTCGTTGAAAATTTTCTAGACCCCAGAAGGGGTTTCGCGGTGGCAGTAGTTGGGGTAAGTCTCTGGTTTTTCGAAAAAAATCTGATAATTGCTAAAAACAAGGGAGTAAAGTCTTGCCGGGCATGTTGAATTAGAATGAAAAATGCAATTTGTGATTTTCTTTTTTTCTTTAAATTGTTTATTGACATGTGCGAATGATTGGAGAATGCAACAGCATCACTTCAATTTGAATGAACATACATTTCTCCTTAGAATAATAAACTTGCACTACGAATAGAAAACATGTGTCAAGTGATGAAAGGATGCCGCTATGAACTCGCTGATGATAATCGATAATAATTTTTCAATTAAAAAAAAATTATTTATTGAATTCAAACTTGGACATAATGCCGGCTTTGGGGCTGACGGTGCGCGGAAATAACTCTGACTCCACACCGTTTCCGGTAGATTTTACTGTGGTAGAAAATATTTTGAAGATTGTTCTTCTAATACGGAGACAAGGGTGAACTATATATTTAACGGATACGAGAAAGAAAGTTTGCTGTTACACGTTGAAATGAATCTGTTTCCTGCTTACGTACTTAAAACGTTTTGTGGGCCGTTGAACATCTTGTTTAAAAAAAGAGCTTTCTCGTGAATATCGGTCCATATACTCTGTCGCTCACTTGATTAAACCATTCAAAGACAGCAGCATCCTAAAGCACATCACTTTTTTCACTAAAACACCTCACAAAACGCTTCAAGTGGGAAGAACGCACTTCTGCGTAATCGCGTATAACGCATGCGACGCAGTTTCATAACCAGACGTACGAAGAAGTTGTTTAACAGAAAATCAATAGTTTTTATAAATATTAGATTATCGGTCTACGAAAAAGACAGTTTTCTCCATTTTCACGTCAACACTTGACAGTTGGAGGCTGGAACTCCCGATGCCTGAAGTCGATCGAACCTCTCTTTCTACCATGTGGGCTTTGCTTGTGCAGCCGTCGGTTACGGACGTGTCGATTCGCTGATTGACGTGCTTGTGATAGTAGGCAGAACCTTTTTTGTTGAGTGTGGAAAAAATGTCCGAACGTGAAAATAACGGTGGTGGTGATGGGGCTGACGAGAATCAGCAGAATAGTCCACAAAATAAAGAAGAACAAGCAGTATTTCTTGGTAGAAGAGACATAGAATCTATCATTGCAGCAACGGCCCGAGCAGTCCTACAGGCGGCGAATCTACCAGGGTCGACTCATCAGCAATATCAGGGTCCCAGACCATTATACTACAAGGATATCGGTAGTCAGATACCTGTTTTTGGAAAAGATTCCGAAGAAGATGTGGACATTTGTATCGCTAGAGTGGACGAGATTAAAGAAGCGTACGGCGTCTCCGATCAAATTATCACGGTTCTCGCGACAAAACAGCTTCAAGGTGGAGCCAGGGATTGTACGACTATACAAAAGGAACCATTGCCAAAAACTGGGATGAAGAAAAAGAAGCTTTGATTCTCATGTTCGCGTCTCACGAGAGCCACGTTTCTCTCATCAAGAAAATGGAGAGTCAATTCTGGAAAGCAGGCGAAAAATTCTCAACCTACTTTTTCGACAAATTAAAATTAATGACGAAATTGAGACTTGTTGAAAGGGATAAAATTGAATATATTATCCAAAGTGTTAACGACTATTTTTTAGAGGTTCAGATGTTGGGGTCAAAATTTAAGACGCTCAACAAATTGTTGGAATTCGGCACGTTGGTAACTGAAGATCAGTATAAGCTTATACCGAGAGGCAGCGCTGTGGATCAGGTCAGATCATCTGTCAAGATATCCACCAGTACGTTCCTGAATCAGTCGAGCAGTGTAATCAAATGCTTAAACTGCAATGGTGAAGGACACATATCCAGAGAATGTCAAAACGCTCGTCGAGAGAAAGGTTCCTGTTTTACCTGTGGGAACATGGGACATGAATATCGTAGTTGCCCCAACTCTGCATCAAGTACATCTAAGTCATACGATGTAAGCGACGACTCTTATTATGTACAGGTTAGCGAGGTTAAGAATCCTCAAAGGTATGTAAAAACTTTTGTAGATTCCGGCAGCGCCATAAGTCTAATAAAAGGAAGTACTTATACTAAATATTTCTTTAACTTTGATTTTATTGAGTATGTAGATCGTACTAATTTTGGTGGATTAAATCAATTGCCACTCATAATTTATGGTTATATTAATACAGAAATTTATGTAGACACTTTGCCCTGTAATTTATTTAAGATCCGATTTGCCGTAGTACCAGATTCGACTATGTCTTATGCCGCGTTGTTAGGAAGAAATTTCACAAGGATGCCCGGTATGAAAACTATATTAGAAGGTCCGGCTATTACCCTCCAATATTTGCCGTCTGAAAATACAATATCGCTAGTTGATAAAAAATTTCACGAAATTTTTCACATAGACGTAATCGAAAGGCCTAACGTGTCAGATGCAGTAATAGATGATGTTGACCATGACATCCCATTCGAAATTAAGTCTCAGCTGTCGTATTGGCTGAATAGCTATCTTAGCGATAAAGTTAATTTGCGAGGTACATAAACATGATTTTCAGAACTCTTATTGAAGAAGGTAAAGTTTTAGTATACCTAGACGATATATTAATGACTACCGATATTCTAGAGGAGAATCTAACAATTTTGAAAGAAGTTTTCGATCTGGCAAAACTAAGAGGCTTAGAATTAAATTTGCGCAAATGTAGGTTTCTTAAAAAAGAAGTTGAGTCACGACGATGTTGACCATGTGGGTCTCGAAAAATCAATCGATCTGATAACAACGTTTACTGGTTTCCGAATATGTGAGCGTGCGTCAAAGAGAATATTGAAAATTGTATAGAATGTATAACCTATTCGATGCCAACGGGAAAACGAGAAGGGGCTTTACAGCCTTACGATAAGGGAAGCAAACCTTTCGAAACCATTCACGTAGATCACTATGGGCCTCTGAAAGCGGCTCGCTTCGGCATGAAAAACATTTGGATTATCGTAGACGCGCTTTCGAAATACACAGTATTATATCCGTATTGAACACGTTAAGGTTGCTTTTGTTACGCCGAGAGCGAATGGCCAGATGGAACGTGTGAATCGTTTTTTATGCACAATTCCGTCAAAATTAGCGGAGTAAGAATCCTGGCTAACTGCCCTAGACAAAGTTTAGTTTGTATTTCATAATACTTTGCATAAGTCAATCGCGTCCACCCCGAGTAAAATTTTCTTCGGTTTTGATCAAAAAGGTTATACAGACGACGAATTACGAAATTATTTTAAGTGATTCAGTGAAATCGATCCAAAAGAAAATAGAGAGAACTTGCGGCTAAACGCAATAGAGCAAAATAAAAAAATACAGTTGTCACTACTCCTGGTGTATACATACGTCACAGGCGATATCGAAGGCTTCCAGGTCACTCAGAAACCGTTTACGGGCATTTTTAGTCCAGATAGAATGAAATTATGGATCGAGAGAATATCCGGTGATTCAGACAATAATGATAGCGAGTAAAATAAAGTCGCCTATGGTGGTCGGGTCGACCACGTTGTCAGGAAGGCCGAACTGTCAGCGTTTTTTGTAATTCCCGCGTTACTTACGGTCATCATACAAAATATTGGCACTGGCGTCGAAAGAAACAGGAGGGGAGACTTCCGTGGTGCAGGGACTTCCGTTGGAATTTCCGGGACGATACGCCGTCTTTACTTTTTATCGCTTTCTGTATGTTATTTTCACGTGAATATGCGAACTTAATTATTTAAAATAAACCGTAAATACGTTCTTACCCCTTCCTAAAATATAATGTCTAAACAAATATGTTCTTATACAATTTCTCATGTGTATCATTAAGATAGCCCTTGAAGATGGCTAAAGTGAGTATCTCTAGAAGGTTAAAACAAGATGTTCAAATCGATTATATCAGAGTGTTGGCTTGATCATCTCGGATGGTCAACTCGAACGTCATAGAGAGTTGAACTGATAATCACAGAAGGCGGAATTGATCATTATAAAGGGTCGAATTGCTCATCGTAAAGGGTCGATTTGATCATCTCAGCTAGTCGACTTGATCTACTCGGACAATCGACCTGGCCACCCTAGGGGGTCGATTTGATTATCCTACATTTTCTATATTTCTTGTCCATTTCCTACTTATTCCAGTCTTTCTTATATAAGAGACTGGGAATTATAAAATGAAGTGGAACCCATAAAATCTCAAAATTTATATGAAATACATAAATTCTGAAAGCGTTTTCTATTATTTTTGGATAGCGAGGTGTTTGAGACATAATTTGATTTGCAAAATCATTGCACATTGACAATATATTTGGAGCACGAAGGGCTAAGGACACGGCGCGGCGTCACTTTTTGCACTGAATTGTAAGATTTCAAACATTGGCGCGAATTCAGATACCAATATCCCACATCTCGTTATTTTCTGCATCGTCAATGAATGCTGAAATTTTTGGTACGTTTTCAGTTTGAAACTACACGGTGACAACAAATTGATAGCTGAGCGTCCAGTCACGTCTTTATCCTTATCCCTTGGAAGCATCAAATTTGACGTTGAAAATTCAAAATAATAAACCTCATTCGCTTTCGGTCATGATCTCTCTTATATACTTCACTCTCCACACATGTTCGAAATGTCAAAAAGCAGTTTGAACTTATTAAAAATATTTTTAAGTTCTATAATCAGAAAATGTGACGCTAAACGGCTCAATGACATTCACTCACTCCGAAAATGCCCTGAACCACGGTGCTCCCAACTCTCGTATATCCTTCCACACTGCATCCATCGTGTCGACAACCGGGTCGGTTAAGATTGGCGCGCTTATTTAAAATTATTAAATGTGAAAAGCAATTTCATACAGCAAGTAATAAGAGTAAAGTTATTAAAAATAATTCCTTGCTCCCAAGAAAGACTTGGAAAGTAAAATTTAAATTAATTATTAAAGTTTCTCCTTAAAAATAAATCATCGATTTTAATTTTAAAGAATCGAACATCTTTTTTATTTTAAATGTGAATTTACAGTAATTCCTAATATTCTTATGCACTTCAAATTTATCATTTGTTGCGAACATTTGACTTCTAGATTTAATCATTTTAAATAAACACGCCACCGGTAACTAATCAAGTTGGCCCTCCGCGATGGGTCATTTGCTCTTCCGTGGATGGTCAAAATGAGTGAAAACAAGATAGTCGTATTGACCATGCCGAAAGGATACCTTGTTTATCCCTGACAGTGAGTCTGACTTTCTTATAACAGTCAGACTGGCAATAAAATGAGAGTCTCTCTGACTATGTCGAAATAATTCTGGAAGGCTCTTTAGACCATCTAGAAGAACGGACTAGCTCTCTAAATTTTGACCCTCTAACTTTGACCATCCATTTTTCTCCGTGTAGGAATTGTTCAAATCCATGCGATAAAGTTGTAACATCTATATGGAATTGTTATGGATCGATTACAAAATAAATTTACATCGTAAAACTGTTAGATATTTGTTACGGCACTGTTACAGAACAGTTTTATTCCGTAATACTGTTCCTAAATTGTTCTAAAAATATTTGTTGACATATAACGCTGTTACAGAATTGTTACGGATCTCTGACAGAACATGGTTCTGTAACGTTGTTACATAAATGTTACACATATTTTTAGATATAATTCAGGCAAATAATTTTGTTATTAAACATTTCATTGTACCTTGTGTGATTTTTCCTAAAATTTGATTTGTTTATTTCCAAGGTTATTTTTCACTATTAAAACGAAAACTACGCGTCCTGTCAAAAAATGGTTTTAACCAAATTTGCAGATATAATTTAGACAAAGAATTTTGTTACATAACATTTTATTATATCTTGAGCTGTTTTTCTAAAATTTCAATTTTTATTTTTTATTTTTCATGTTAGTTTTTACGATTAAAACAAAAACGGCGGGTCCTAATATTAAAAAATGTTTTTTTAACATTTTCGTAGCTTTTTTGGGTAAACACATTTTGTGTATGCATTTTTTTCGTAACTTTTGTCGATTTTCCAAAAATTTAATTTTTTTCCTCTTAATGTTATTTTTTACGATTAAAACAAGAACTACATGTCCTATTAAAAAATGTTGAATTAGAAATTTGTGGATTTTTTCTGGGTTAGCAATTTTTGTCTATTAATTTTTTTTGTATTTTGTGTCTCTTTCCAAAAATTTTGTTTTTCAAATATTTAATTTTATTTTGTATGATTGAAACAAAAACTACGCGTCCTATCAAAAAATAATTAACAACCAAATTTTAGATATTTTTTGTGAGAACAATAATGGGTTTTTTGATTCCTATCTGCCTCAGTGTGACCGCATAATGGAATTTTTTTATTTTTAATAACCTCCTGTATTTTTTTTTGGAAAATGGAATTTTTTATTTTTTGAAAAGGAGTTTCAATGGATAAAACTAGAACCGTTGGTCAACAATGGCTGGGTAACGAAGTTGTCCTTACTTTTTAGGCCTTACCACAATGTTTATAAGGGCAATCCAATCGCATAATTGCTTCGAAAGTTACCGTGTCTAAAGACTACAGCGACAGGGACAACGACAACAAGGACAGACACCGAAGTAAAATCCACTTCTACATTTTCATTCATGAGAGTGCAATGACAATTTCATGTCAAATCATCTGAAGAATTTCGGCCATTGTTAGTAATTTTGATGAAAATTCTAGTATCCGTTCTCTTAGGTGTTGAAAGATAAACCCTAAAATAATTTTTGAAAAATTAAAGAACTTAGGAGATATTCGAAATTGAAAATCTTGGTCCTTTTTTTGAGCATTCATAACATTGGTGATTTTATTGATATTAAGGTGTATTTTTCAAAAATTACCCATCCACACATCACTACTTTACCACCGAGCAATCCACGCCTACCCCGAAAGGGAAACGGCTTAATGATATAATAATAATAATTCGTAACAAGACGCAGCTTTGAAGACATATTTTTTTAATCAAAAAATTTCGGAAAGTTCTTGCATTTTTCAAAGGAAAATGTTTAACCTGAATTTCTGAAAAAATCCACTTTTTATTTTCTTTATTTTTTTCTATAGATAGCTTACATTGTCCTCTACAAGCCCTGTGAATATCAAAATGGGATCTTCCTTATTTTTTTAGAAATAATCCAAAACGTACACAAAAACGATGCACACCATGTAAAAAACCATGTAGGCAATAGACGAACAATAGACGAATATTATACTCGTATGCACGAACTCCAGAGCTTAGACTCTCGGGCGCTGGGCACACCATGCCACGGCGTACGTTCTTAATCATTTCTCGACAACTAAAAGAGATCCAATTTGGATATTTACAGATCTTATACAGGACATTGTAAGCTATTTATCTTAGGAAAAAATAAAAATAAAAAGTGGATATTTTTCAGAAATATAGTTTAGAAATTTGCTTTTGAAAAATCCAAGAAGTTTTTGAAATTTGTTGTTTCAAAAATTATTTCTTCAAAACTGCGGCTTATTACGAATAATAAAAAAAATCACGTTGATAGCTTTCAAATCACCAAAGTTATGAAAGTTAAAAAAAAGGACAAAAATGTTCAAATTTCAATACTTATTAAGTTTTTTGAATTTTGCAAAAATTATTTCAGGGCTTTTCTTTCAAGACCTATAAGAACAGATACTAACATTTGCGTCCAAATTACAAACAATAGCTGCGATTCTTCATATGATTTGATATGGAATTGCTCTAATGTAATCGTCCAAATTTTTAATCTCTAGTTTTTGACAGATCTTTACGTTTCGGCACTAACGAAGTCCGAAAATCTTAACAAAATTTCAGTGCCTGTCTGGCTTTATCTCTGTATGTATGTATGTATGTATGTATGTATGTATGTGTGGTTACCTTCACGTTGTAGCCACGCTGAACTTTGGAAGGATTTTTCCAATCGAGCTCCGCTGGCATGCGAACCTAGGTCTTTCAGATTGCCGGTCTGATGCTCTTACCCGCTCAGCCACGGAGAGACGAGATTAATTTCTTCACAATTCCTACAAGTTGAATTCCGACGTAATTTCTCATATTTGTAAAATTAATTTTTCAAACATTCGAATGTTTTATATTTTTGGATTATATGGTTATGACCTGATAAAATGTATTGAATAATTTGATGTTAATTGTTTTTTGTCAACTGGTTTAAAATCAATATTTTTTTACTATTTTTTTTATTTGTAAATTGTGAATAAATTGCTCTCAAGTTCCACTGGGATCCGAACCCATGTCTTTCAGATTGCCGGCCTGATGCTCTTACCCACTAAGCTACGGAGAGACGAGATTGATTTATTCACAATCCCTACCAGTTGAATTCATGCGTAATTCCTTATATTTGTAAAATTAATTTTTCAAACATTCGAATGCTTTATATTTTTGGATGTTATGGATTTGACCTAATAACATTTATTGAATAATTTGATGTTAATTTTTTTTTGTCTACTGGTCAAAAACCGGTAATCTGAAAGACCTGGGTTCGGATCCCAGCGGAGCTTCAGATCAATTTTTTCACAATTTAGAAATAAAAAATCAATATTAAAAAAATATTTATTTTAGGCCGGTAGACAAAAAACCATTAGCATCAGATTATTTAATACATTTTATCTGGTCAAAACTATAACATCAAGAAATATAAAACATTTGAATGTTTGAGACAAATTAATCTTACAAGTATAAGGAATTACGTCGGATTTCAACTTGTAGGGCTTGTGAAGAAATTAATCTCGTCTCTCCGTAGCTTAGTGGGTAAAAGCATCCAACCGGCAATCTGAAAGACATGAATTCGGATCCCAGCGGAGCTCTAGAGCAATTTTTTCGCAATTTAGAAATAAAAAATCAATATTATAAGAATATTGATTTTAGACCAGTGGACAAAAAACAAATAACATCAAATTATTTAATAAATTTTATCTGGTCAAAACCATAACATCAAAAAATATATTTAGAACTTTTTTAGTTAAAAATTATAATAATAAATAAATAATAGATCATAATAAATGATAATACTCAATAATAATCATCATCATAATAAATAATAATAAATCATTTATAAATAAGATAGTAGTTTAATAAATTATTACATTGTATCCTACTTGTTTTTAGAGGGAAAGTAATCATGTGAAGTAGATCTTGTTCTTTGTTAATGAAATATCTATTTAAAAAAAACCATCAAGATTAGTCAACCGTAACTTACTTAGTTTTAAGTAAAAGGTTGACGTCTCGCTTTCGCCGAAGCAAAATCGCGGATGATTGATTCAAAATCGATTAAATCTATGTATAGTCCTGCTCTGTAGCTATAGTAACTAAACCCGGGTGAAAATATTTGGTCTTGATTTTGTCTTCAATATGTCTTCAAGACCATGATGTCTGGTTCCGTCTTACCAACTAGACATTGGAGATAAACAGACTTGTCTTGCATTTATGAATGTAGCTGTCCTAAAAAAAGACCAGGTAGACTTGTCTTGAGACACCAAAGGATAATTTATGTATTGGTTTTATTACTACCGGCAGGGTCTGCCACATCGACATAGGCTAGGACCTAACAGTTGACATCTGCTTCGTATTAAAATTTTACGACTGATATAACTTGTAATTTTGTGATAATTGATTTTTAAATAAAAAATTCGGAACCTGTTGGTCTCAACAACTACAGCTATATAAAATTTTTCATACAAAGATTAAAACTATCATTTTCTACAAGTATCGAGTGAACTGTTGGTGATAAGAAAAAGGGACAACATTTTTAGATTTGCAATCCAAACAACATAATTGTACCAGCACACACAAAAAAAAGTGGTCTGCCCGGCGGACTACACCGGCATATCTATATGTTTTTGGAGTCGCTGAATCCGAATCCAAACTGCAGATATGAGATTCTCGTTAACACCTCCACATCCTCCCCAGTACAAGAAACATTAGGCGAGGCTAACACTTGCTCAGTGTAGGCCCTCAACTCGTTTCCACTCTAGACGAATTTCTTGTAAATGAAAATTTATTCAACTTACCATTTGCATTTAAACTATTGTCAGCTAATTCAACAACCACTGCTAAATGGTCTAATAATGTAGAAATCCCCAAAACCGCAAAATCTGAAATCAAACCCAACGACTTCGCCTAACAAAAGATGAGATCTACGACACTATTACCCTGATGGCCTATTAAAGTATATTCTGCTGGGGTATCATTTTCAGATCTATCATTCAGAACAACCAAATTGTACCTTGCCCAAAAATTTATTAATGCCTCACCTCTGCCGTTGATCTCTTTGTCCAAAGATAAATGGAAAGGAGAGACCTTCAAATCCCCGGATAAAGATTCATCAGTTAACTGAATCAGTTACTCTTTACGAGAGTTAAAATCACTCCCCAAAAATATTAGGATATTGGGATACACTGAGCCAATTCCATCAATCAACATCTCCAGTGCAGGGTTAAATGGCATTAGGAATAGCAAGGGTAATATCTTATATGATAAGAACGAGGCAAAAGAAGTTTATAGATACTTGTACATGGAATTTCCGGGAGGTCAAGCTATATAGCAGCACGACCGTGTCATAGAAGATTCTACGTCTGAAAATCCGATAAAAATAACCTCTGCCCTTGAGATTAGGGATACAATGAAGAACCCAGAGAATGGTCAGGCTGCTAATGTGGATGGTATTACCCCTAAAATATCTTAAAGTGGTAGGGAATATGTACCTTAAAGGCTGATTGAGTTGATAAATTTGTGTACTGAGATGAAGGAAGTTCTCGATGACTGGCAAGAGGCGATTATCGTTCCACTATACAAAGGAAAGGATGATAAGGCAACTGCAATAATTTGAGAGGTATAATAGACTAAACGCTTGCAAGTTGCATACAAAATATATTTATGTAAATTTGTCAATTAGACAATTTGTGTATATTGAAAATAAATCACTGTACTCGAATTTTGTTGAATTCACTAAACTGACTGATATTATTACTAAAATAATTATAAATTTTGTTGAAATCTCCGAAAATCACTTAAGATAATTTCCCATGAATCTTTTTCAATTTTCTCAAGTTCTGTTGAATCTACTACAAATTTTGAAAGTTGAAGAATTCAAGAAGTAATTTCTCTCGACTATATCGATAACCGTTTGACTTATCAAAAAAAAATTGACCGTCGCGTCGTTTCCCATCAGGAGCAACTTAGTTGTAATTTGCAAATGTAGTAATTATCTAGATGTCGAATTTCTCATTATTATGCCACGCTTTTATTTGATAATCATCCCTTTACTCTGTTGATTTCACAGAATAATCAAAGCCTCTTTCCAGACAGAAGCCATATAACTTAGTATAGATAGCATAGTTTTGGCATTTATCATTTGCAAGATGTATAAACTCATCTCTCTTCTTGTAAAATTCACCATCAGACCGCTGATAATTATTCAAATTGAATCATTGTACTGGACTTTTTAATTATATCAAAATATAATGACATTTCTTGAATATTCTTTGATCCACTTGACATTCTAGAGTTCAAGCGTTCAAGACTTAAAATTTTGTCACAATTACCTTATTTATTTCCTGCAATATCCCGGGTTCGTCGGATAATATCATAGGCATATATCAAGAGAGATATCCTACAGTGCTCTAATTTATATCAGAAGGGTGTCTTCCAAATGTAAATATATGTATCCCAATACAAATTTTATTATTTTTTATGTTATTTCTGTGTTTGAATCAATCTTTGGTGGACAAACATCCCGACCGAGAGGGTTTCGAAACGTCGAGAATTGATAAGAACTCTAAAGTCCAAATTTACATGAATCTAATACATTCCACCATAACACTAGGTATCTCTAGATTTTTTCAAGGAAAATGTTCTTTCAGTCCTTATAA